>KK116875.1:521046-715026 GCA_000611955.2 Stegodyphus mimosarum | reverse complement strand
ATATATATATATATATATATTTCTACATATACGTAAACGCTGTTTCTGGCAATTTTCTAGGACCAAGTTCGCAACACTTTTTTCTGGGATAGGTCATTTTATTACACCTTTACGCAAAACATATTTATTCTTTCGCCTATTAATTGTTCCGATTTTAATTTTCTTCATCTCGCATACCGAGCTTTCACCAAAACCACACTTCCTCGCTGCAGCACGATTTCTGTTTTCTTTTGCAAAATGAACATTTGAAGCCAGCAGTGTGATTGTTTCTTTTTATGGGCGCCATATTTACAACTAAAAGGAGCTCGGGATCAAATACGTTTCAACTGAAGCAAATGCGCTTTAGTAAATCCTTCGATTTTCACTTCAAAATCAAGGCTTCGAATGACTAAGAAAGAGCAAACTTCTAATTCCACGAATTCATTCAGGTTGGAAGTGCATTCTTACTGTGAATTTTATCTCCCTTTCCTTGAAGTCCTATAATACCATTCTTTCCGACATTTGTATTGAATACATCTCTACTCTCTTTGTAGGAATATTTACATCCTCAACCATTTAACCGCACAAATATTTTCCCCTTTTTCGCTTGTCAGTTCCATATACCATTGCTCGAAATGTTAAGACAAATCTTCCAAAACATTACCTCCAAAGACAACCGCATGCATCTTTTAGGTTTCTTCGTGAAGAATAGGTGCACGCTATACGGCGAATATACCTAAAAATTAAAAATTGTATCTTGAAATTATATATGCGCGTTATACACCGGGAAATAAGGTATGTATGTTTGTATATATATAAACCTCATTTTCCGATATATATAATGATTAATATATTATGATATATACATATGTATATATTCGTATTTAAAAAAGATAAATTATCAAATTATCTCTTTTTCACGATTATCTATTGCTTCAAAAGCGGCAAGCATTCCTATAAGACAAGTAATTTATTCTTGTAAGACAAAACCATTAACTGGTAATTCATTACACAAATTAATGAACACTTCATCATTATTTATACTTACCTAATGCAACTGTATTCCTTTTATCACAGAAACCAGACGCAGTTGGAAATAAAAGGAAATTTAACCTCTTTGCAAGCATCTAATGGTTCTGCCAAACTTTTCATTAATCATTCAAACTTAATTAAAATTCAACTTCCTGCCAGATACCTGTCAAATATGTTAGCCAGCTGCTTTACAATACATTTAAGTAATGTCATATTCCATCGCCAGAATTCTGAAGAAGATCAATATTAAGATTTACTAGAGCACTGTTCTAATTTCAAAAAGGATACTGCAAAACTGTAAAATCTATTCGAAAATACATAACTGAATGTGGTTTTTCTTGAATACTAACTCAAGCAAAGAAACAAATTTATACGTTTGAGATAATGAAGATTATATATGAGTACATATTTTTATTTTTCATATAAGTTACTAACATTTTATTTTTCTTATGAATTTGCTAAAAATTTTCATATTTATGTTTTAATATTCTTTGATTTTCCAAACTAATTCCTAGAATTCTTTATCATGCTTTCATCTTTATTGTTATCACGTATTATGTTTTATATGTTTAATAACTCATTTCAAGAATAATATATGTATTCTTTTTCTTATGCTCTCATGTACCATGAATAAGATATTTACCTTTACTTTTATATAAAAACGCAGTTATTAGGCCTTAGATGGTGCTTTGTGATTAAGAACGACGAATGGTGATTAAAAAGCGGCGATTTTATTTTTACGAATCCTTAATAATGTATAGCAAAAAACAGATAGATTTATACCTGCCGTTCTACCTTTCATTTTCATTCTTTTTGCCCAGCTTAAGGCAAATAAACATATGCTGTTTCTTGCTACAAGTAATCAATTCTGGCGATTTTCCAAGCACACTTTCATTTACAATAGGCCAGTACATTCATTTACACAAAACGCACTTATTCTCTGCATTCCGTCATATTAATTATTGCAATATTATTTTCCTTCCTCTGACATAAGGAGGTTCTACCAACACAAAAATCCTTGCTGCAGTATCATTTACATTTTCTTTCGCAAACTGAAATACTTTCTATTTGAAACCAGCAGCGTGTGTGTTTCATTCAGCGGGAGCCATGTTTACTATTTAAAGGTACTATTTACATGTTTACCATGTTTACTATTTATTAATATAAAAAGAAAATTCAGTATACAACAAATTCAAGATACAAATTTAAGATACAACAGAAAACGGGTAAGTTAACACTCAACTTTACATACAACAGGACGTGTGATTAAGAAGAATGTTATTGCCCAATACTTATTTAATAAAACCATGAGTCTGTGGAAAACTTGTGGTTTAAAGAATGTCTACTAAGCCAGAAGCAAGTGAATGTTTAGCAAAATAATTGATAGGAAACACTGGTACTTAAATTTCAGCATGACAAAAATTCTACTATCTAACACGGAACTATGGTACTTGTTTAAAAGTGCCTCGCTAACGTTGTTCATATTGTTCATGCAGAAACACATAAACATTTTAACTTGCACGCCAAAGTTTCTTACAGTACAGAACTACATCATTGTAAAAGGTAAAACAAAAGAATGCATATGCTTGCTGTATTAATAGTGCATCAACGCAATATAGACACTGTTCGTAATGAATTGTTATGGCTGGCACAGTAATGTTCGTTTCAATTAATTAACTCTACAGCATCACAGTACCAGCTACATCAGTTCCAGCTAGCATTGTTCACATTGTTCATTCAGAAAAACGAAAACAGTTTGACTTACACACCAAAATTCTTTACAGTAAATGAACGCTACAATCAAGTAATGCATCTACATAAGATACCAAACAATCAACTAAATGATACAATTGCACACCTTAGTACCCTTAAAAAAGGGGATAAATTCTAAATACATCCAAATAAAATCTTATTTAAGCATTATCTGCACATTTCAGACAAGAGAGTTAACAAATTAAGCATACTGAAGAAATATTTTCACAAAACTATTGAAATGAAGCATCAAGCAGACTCAGAACTATGCCCTAAGTATAGTTATTCCTATATACAGTATTATATATCGCTTAATACAATTGCACAGAGTGCATCATATCCTATTTAGACATCCCGTAATACAAGTCCGTACACGGCACACCCTGTACAAGCTATGCAGTGTACCATATGGCAATATACTTAAAGACAGCCCATACAAAATTATTATCTTTACAAGCACTGAACATTTCAAAGACACACCCTCACTATATACAAAATATCATACCAAATAAATTATCGTATTTACACATAATCAGTGCATTACGAGCAAACTGTGTTAACTGTCAAGCGCACTTAAGAAAAACAAATCCATTCAAAGCACACCCTATACGTTATGATACTATATATAATTATTATAAGTACCTTAACTTACACATAACCTGGACATAACAGTCTAAGTACTTAGCAAGTCAGTCATATTTAATACAAATTTTAACAGAACACAGTAAGTACCAGCAGGTCAGATTTACTGAATACAAGCTTTAACAGTGTAAAATAAAAACAACATAGTTCCTACAAACAAAACCTTATTTACGCGTTATCTGCAAGTTGCAGATGAGGAATCACAAGACTGAACCAATCCTAAATTAGAAAACAATTAGAATGCCAAACTACCACATATATAAAACCATACTATTAATATTAAACCGTACAATACCGTACGATACTATACAATTAAATATAATACCCTACACAATTAATAATACAACCTACTATACAATTACATTACTTTATAAATTACTTTATAAATTACTTTACACATTACTTTATAAATTACGATCAAATATATTACAATACCATCTGCCAATTTAACATCACTAAATTAAACCCATTGCAAAATAATACCCTTTGCATTATACAAAATCCCTCATACAAGATTACTTTAACAGTATTTACGTATTATAAAACATGTCTGTACACATAAAAATATTCACAGACATACAAACACAAAATTACTTTAACCATATACACTACATTATAAATCACATATGTTTACAAAATAAAATTCTCAGAATTCAAAACTAAGTTCTAAGTTTCTAATGAAACATGGGGTCCTTCGCAATTGTTCTCAGAAATTTATTTTGGATAGCCTGCAGTTTTTTAATGTCTCCGTTGCTAGCACTTGCCCACGTCAGATAATAGGCCTAATGATAGCTGTGTAAATACCACACTTGTGGGTCAGACAGAGGCCAGAGTCTTTTGCAAATAATAGATAAAGTCTTTTAATTATACCATAGGCTTTTCCCCACTCATTTTTAATGTGATCAGTGCAAGTAGAAGTCCTGTTGAAAACAACTCCTAGGTAATTTGCCTTTTTCACAATTGGAACTGGTTTTTGCGAACATGGTAACTCTGCAGGTAAGCGGGTCTTGGGTCTTGTATTTTCAAATAACTAAGATTTCATATTTTTCTGGGCTTATCTTTAATTTCCATCGGCGACACCATTCTTTTATCTGAGAGACTGTTTGTTATAGTTTTTCTAATGAGTATTTGGATCTTCTTGATATGGCGATGATAGCGGTGTCGTCCGCACAGCCTGCTAAAGAGATGTTCGGATTTTCTCTGAAGCCAAGAAAATCTTTAGCATAGAATAAGTATGCAATCGGCGAAAGAATACTTCCTTGGTTGACGCCCATAAGGATATAATGAGGTTTTGAGCAGTAATCTCCTTGCTTCACGACGAAAGTCCTGTTTTTGAGGTAATGCATGAGCATGAGGTTGATTTCCCTGGGCAGATTCATTTTTATGATTTTGTAGATTAGTCCCTTATGCCGGACGCGGTAAAAGGCCTTACGTCTAGCATAAAGATGGCTATGCTGTTTTTGTTATGGATTGCCGCTCCGATGTATTCGGTGATCCTGATAAGCTGGTGAGTCTTTGACAAACCTGGACGGAAGACGTGCCGCTTGTCAGCAATACTTTCGATATGAGATTTAAGTTTGTTTAATATAAGCCTTTTAAGGAGTTTTTCGAATATCGATAAGAGACTGATCGGTCTGTAACTTGTAGGTTCCTCTGGTAGCTTGCTTGGCTCTTGAATTAGGGAAATGCTGTCATGTTTCCACGGTGTTGGGAAATACTAATGCGAAAGGCATGCGTTATAGATGATAGTCAGTTTTGAGATCAGGCAGTGAGGGAGATTTTTCAGCATTTTGTTGGTAATTTTGTCTCTTTCTAGAGCTTTTCTTGCATTTTCTTGTTTGATGATTCCTTTGATTTCATGAAGAGTAGCTAGCAGTATAATATTACAAGGAGAGTGTGAGTAGAGCCAATTTTGCACTGCGTCTTCAATTGCAGAGTCTATCGGAAACTACATTCGACATGAACTGCTCGATAAGATGTTTTGCAAAGGTGTCTGATTTCTCTTGATTGGAGTAGGCGAAGCAATTCTCTGTTCTGATTGGTCGAGAGTGATAAAAGTCTTTTTTTAAGTTTCTGGTGAATTTCCAAAATGAGACGTCATCCGGATTTAAATTGTCAATTTGGTTATTCTATATTTCTTTTCTGTGTTTACTGATAAAGCTTTTAATATGACGTGTGAGCCTGTTGATAAGCGTTTTAGTGGCCGGATTCCAGTCTCTGCTGTAATGATTTCGGAGTCTGTTTCTTTCTGTAATTACAGCTCGAATGTTATCAGATTGTGTGCCGTCAGAGTGACCTGTGTTTATGGTAGAGGTAGCACTTGGCAGGAACTCTTATAATTTCTGGACTGGAATGCCTCGTCTATGTCAGTCTCTCATCTGAGTGGGCCTTGAAGGTTCAGGGGTGAAGGGTGAGGTGAGATCGATGTTATGGAAAAGATACCACTCTATTGATTTATGCTGTATCGGATTTATCTGCGGAATTTCACCTAGTCCGCCGACCACAGGGATATGGTAAACATTGATTATCTGAGGAGACATGGGGATATTATCCGTGGGAAGAAAAATGTCCAGAATATCGTTTCTCCTTCCCAGGATGTTGGGGCAGTACGTAGGTTCGTCTGGGACGAAAAGGTAGATTGGATAATTTTTGTGAACTGTTTTTTCATTTTTTTTGGAGCTGCGACAGCCCCAATCAGTATGTTTTGAATTAAAATCAATAGGCGCATCTTTCGCACTTTGAGGAAGTTTATGCGTTTTAGATTTTTTCTTTGGTTGCAGAGATGCTGAGAGAGAGTTGTCGGATTCTGTCAGGTTCCGGATTATCGTCGCTTTCATCGTGAAGAACCATGAATCTGTTCTTCTGCATGCCTGGGTTGGATTCGGTAGCATCGTTGATGGGGCTACGAGGTCTCTTATTCCTAACCTGTTGAAAGGCCATATTTTCCTTATCCTGCCTTGCTGAACTCAATTCCGGATAGTTCTGGAAGCTGAGGCCTGGGCATAAAGACTGGAGGCTGAAGCTTCATCCATCATAAAGGGCAACATTTTTCTTCGAAATTTCAGAGTGAGAGCATCGTCAGGACTGAGAGAGGAAGTTTTCCGTAGTTCTCCGAGTTTGGAGAATTCAATTACCATTTGCATCAGAAAAGCCATGTCGGTTCGGTCAGCAGCTGGTTGAAGAGTAATTCGTCAAAAATGAATTTTCATTACAGTCAGGAATTTCGTTAATATACATAGCAGTTCAGTACAAATGCACAAAAGGCCATTTTACAACACGATCGGTCACGAAGGCCTTTTATAAGCAAGTGCAGGTAATCAATTGCGTGGCGCAGAGTGAGAAGACAGAGCACCTTAATGCTCGAAGTATGACAAGCCTGAATTGAGAAGTGTATGAAAAGCTACTCTTGTATTTATACCCAAAAGCAGAGTAAAGCATACGAAAACGTAGCGCTATCTGTTGGAAGAAATAGTGGCAAAAATTTAAAAATTAAGTTAGTCGAAGTTTGAAAGCTTTAACAAGCTCTAGATTGGAATTAAAATCATTAACTAATCAAAGCATATCTTTGTGAAAGTGAAATCTTTCAGAAAATCCAATTAACTAATGGAAGAAGCGATTTGGATAATTTTTCCAAACCAAAATTAAAATTAGAATTAAATGTTCAACAACAATTAGCTATCGAAGGCTTGTTAATTTCGCTTTCCGCGATTCGAAGCTTTAACACGTTTTTTAGTTTACCCGATGTACCCCAAACCACACTGATAAAGTATGTTTTACATTCACCCAAGAATTAAAGTTAGAAATGAAAGCTTTAAAAATCGAACCATGGATTTTACTGATAGGACAGAAAATAATTTGAAAACTGAACTTCTGGAAAATCCGGACAGTTTTATAGTTTAACTCGCGTTTAGACTGAATCGGATGCAAAGTGCGAACTTAATGTGCTTAGACTAATCTTTAGCTGCATGTTGATTAAACGCTTGCGAAGAAATCGCTCATAGCGGAAATATCTGCCGACGTGTAAATGTACAACAATAGAAAACTCAACACAGTGTGCAGTCATCCTATGCTAAGAATTCTCAGAAAACGACGTGACTAGAATCATATTTAAAGAAACGTATTAGAACTACACTTGTGTGCAAAAATTAAGGACGAAGTCGAAAAATTAGTATATCAGCTGAACGAAGAGGCAGAGCGGACAGAAAGACCAATCAGGAGATTAAGCAAGGTGATGTACGGTAGCATATGCGCAGATATGCAGGTAGACGTAATGGGGGAGTGTCTGAGTAGTGTAAAGCATGTTGTCGGTGTAAGATCAGTATTTCTGGCAAAGAGATTGCACGCCATATAGCAGTTAAAATCACACCGAGTTGCTGCCTCAGCGAGAAATGGCGAATAATCAATCTGTTAGACGAAATCTGGATGCTTTTACCCGAGGTCGAATCATTGGGAAGTTGGAGGAAGGCCGCAGTGTGACAAGTGTGGCTGCAGAGTTCGGAATTGCTCACAGCATCGTTTCACGACTTTGGAGACAATTTCAAACTACAGGAACAGCTATCCGGGGGTTTAGTAGTGGTCGTCCACGAGGAACCACACCCGCAGATGACCGGTATATTGCCTTACAGGCCAGAAGAAACAGGCGGCAGACAGCGGGAGAAATCGCTAGACACACGACACAGGCGACTGGACGACCGATATAGCGTTTTACCTTGTCCAGAAGACTGCACGGTGGTGGTCTGTTTGCACGAGGCCCTGTACGGTGTGTACCTCTAACGCCGGCCCACCGGAGAAGGCGTTCTCTGTGGTCCCGGGAACACCGGAATTGGGGAGACAAAGAATGGGGACGAGTACTCTTTACAGATGAGAGCAGATTTAGTCTGAGTTGCGATTCTAGACACATACACATCTGGACAGAGCCGGGAACACGCAACAACCCTTTCAACGTCATCAAAAGGGACCGTTTTGGAGGTCGCGGAGTTCTCGTTCGAGCAGACATAATGCTTGGTAGCCGGACCGACCTTCATATCTTCCAAGGAGGTTCGTCACCTGGGACTGCTATTGTAACGAGGTTCTTCTTCCTTACATGCGTCTTTTCACAAGGGCTATGGGTCCTCAGTTCCTCTTCATGGACGACAACGCTCCACCTCATCGCACAGTTACTGTCGAAGAGCTGTTGGAGAGTGAAGATGTTGAACACATGGATTGGTCGGCAAGGTCTCTGGATCTAAATCCCGTCAAGCGTGTACGGAACTTACTAGGGAGACCCGCGGCAGCACGTAACTTATCGCCAGTAACGATTTCGAAACTGCGATTGGTGCTACAAGAGGAACGAGCAGCAGTGTCTCAACAGCTCATTAACAACCACATATCCAGCATGCACAAATGATGTGAAATCTGCCTAGCAGTCAGGGGAGATCATATCCCCTATTAAGGACCGGATATTTCTTGCTGGACACCCATCACAGGGATGTTTCGGCCTTCAGTCGCATTGCGCTCCATGCTACTTTTTCAATAAAGCTTCTTTTTATCCCTCTGATTTCTCTTTTAGTAAGTGATGCTTACATTACTCATGTCCTTACGTATTGGGAATCTTACGGTATTAAATGTGTTGATTTGGAAAGCTTTTGTGCAAAGTTATATTGAAAAACCCGTCTCGTCCTTACTTTTTGCACACCAGTGTATGGAGGAACGTAAGGAAAAAATTACAATAAAGCTTAAATAATAAGAATACTGTGTTAGTTAAACTAGAACCTTATAGTTTCGTTTCCTTTGAAGAGAAGTTTCAAAAAGCAATAGTTCCATACAAAAGCAATGAATACAGTAGTTAACTGAAAACCAGCTAGGCATTTGATTATAATATCTATATTTTCTTTCTCTGTTTTTAAAGCCTTCTTTTCGAAATTTTAAATTTTATATCATCCTTTGCATTCTGGAAACGTTAACAGTTTTGATATCGTTTACTCTATGGATACAAGAATATAAATTCTGAGTTTAAGAGTAACATATTCATTCTATTTGAAACTTACTTATGATTGTATTCTTAGGTACAGCTTACTGAAAGAAATTCATTTTAATTTAATGAATACATTTCTTAAAATATTTCATAGTTATATAAATTTACTTTTATCCCTTTCTCAATCATTTTGTCAAAATATTTCATTCATTGTATGATGCTAGGTCTTTTTAAAATGTTGCTTTCATTTAGTTCAAATATTAATTTCAAGTTTAAAACTTGTCAATGGTAGTTGGCATTTCCTGATTAGCAACAGCATTTTCAAAAGCCTGCTTTCAACTGTTTCTAGTTGCATCTGACTCAGATGAAGAGTTAACGACAACTGTTGTAATATCATTACGAGTCATTTTCAGGTCTTAATAATTAGAATTTGGGATATATGACTAAAACGATGATAACGATTTACTTAATCGCAGTAATTTAAATTCGCTTTGAGCAAGCCCAAAATAAAGAGAGAGAGCAGTAAATTAGTCCAAATGCTCGTATTAAATGTGCCCAATTAATTAAATTAGTTTCACTTAAATTAAAGCACGATAACTGCATGATATGACATCATCATGATGATAATATCATAACAGAATTTACGATTTTAGATAAAACTCTCTTATATTTAATCAGAAATCTTATTAGTCAATCCGTAGTAAATAATGAGTTTAACTGACATATCTGAATAAATTTTAACGAATTAAGTAGGATAAATTTATAATACTGATTTTATCATTTTGTTTTTGTTCGGAGCATTAGGTGCTCATAACTGTCTCTTGACGCAAGTTCTTGGGTACAAAATGAACATGTAGGAGAAAAACAGATTATGGGGTGCTGCTATGCAAAAGAAATGGATATTTCTTATGTGTATAAACCCATTTTAACTTCTAGTTTTAGGTATCCATAAGAAAGGATTATATGAAATTTTAAAAATTGTCTCTCTTCTTGTCTCCTTGCAGATAAAAAAAAAACTTAAATGTATATCTGGTATACATTTAAATACTTTTATATGTAAAAATGTATAAAAATAGCAGAGTTGTCTTTCTCATTTCATCTATACGAAATGAAATTCTTTCAGAGCTATACAGAAAATTTATTTCGAAGTTTTCTTAAAACCATTTAATTAGTTTGCCTTTCCTTTCTTTCTTTGACAGTCGAGTTCATTTTGTGTTTTTCTAATCGGTTTAATAATATAATATTTATTTTCATTTCAGGCTCTTGACAAGTTGAACAAATAAAGTCAAATTAAACAAATAATGTTGACATAACATTCTATTATACACTTTTAGTAGCTCAAACATATTTCTTTTTTTATTTAAAGAAACTAAATAAATACCAGTATTCCTGTGCTTAGATTTCCTAGACAGTGACCGTTTTGTCGATAGACTTTTCAATTTACAGTTCTGAAAGCAACTTATTCAGACTGTATTCTTTATAATTAATTCGTCAATGTGAAGTGATTTCTTGCCTTTTAATTGTAGGAAACAATGAGTGCTATTTGCCATTTATAACACACATGTAATTTTTTGGCATGGAATTTTCCGCTTTGAAATATTTTTTATGCATTTTTAAATTATTAAAAAGTGTTGCCTTTTATAGATGACATATAAATATTGATGCTTAAGCAATTTTCTATATAACACCATTTGATTTCATATAAATTATAATGTTTTGACAAGATTAGGCACTGTAAATTACTGGAAATATACAAACCATATGAATAATTAACCTGATAAAAGTCAATGAAATCAAACCGTAGTAAAATTAGATAAGTATCCAAAAAGCTTTAAAATGACAAATAAAAATAATTTTATAATAAAAAAAGTTTAAAAAAAAGATTAAAATTAAACTTATGTTTTTAAAAACCCGAGCTGACTAATGTTTATTTTAGTTTTTGTGAAAATATAGCTGTAATCCCCTAAGCAAAATTCTATGAAGTGGCGTTCCTGCATATAAAATCCGCGGACACGTTAGTAACCTGAGTAAATGTTATATCTAATTTTAAAAGAACTTAGAATAAAGTGCATGTTTGTCAGTTCAGAAACTACATCTTATGGAGCAAAGGAGTTTGTAAATTTGTCATAATTCAACTACGAAGGGAAGAAAGAAAGAAGAACATAGCATTCGCTTCGTTGTTGTTGTCGTCTGTGTTGTTGTTTGTTGTTGTTGTTTCAAATCCCCTTGGGGCAGGAAAGCCTACACCAAGTCCAAGAGACCTTCCCGCACAAGCAAATCGCTCATGTAGTCCTGCTCAACCGACAACTGTCTCAGGGAGACGCCTATACAATCCAGTAGTTGAGCGGGAGAGGCAGGGAGGAAACAGCCACACAAGGGGAAGGTCTTTTCTCATTCTTTGAATTTCATGCATGGAAGATGCCCACTTCTTGATCTGGCCATGGCCCTTTGGATAGTCTTAGGTCTTTTACTCAGAAGTGACAGGCCTGGTTGTTCAGCGAAATACTACTGGAGAACAGGAGAAATTTTCCATGCCATGTTAGTTTTATGTTTGTAATAGGAATGAATTTCATCGTCAGCTGTTTCGTTACCATACACCCCAACATGGGACGGTATCCACTGGAGATATATGACTTACACTGTCCAAGCTCGAAAAGTTTAGATGCAATATCCTGACCGGTCTTATCCATGATCTTAGGTGAGTTTTTAAGGTACTTAATAGAGTTTCTGATGTCTGTCAGAATCAATATAATTTCACTACTTGAACAGAGAGCATAATCGAGTGCTTTCCTGATGGCGATAAGTTCCGATCTGAAGACGGAGCAATGATCAGTTTCTGATGCTGCATCTGAGATCTCCTTCAGGGGTGTTACAATAAATGCCACTCCCTAATCTACCCTTTTCTGATCTACTTCCATCTGTATATATCTCAAGGGCCTGATCTGGAATATCATTAATGATTTTAAGAGCCATTTGTCAGAGGACTTCCGGGTGATGGTTGCCCTTGACAGTAATAGTCAAAAGTTCCTCATGGATGTTAACATGATTAAAAGAAGTATCTGGAGCTAAGCAGTATAAATGTTTCAACATTTAGATTGATAAAATCCAAATTCCACACATAACTACATGGGCTGTAGCGCTTTAGGCATTTGTTGTTTGTCCAATTTAAAATAAAAGGTGAGGTCCGATTATAAGGACCAAAACTCTTCAGCTTGTTAAAATACTTGTAGGAATTCACCTTAAAACGCATTCCCAAAGACTGGATGTCCGCCTCATAGCGAACAACGTCCTTTGGGCTATTGTTTCTAACTTCATTGATGATTCGCGCCGCACTGAGCTGTACTCTCCAATTTCCTCAATTTAGTAGTTGAAGCAAATTGGTAGATTTGGTAACCGTATTCAAGCACAGGGATGGTGACGTAGGTTAGCACAGGACTAAGGTGATGTAGGTTATTCTAAGGGTAGTGGCGTCAGAACCTTAGTCTGTACAGTCTAGATGTACTTCATGAGCCGAAGTCTTTTTCTTGCTTTATCGGCTAATTTCTTGATAGGCTTACTGCAGTTCACTTCGGGATCCAAAGTGAATCCGAGATAGTAAGGGTTTTATTACATTCCAAGAGTACTCCATTCAGAGAAATGTCAGGAGAATAATTATAAAGATGTCTGTTCGTAGTGAAGAGGCAGCTGGAGGATCTGGAAGCATTAAAGTTAAGTTTGTGTATGTCTGCAAACTCTTGAACTGCTATCAGACTTTTACTCATCTGAAGTTCGAGTTTATTTATGTCGTCTAGTTTATTTATGTTCCAATCCACTGCTCTACATTACAACATCATCAGCAAAAAGTGCGACTTCACAAGGATAGATGCTTTTTCCTATCCTTGAAATAAACAACGCAAAAAGGATGAAGCTCAGTACATAGCCTTGGGGTATTCCTTGCTGCATTTTGAAAAAGCCTCAAAGGCTGTCTTGTAGTTTCAGAGAGAAGTTGCGGTGATTAAAAAAGTTCGAGATCCAGGGCAGTGCTCTACCTATAGTGTCAAAATCTTGATAGCACTTGTTTCAGAGCTTATATTTCCAAACCCTGTCAAACGCTATAGACAGGTCTAGGAATGGCGCCACAGTGTGTCTAGTACGCCTGTGGTTCTGGGCGTCTCTGACGCGCTGTGTAAATTACAAAATTTGATCAATAGTGCTGTGGCCATTTCAGAAAGCAAATTGCTCGGGCGGAAGCAATTTATTGGTTAATAAATGATGAGTTAGTCTCCTCAGAATAATACTTTCGTTCAGTTTGCGGTACAGGTAAAGGCGATTGGTCGATAACGTTCTGTACAACTGGCCTGCTTGTTTGGTTTGCGTATAAAGATAACGATGGCCGATTTCCATAGCCTTGGAAGTTTACCTGTTTTCCAAGACAAGTTAAGTATGTGCAAAAGCTTCTCTCTACACAACGTACCGAGATGGCACAGGAAATGTCCGTGGATACCGTCTGGGCCAGGTGTTTTAGAGAGGTCCAAATTCTGTAGGACATACAATAATACAGGTAAAATGAAATCTCCATTGAAAAGCCGGTTGGCAGCTAGCCCGTCGCGGCAAGATTTGATTTGATTTCTAGTGGTCCTGGCTAAAATTTATCAGATCTCTTAAAGTTGAACCTACTAACTTCAGCATAGTGCTTTGCTAGTGCATCAGCATCTCGATCGTTCACCGAAATATGACTGTTATCATCAATGATGGCATTAGTATCCTCGTTACCAGGCTTCAATTGGTTAATCTTTCTGGCCAAGTTCCATGTTTAGTATTCGGAGATCTGTAGTCCAGACTTTTGCATAGATTTTGCCAGTTTGTTCTTTTTACTATTACATATTTTCGTTTAAACTCTGTATTAAGTTTGTTAAGTTCAATTCTTTTGCCGATACAGCCCTTCCGAGTTATTTTTTAATAGATAATCTCTCTTGACTAGCAGCGTTTGGATAGGATCTTTGCGTACATGGCGAGTTGGAATTCTTTTATGTTTTCCTATAAGTATGCTTATGATGGTAGCTTTGGCGCCCTTAAAGATCATGCACTTGAAGCTGGACCATTCTCCTTTCAAGTCATCCGACAGAGGTTCTTGAGAGAAAATATCATTTGACAAGTCTTCAAACAGTTTTCAGTCAGCCCTCTTGAACTTCCAAAGGATATCCCCTGTTCCTGCAGAATTTATCTTGAGATCAACTTCAGTTAATATGGTCAGGTGATTGCTACCGATACTTGCTAGAACCTTCCAGAAGCTGTATGGGAATAAACCAGGGCTAACTAGTGTTAAATCTAACACATCAGTTGTGCCATAGCTATGGGAACGGTAAGTATGAGTTCCCTCAGTTAAGGAAGGCCTTGTCATTGGTCAAATTGTCATGGTCGGAGCCTCCAGTATTACTAGTGGTGCTTCCCAAGGTAAGATGCTTAGCATTGAGGTCCCCTAGGATCACAGTGTTTTTCTCAAATTTACCATCATAACAGTGTTGAATTTCAGATTATTGGGAGGGTGGTATGCATTTTTGATGCTGATGTTGCGATCCTTAGAAAGTATAGTAATGCCTTGATATTCGAGGCCTGAGGAAGCAAAGTCTATATCAGGCAGTTTATTATAATGCACTCCTCTAATAAGAAATATGAGAGCACCATCTTCTGAAACTGTATCTTTTCGGACTACATTGTATCCTCTAAAGTTCAAAAGTCGCTTCTTCTTAAGTTTTGTTTCTTGTAGTGCTATAATTCTTTCGTTGTTGTCTGTTCATATCACATTGCACAATGGTTAACAGAGCCTACTCCGAAGAGGGAGATTGGACTTCTATTTTCCACCCCCAAGCTGTCGTTAGTGCTTTCCCGTGGAGTTGTCTTTCACTGTTATAGCCTGAAGGCTGTGCTACTGATTGATTCAGCGCGTTTGTCGTAGTTATTCGCCGAGTGTAAACATGCATTTAAAACTGTCCTTTGTAACAGAGCTTACTGACGAATAAATTGTATTTTTATTCGTATTTTATCTAAATATACGAACACGTAGAATGCAAAACTATATAAGGGTACGTAAAGAAAGTCAGTATTTTAATCAGAAATAAAAGGAGGACAAAAAAATCAAAATCAACAACATCCTGTATCAAAACATCCATTTGCTTCTTTATGATGCATTGTGTTATGCTGTACACGAAATCAGAATTGTAACGTAAAGCATTTCTTACCGATAAATGAAATTTAAAACCAATTAAAGTATCAGAAAAGGGTAAAAGAAATTACTGTAATTGAAACAATATAAAAATTTTCATCAAATGAGTTTATTTGATATTAAAGAAAAAAGAAGTCTTTTTTTATTTGTTTATTTAGATATACACACATACATTTATTATAATTGTATATATATATATATATATATATATATATACATATAATGAAATATATATATATGTGTGTGTGTATACTAATGTTATGGGAGGATTAAAATCTTCGTCTTTCGTATTGAGTTATAATTAAAAATTTTAGACCTCTCATAAGCTTGCAGAAACGTTATATTGTATTTCCTATACTATAACGTTATTGATTGTGCTGAAGTGTACCATCCCCATGCATGAAATCAAGGCTACAGCGTCCCCTTTCAAGTTTTGTTTCATTAGTAGACATTTTTACTTGACCTGATTTTTGATTCTTCAACTTTTTTTAATTAAAATTCAGCCTTGTTCTTTGTTGTGCTATCGTCATATCTTGATCCTGGTTATTATATGTAGTTCGAGTAGCTTGAAAGTGTGAATATGTTTAAAGAATTTTTTTGTAGGAATTAGAAATCTTATTATATTTATATATATATATATAATTATACTAGGGTATATCCATATACTCTTGCTTCTAATATATATATATATATATACATTTGGAATCTCTAAATTAGTTTTTACTTAGTTATTGAAATGAAGCAAATTTCTTTCTATATATATACACTGGTTATCATTAATTAAAAAAAAATACCAAAAATAGCGATCGTTCAAAATGTTTCACGTAGAATCTAATTAAACTGATTCACAGTATACAATGCATAGTATGGTATAAAATAACATGAAAGGAAAACAGCAGACAATTATGGTGTAATAGAAATCAGCATATGTATAAAATGAAGAAAACGGATGTTACAGTTTGGTATAAGACAATTACCTTCAATATAGAGTATCATCTCCCCTAGAAACAATACAGCACGAACAACGATGTGTGATACTGTCATTAATGCAGTCTTTCAGTTCCTTAGGAAGCGCCATTGCAAAGCAGTTTCAAGCTTGATAAGGGTCTGAAAAGGAGAACTGAGAGCAGCTGTAGGTCTTCCTAAAGCATTCCAAACATGCTCGAGAAGATTCAGGTGCAATGATCGACCTGGCCATTACATGCGTTACATTTCTTTGCTGCTGAAGATAAAAATCCACAATGGGAGCCCTCTGCGGTCTATCATTATCGCCTTGCAGCAGGGAATTATCAACTTTTGCCACGACATATAGGCTCACATAAGCATCAAAGAAGATGTCAAATGTATAATTGTGAGCATTCGTGATTCCACTTGGACAGGCATGGAGGTCTGCGCTTCTAACCAAAACGATACTAAATACAGATACAGCCTTGCTCCGCATCCATTCATGTTTGATGGATGATAAACATGCTCCAGGTTCTCTCAAAATCAAATAATGCCTACTGTCACTTTGGGGGCTAAACCTGGACCCATCGGTAAATAAAACATCCCTCCACTGATCAGCTGTCCAGTGGACATGTTGAAAGGTCCAGCTCAAGCACTCTCTTCTATGAGGTGATGTGAGCGTCACATAACCTCATTTGTGAAGTCTTATACTCAAGGTGACTTTGACACCGACCTTCGAGCGGCTGTTGCAAGGGAGGATCCGAATCGAGTCGGAGTTGACGTTCTATTGCTTTTTGCACATAACAAGAAATATTGGGCATCAGCGCCTGCCGTAGCAGTTGACTGTTCTTGACTGAGCCTCCTGGATGTCGAATCTAGGGTTAGCAATTGTTGCCGAAATTTCTGAACCACAGAAGAACTAACAGTGTTTAGCCATCTGACCACTTCTCTCTGAATTTGTCCTGTTTCTAGTGTCCTACAAGCTCTCCATCGCAGTTCTTCGAGTGAAAATGCCTGGAGGTCGTTGTTACAAATTGGCTATCCCAGATTTCTTTTCTGTCAGTATCACAGCGAAATTTAAAGGCTTGCTGTGAAACATGTAATTTTATGCTCCTCGAAGATGACGTATTTATATTGCAGGTCCTCTAATTTGCATACTACAGTTTTACTCTGAAATTCTTATCTGACAACATAAATATATATATATATACATATATATATATTACTAAATTTTATATGGATTGGCTTATTTTTGAACGAGTTATCGTTACTATTGTGATTTTTCCTTCATTTTTGGAAACCAATGTATATATTTGTAATGCTTAACACTCTACCGATTTGTTTTTGATTTTGTAGTTTTACTGTTGAACTTAATGTAGTGTAAGTGAAAAAAAAGATGATTTATAATAAAATTTAAAAAAAGTGTTTTGTTAGCCGGAGTAAGTTTAAAATCAGACTGGATGTTACCGCGAAGTATTCAAAAAATATAATGAAAAACGTGTATGTATGTATATATGTTTCTAGTACTGTAGCAAAACTACGGCACCTACAGTCACCAAAATTTTAATACATATACTCCTACACTCAAACATGGTCACCTAGAAGCCTAAATTTAGAATTACTTATTTGGTGTCGATTTATTTCATTTCCTATACAAATTTAGCGAAATTTTGTTAAATAAATTCAGGAACTTGAAAGCTAGAAATAGTCACACTCTCTGAAATAAAGCATTTTATCACTGAATAAAGCATTACTTACTATTTATCCAGACTGTTACTATTTGGCAAAAAGTAACATATTTATCTTTCAAATTCAGTCCAGAAATTTCGCAATTTGAAACCAATGTGTTACCCCTGTCTTAAATAGTATACTTATTACCTCCACGCATCAGCGTAATGTTACCATCCAGTATTTCATAAGATGTTTAACTTTCCAATTTCGTCTCTCTTCTGTTACTGAGCAGCAAAGGAAGTGATCGAAAACTAATAAACGCAGTTCTCAAAAATAGGTTTTTCTACTTTTTAGTCTAATTGATTTAAATAAAAATGTATTTAAATGAGATGTCTAATTAGAAATATTAAATACTTTTATGAAATAACAGTAGCTGGACTCATTAAAATCATTACATACTTTTTTTATTTTTGTGGTAACACTTTTAGGTGGCTGGCGTTCTATAATCTAGTTTCCAAAGAAATAATAGAGCGAATGTATGAAATGCATGCCAACACCGAACACTATTGGGAATTCTAAAGATATCACTTTTTTTAATATTTTGTGATTTTGCTCTTGAACTTTATGTGATATAAGGGCTAAGGAAGCTATTCTTAGTAATGAAGCTAAAAAGACAAAAACATTGCATTTGCTGGAGTGGGTCAAAGAACAAACTGGTATACTGAGAGCTCAGCAAGAGCATAAAAAACAGTAACAAGCTCTCTGGGCCGACGTTAATATCTAAATAAGTTCACGTTTTAATTCTTTTTAATTAATTAATTATTGTTTTAAATCGACTATTTATTAATAATATAGTTGATAAGATTGCTAAAAGTTTGATTCGGATTAAAATTCCAGTGAACGTGTTGGCGACTAGAACTTCTTAACCGTTTACTTATAGTAGTGTAAATGGAAACATATTTACTTTAGAAGTTCTGCGTGAATGCATAGCCAGATAACACTTATGTGCGTTTCTTTTATCACTTAATTAATTAGCTAGACAATCCCTATTAAGTAGACGAGTTACCTAGAGAAACGTTTTAAAGAAAAAGCCGTGAATTTTGTTTCCAGATGTGTAAACCATAAACAAACGAAAAGGTTATAAAAGTTCTTTTCCAACAAATCAGCCTAGAATATGTAGGTAAATTGCAATGCGATTGGGTGTACATAACCATGAAATGCTTAGTTCCTGTCAGATATTACTGACTTATAGATAGTTTTATTAAATGTTTTACAGTTGTTAGATAATCTCGGCTGTTGTCGCCAGGGTTTTCACAGCTTTCCACATTACTAGAAGGCATTCCAAACACATTGCAGGATGCTGTCCTCCCTCTTCATCTGCACTAGATAGTGCCACACTAGTGACGAACTTATCTATCGCTTTTGTTGTAGCATAAAACAAAGGTTACTTGTCAAATTGTGACTTGATGTTTAACTTAGATTACATGCTTGAAACTTTTTCGTCAGTGTACCGCTGTCCAAAGTGCTTTACAATAGTTAAACGTTTTTACTGCTGTTATATCCATTACAAGTGGACTTTGCAGCAGTAGTCCAATATCACACACTTCAATGGGATCCTCATAGGTTTGTATTCGTATTGCAAACTTTAGCTGATTTGAAGTGAAAGTGAGAAGGCTTACAAGCTGGAAAATGCATAACAAAGGTAATATTAAGGTGTTACGAAGAAAGTGATTCGGTGACATTATGATTGATGACTACATTGAGATAGTGGAGCCATACAGTCACGCAATAACCGGCAAGCACTGTTCAGGTATGTTGTCAAACAACATGGTCACTTCTTCTGTAGCAATGTATTTCATTTTGTCGATAATAATGCCACATCCGACAGTAATGAATCTGCAGGAGATTGACGAATTTCTTCGAACTGCATGATTTCCAAACCATAATTGCTTTAGAACACATCAAATGTTATGAGGAAATTAAGATTATCAGATACCTGCTATTAAACTATAGCTAATAGAGACTGGTCGAAAAAGAAGCAAGGTTTAAAACGTGATCTGAAAAACCGGAATAATCTTCATCAGGAGCTTCGAAATCACTTGGTAAACAGTATGCTGTGTAACGGTCTTTTAACTCCGAAATTCCTGAAGTGCAAGGTGGTTATTCTCTCTAAGAAAAAAAATCAAATTATTAATATGCATTTTTCTCTTACGCTAAACACATAAATGTGATTTGCCTTAAAAGCATTAGTCTCTTACTATCATTTCTTTCATGTGCTAATTACAAAAAGCTGTTAGTCATTAACAAGTAATAGGTAACAAGAACTAAACAGCTTAACGTATTTATTATCATTCATATACATTTCTTCATTCATTACCCTATTCTTTTACGAGAAATCAGATTACTCAAATAAAGTTAATGTCGCTTATAAGCATAAATAAAATTCAAATAAAGTTCTCAACATCTACTTATATGGATGTGCATATTTCTAACACCCAGTTTGAACTAACTATCAAAAACTCAAGGGAGAATACCTTGCGTTACAAATAAGAATAATACTACTATTAAAGCAACTAAAAATATGGGCAAAGTTTTGGTACTTGCTTTAGGTTTTACAATCTGTCATGTCCTTGACACATATGCACCGTCCATCTCCTGAATTAAGGCAAGATGGCAAGTTTATTATAAGTATTAAATCGGCAAATAATTATGGAGATTTCTTAAATAAACATTTTTCCTAGAGTATAGATGAGTACGTCTAAAAACTTCTGAATTCGTAAAATCTTCGAATTTATTACATCTTCAACTATTATTTATATACATTCATTGAAGCCCAGTACTTAATATTTACTTTGAATTTTCATATGTAATTTGATACTACATTGTAATATCTAACATTGTAAGCTCTGACTGAAATTAAAGTTTGTTAAATAATTGGGTAGTCCAGTGTTAAACTTATGGAACAACTGACTGCTCACAACAGAAATATAAGGCTGTCGGTCTCAGTGAATGCACTTAAGAAGTGTTTGTCATTCATTTATCTATTTTTATTTATTTTTTTTAAATCAATAACGCGTTTTCAACAATGTGCAATTTTAAATAATAGAATAGCCACGAAATTCAGTATGCTTTTTTCAACAGAATTTTTTAAATTTTACTTTGTTTCATGGAAGGTATACAAAAGAATAGTTTTTAATTTTATTAACTGTACTTTTGTTCCTTGTGGATAATACGATTCCTTTATCTGGCCGCATTTTTCATGCTTTCTAATGCCTTTTGGTCTTCTGCGCTAAAAAAAGAAAGAAAAACAGAAAATGAAACACAGTTCTTGACCCACCTTTTTATTGTGAATGAGCTCTATGGGGAACTGCAGTCAAACGAAGATCCAGTTATAAGTCTGGTCCTAGTGTTTCAGTGATTCCACTCTGGGCACTCTAGATTTTCGTCGTTCGATTTTAGTCAAGATTTCGAGGTAAAAATTTAAAGCTAATTTGGAATAAAGAGATTATCATACAGCCAAGAAAATAACGTAGCAATTTCGTTTCAAACAATTTCTTTTATATCCTAAAAAACTCTGGAAGATTTCTTTGAAAAATGAGGGCCTTTAAAAACTAAACATGTTTAAATATATGGACTGGTTTGTGTTGTGTTGCCACCTAGTATAAATCAAGAAGTTTCAGACTAACCTATAGGAACATATAAATCCCTTTTCTTTCAAATTTCTGTGTTTACAGGGAGAAAGTTTTAGGTGTGCCCAGACAGGGCATGCCGTGCCTCATTAACCAAGTAATGATTAAATCAAAATAACTAGTAATTTATTGAAAACTAAAATAGACTATGAATGAGTACTTGGATTTCATTTCAGGATTTTAAATAAGATTATAAGTATAGAATCCCAGACTAACTTTGAGGAGGTCTATAAATCAATAAACAATGATCGTCAATTATCGTCATAGTAATCACGTAATTCAGGATTTTGGTAAAGGAAACACTGATTTCTCTATTATGCATTTGCCTAATCCTGCTTCTAGTTTAATGTTCTATTAAGAACTTTAATTTATATCCTACCACCATTACAGAAATCCATTAAAATCCATAAGATGAATGATAGAACATGAAAGGGTGTTTAAGCTAAGTAATCTCTTTTACTAATTTTGTTGGAACAAACTGAAGTAATTAATGGAAAACTTTTAAATATTTTGCGTAGATTTAAGCTACCTAGTGATGTTAGGTCATCAGAAAATTCGGAATAAAAATAAGTTGAATTAATTCCTATGGAGATCTTAAGACTAGTGTACGTAATTTTGTTTTTCAAATTAAAAGGTTTTCTTAATACAGCATTTAGTGTCGTCTGGAATTTCAAATTTTCTTATCAAATTAAATTCTCTAGTACAGTTTTTACCAATGTTATTCATATTGTATTTGTAAATGTTACGTTTGGTATATTAACGAAAAAGGATGATAAAATGAATATTAATCATATGCGCCCAAAAACGCATTGAAAACGTGGTATGCACACTATAGAAGTGCAAGCATTTTTTTAATTATTATCTCCAATGGCAGGCACTAACCGTTAGAAGCGTTAACCGCTACTAAACCAGAAGAGTTGGTCACTTTATAATGGAAGCACCTTAATAGGTGGGCCACTGTTACCTCCTATGACGGGACAGACAATTTACGTCCGTGCCTTTTCCGGAATTCGAACCCGAGCCCTTCACGACGGAGATCAGTGTTACTGACCAATTTTCCATCTGGGTGGGCAGGAAATGCAAACTATGCTTAATTTATGCAAACAGTTAAGAGTGAACTAATTTGGGTAAACATGTGCGACTTTTATTGATATCCTTAGCTTTTATTATTATCGAATGTCCTTGCTTTTATGGAGTTAATTTAGTGGTAAATGATACGTAACTGGCTATTCGCGAAAAAAGAAACACTGCTTCTAATTGGCCTCAAACTTGAAGGTGAACAAATGACGAAGAACATGCAAATGAAAATCAGCGCAAAAAAATATACAGATTATATATGATGAAAGCGCCTTTGGAATTAGTATAAGTATGAAGAACGCCCCTCCCCCAACCAGAATAGTGACTGCCGTAGGGCCCCGGGGTCGAATCCCGGAGAAGGTATGAATATTTGTAAATGTATAGTGTCTGTGGAGCACGGGAGCGCTCTAAATATGCAGCGAGCCGAAAGCCCTCTCGAGAGGTTGATGGTAAGGGAAAAGTATGTTAGACCCTTCTATCCGTTCCTCCGGGATGCTCTCCTTCAAAATGGGGGGGGCGGAATTGAGACGTAGTGATGAAAGTAGTATTGTCACCTGTATGGTGCTCGGGGCTATTGCCAACTACGAGGAGGATCTTGTATTCCTTGCCATGATGAATTTCGTGGGCTTGTTCTGAAGTTACTGTCAGACAAGTGAGATAAATAATAACAACAACATAAGCATGGAAAACAGAAGTTGCCGTTGTTTACTGAAACCAATGTTTGCTTCCCATGTTTAGCAGCGAATGCTTAAGGTTCTTTCTTCGTCGAACAATACAGTAGCCCTAGCGATAGGTTTCTAAAGATGCTCATGACATTATCGTTCTGGAAAACCTGCTCGTGTTGGAAGCAATGCGGCCATATTGTTATGAATATAGAATTACTGGACTAAGAAGCGATGAACTAATCATTATGAAAATCACAGAAGCCCCCTCATGTCAACGCACAAAGCGGCATGCATCATATGGGAATAGCTATTTCATATCTTGAAAAATATATTAAGAATACTAGCTCAAAAGTTAGGGAATTATATTAAAATCAGTTGGCACGAGTATTGTTTGCTTCGTCTGTAACGCCAAGGAATTTTCATAAGATATCAATTCGTTGCAATTACATTTGACTGCATAATGCGGGCGTTTGCTGTTGCAGATGTGCTTAGAACGTTACAAAATATGTAGATAAAGGAAATAATCTTCACAGATAAATCGACATCCTCTTTGTAGCATAGTGATAGTTATTACCATTTCTAAATTTACTGTCATGAAACGTTAAATTGGTAGTCCATTCTGAATTTAGATACTGGCTTAGGTGTTAGCGGTATGCTATCAAATCCCATTAGATTTTATTCCCGCCTCACGCAGAATTCGTATTTTCGGTACCCTGTTCAGGAACTGTTACATCTTTGAGGTCCTGAAGCCCAAGCTCTATCTGAGTCAGTATTTATCTATTTATATTTATCCATATTATTATAAGCTTTATCTGAAACCTATAATCTAACAAGGCAATGCATGACTACATATTGTAAGCAAAATAAAAGAAATCAGTCGTCGCTATTAAGCAAAATGCCCTTTTTTCTATACCTAACAGTTCCATTCATTATGATTGTTCCCCGATTATTAAATTACTATATTAAATATGCTAATGTTATAAAGCATTTTAAATTATTAATACTAATATTTATTTCATTTAAACACAGACTAAAACAAGTTAGTGCGTTAATTTGAAGGTCATTCGACTTTTATTAATTTAACATTGTTCACGTATTCAAAAAAGTGCTCGTGGCTCAACCATTATGTTTTATTTTACATAGCGAAAAAAAATGGAACAGTTCTATATCTCCCGTTCTACTGGGCCGATTGACGAAATTCAAATTTCTTTTTCCATGTCTCGAAAGCGCGACTTACATATATATATATATATAGCTTTGTTCTAATGTAGGTATTTTGACACAAAATCGGACTTTTTCTTAAATAACATACCATTTTCTTTTCATATTCGATTTTACGACTCAAATTATGCCTAAATAAGCCATTTTGTAAATTTTTTTGAGAAATTTAAAACTTAGCGATTTTTTTTCAGTTTGAGCGAAGAATAATTCTCTCGGCGAACTTCTATTCCTATTTTCCTTCCTTTCTATTGTGAAGAGAAGGAAAAAAAGTCATATTGTTCCTGGCTTTTTACGTTGTGGATGAGAGGAAAAAAAGTCACCATCATTCTACTTTCAAATAATTTTAACAAAGTGCGTAGTCCACATTTTCGTTATTATCACTTTCACCAAATATACCAAATTTCAAAATGCGCCAATATATAAATTCACGTATATCTTTGGAAATTTTGAATAAAAAGGCTCTAATATTTTGCATGTCTGCTTAGAAATACGCCTACTTTATGATGGTTATAAAAATTTTATAGGTTATAATTCAAAATTATTTCGAAAAATTAAAAAAAAATTATTTAAAAATACAAATTTTAAAAATAAATCATAAAAAATGGGCGAATTTTATTTGGAATGTACCCAAATTTCGAACTCTGTAAGAAGGAGTCAAATAAGTTTCATAAAAGAGGATATATTAATAAATACATACCAAATTGACGTAACATTGAGGAGCTAAAATTTTGAGAGCTAATTTTTTTAAAACTACTCGTGCGATGTTCACAAAACTTAGAAGTTTGGCATAATTTAAGTCGTAGAATCGAAATATGGAAAAAACTTAGCAAAAAGTCCGATTTTGTGTCAAAACACCCGTATTTGAACAATGCTATATATAAATTTAAAACATATGTTAAGTTGCGCTTTCCAGACATGAAAAACGCAATTTGAATTTCGTCAATCGGCTCAGTAGAACGGAAGATATAGAACTGCCCCATTTTTTTTTTTTTTTTTTTTTGCGCAGTGTACATAACGAAACAACTGTAAACTGAAGTTATTTCTGTTGTGTTTCATCGGCTACAATTTTGTCAACTGCTTTTATCAAAAGGTTGTAATTACTCATAAATTTCTCACATATCCATTTCTCTTTCAATAACGATATTTAGAAGCGATTAAAATATCGATTCTTTTTGTACTTATTGAATTCTTCTTTGATATTCTCCACAATATAACAAATAGGAACCTTTAGATGCATTGATCTAATTACGTAAATGCCCTGACCAAAGCAGAGAGAAATAAATAGATCGTATCTGTATTTTGCTCTATTGAGCCATATCTATTTTTTTTTCTTTCAACAAAGGATATTATTTTTCTGGCTGTTCTTTGTTACCCAAGCAGTTTATGCTTTACTTTTCCAGGAGCAGTTTATATTCTGCGATGATACATATAAAATTTGTCATGAGCGTTTGTCACTGAGACTGCGAACTGAAGTCCGATGCCAAAATATCCATGAGTATGAAACGACATTCTCTTGACTTAATACAAGTACTAACGCTCTTGATGGTGTCTTCACTTTACATACTAAAAGTTATAATATTATGAAGAATTCCACAGTATATTAACAGCTGTCAGTTTGTATATCATGAAAACAGCTAGATTTCGGAGGGATTACTGTTAAATGATCCTTCTGAAATCGAGCAAAACCGGAAACCCACCTGACTTTTCATTCGCTCCAGGTATGTTCCATAACATGATTTATTGACGACATTTCTCACACTACAATTCCAGACACATATTGAAGGACACTTTCCAAAACTTCCTCAAATTTATATTCCAGAGTACTAAGCCCACGTCCTTGCATTGCTTGTTTTACTCTTCGGTATTCTAATTCCGAATTTTCTTCGGGGCATTTTATCACCTATGTTAAATGCAAGAAATTACATAATGCTTAGTAAATTTTTGGTAAACTTTTATTTAAAATTTATATTTAAATTGTATTTTATAGAAAAAATTAAACTTTTTTAAGAATCACCCATGCGATATTTCTTTATGAATGCATTTATAAATAATGTTTTAATGAATAAGTTGCACAATATAAATATTCAAGTTTTGAGCACAGATGTAACAGCGATGGAATTCTTATTGCTTCTCTGTGTTTAAAAGTTCTATGAAATGCATAAATTCATATTCAATTAAAAACGAGAAGAGGTTAGGGAATTTTAAGACGAATCATCTACAGAAATTCGCTTAAACCAATGAAAATTCATTTTTGTAGACTAGAATTCTTGATTATAAAATGCAATTGTATTTGTTTAGTTAGCAGGTGCATTTAATGATAATTCCGATTACTAGAGACATTAGGATGTTTAATGCTGAGAAACATGAAAAATGAACAATGCCCTCGCCGAGACTCGAACCTTGGACCTCTCGAATACGTCCCGAGTGTGCTGACCATTACACCACGAATATATGCTAAGAAGGGAGAAATACCTTATTAGTCCAAAGGGATGTAGTCCCGAAGGACTATTACTTTCGTTTGGGCGTTTTGCGTCGTTTCACAAAAATGTCCGATTCACTTTTCAATTTAGTGCTTATGTTTCTTTGTTGGTAATTGAAGTTGCACTGGGTTGGCTATTAGAATTTTTGGAATTGTACTGTGTTGGTTATTGGGTCTGTACTGGATGGATTAATGGAATTGTATTGGGTTGACTATTGGAATTATATTGGGTTGCTTTTTGTGTTAGTATTGGGTTTAGTTTAATGTTTGTTTCGTTCGGCAAGTTATTATATTATTAAGCAAGATCCCTTTGGACGTAATCTAAAATCTGAATCCTTTCAGATTTTTTTTTATACTGTAATTTATTCCTTTATAAAATTATATCATTTTCAATACATTTATGTGCCTGAAAACTGTTTTATCTTCTACCTCTTGTACGCGTTTTCATGGATTTGGCATCTATACATCAGATCACCTAAAACGTGCTTATGCGAAAGAAATGAAGCGTTTTCATATTTCACACCTGAGTTAAAGTACAGACTAGTAAAGATTACAGGAAACGACTGATAAACTGGCTCAGAAACGAAAGTTTCAGATGTGTGTATAACTCCATAGAGCTATTAAAACCCCAAGTAGGTGTTCAAATAACTACGGTTTGTTAAAGAAGACGAGGAGTCAAAAAAGAAGGTTTGTCAAAGAAGAGAGACTGTATATATTCCGTTACCTGAGTTCCGTCTAGTCAACAATACAGTACTGAAAGCATTAAAGGCTGTTTCTGAAACCACTGAATCTTCCGCAGTAGCCAGTAAAGGATTTAATAGGCAGCACCAGAAGTGCAAGTTCTGCTTCCATCACCTCTGCAGCTTATTTAAATAGTGTTACCCAACGGTACAGCAAAAACCAAACGGTCGCTGACTGTTGACAGCTGAAGACCGGTTAAAATAAAATAGAAATTTGTTTTGTGGAGTCTAATATAATCTTGTAACTAGACTTTCTTAAATGTAATAAATATTCAAACTTCGTGGCGTAAATAATGCTGTCTGATTCTGATGCAGAATGCATTCAAATCCATTTATTTTTCGAACATTTCGATTTCGATTTATTGCTTTTCTCTTCGTTAACTTATGATTTGGAGCTATGGAACGTTTTCACCACTTTCGATAATTATTTTTGACTTATGCAAACATTTCTAACCAACACCGATAAAAACAATAAGTACAATTATCCTTCTTCAAGAATCCTCGCTTACGATATTACTTTAAAGTTATACCATTTGGACTAGAGAATATTCTATGCAGAATTTTATTTCATAGTAAACAAATGTTTTGCAGAACATAAAGATTTTGCTCACACCTCTACTGTTGAAGAATGTTTACGAATGGCTAGCATATGCATTAAAATCATCACGATTTGCATTTGTAAATTTTTAAGAATTGTATTTTATCATCAGTTTAGAGAAGTGCTTATCGTTGATGTCGAAGAAATATTAATTTAGAAGTCAAACCACAAAAATCAGAGTTACATTTTCAAATTTTCACAGTACGAATTTCGAGGGTTTTACCGAAGAACCAGCCTCAGCTGCCAAAGTGCAAATGAACGAGATAAGATATAGTGATAAGATAAGAATGGCTGGACAGGAGTTAGCTACTGATGCCATCTATTGATGAAACAACAAAACTAAAACATGATTTCCTTAAAGGGTGAAGATAAAGATGGATTGGAATTAGGGTCGTTAACGAGAACGGAAAGATTTTTCGAATTCTAATTCACCAATGAATGATGTTTTTTGAATAATGTGGACTACAGAAAAATTTAAAATGTGATTTTCGAAACAATTATGCTGGGCAACAAAGGACTTTTGTGTTTCCGTTTTTCTAACATATGCCTCATGTTCCTTAACGCGAAATTTGAAGGCTCTCTTAGTTTGACCAATGTAAATTAAACCACACTGGCAAGGAATCATATAAATACCCAAGGAATACATATCCGGAATAGGGTCTTAAAGTATGGAACTCGGCATTTTATTGATAAGAGAATAAACAACCCTAAAGTTAAATTATTAATTAAGCAGTTAAAAAATTCTCATCTAAGCACACTGAAAGGCACACCTTGTTTTAGGAGTTTATAAGAATTTTGTTTCATTCCTTTCTTTACATCAGTTTGCTATGCAATTGCAAGTGTTTTACAAAAATGTAACTTTCGAGTCGTTTATTCTCCCATCAAAAAAATTCCGAATTCCATACTTAAGGACACCATTTCGGTTATGATTTCCTGGTGTATTTACAAGATTCCTTGCCAGTGTGATTTAATTTACATTGGTCAATCTAACAGAGGCTTAAAAGTTCCCGTTAAGGAACATGAGGCATATGTTAGGTAAAAGGAAACACAGAAGTACTCTGTTGCCCAGCATTGTTAGTCCGAAAATCCCACTTTCAGTTTTTCTTTTAACACTCTCAATTTTCAGCCAAATTATTCAAACAACATCTTCCATTGGTGAATTAGATTTCCTAGAAGCGTTTCACACTCAAAAAATCTTTCTCTTCTAGTTAATGACCGTAATTTCAATCCATCTTTACCTTCAGCCTTTAAGGAAATTATGTCTTAGTCTTCTTGTTTCATCAATAGATCGAGCCAGTAGTTAACTCCTGTCCAGCCATTCTTATCTTATCACTAAATCTTATCTCATTCATTTGCACTTTGGCACCTGAGGCTGTTTTTTCGGTAAAACCATATAAACTTGTTCTGTGAAATTTTGCAAATATAACGCTGGTGTTTGTTGTTTGACTTCTAAATTTAAATTTGTTCGGCGTGTTATTTTTCTTTAATTCGAAGAATTATCTTGTTCACATATTAGGATCAGATATCCAATCAGATGCTGAGAAACTTCAAGCCATTGAAAAATTGTCATAAAACTGACACGCTAATAAATGAAGAACTGAGTTTCGCATTTATACCTGTTGACTAATCGAAAAAGGTTTCATTAATTGATGACGGCAATAAATAAAGAACTGTATAGCTTGTTAGAACTTGAAAACAGTATAAATAATATAATTCACATTACGAAGAATTCCTATGTGTACCTATCGATAAATCGGAAAATGTTTCATTTATTGTTTTATTACCTTTTATTTGCCCCTGAATAATTGCATTCGAATGACGTTTTTAAAAATGAACAACACCTTCCTGGTGGCATTTTTATTTTAATCTGGTATTAAATATAAATCTACAAAAATTGTTTTCTGTGGGTGTGTTTCTCTAACATATGATATGCAACAAGTGGAACATCCTTCCAGCTCTTGAATTTGTAGGAGTTTTTCTTCTTGATCCAAAAATCTCTTCTTTCTTCCTCTTGTTCTTAAAAGCTTTTATTTCCTCAACTCTCAAGTTTTTCGAAATATATGATTCCAGACTTCTGTGTGATCATCCTGTGGGATCAATTCTGCATCAGAGCGTAACTGGACTAAAGTCAAATATTAATGGCTGTTGTTTATGCGTGTGCTTATATCTGGGAAAAGGAAACATGTTCCTTGGATATTATCTTTCAAAATGGCTTTTTAAATCTCCCAAAGTATTTTGGAAATGGAAGCCTTTGTTTGGCAAACTTGAAAGTCTTTTTTAAAAATGTTTTATTCTCTCAAGGATTTAGGAATTACAGCAGAGCATGACTGTCATCACCAGATGAGTAACTGTTAGTTATACAGATTATTCACTCTCATATTTTGCGTATAAGTTACACTAGGGTATAATACTTGAATTATATTTCAGACTTATCAGATTCTCACGTACTTCTGAGGCAGTTCAAGTTGAACATCTGTAACTATAGTTAAAGCTTCGTAGAAAAGATACTTAAGCTGCATAGAATTCTGCAAAAATAGATATTTTGGTAAATAAACATTATCCGCTGAACATTTGTTGTTGGAGCACATCGATAAATTTGATGTAAATTCATATATGCATTCAAACCAGCGATTTTACTTACATGCTTGAAATATGCTACATTGCATTTCTGTAGTGTATTGAAATGTAATTGTTGAAATCAAAGTATACGCATCAGACAGGTAACATGTATTAAACAGTTCTTAATGAAATGCATTAAAGCTATTTCGCATGAAAATGTTGAAGAAAAGCATTATTTAAGCTTGTTTGTATTTCTAATACGCACCATTACTACGTATTATTATGATGTTGTTGTTATCATTATTATTACTCTTGCGTGCCTACGGCTTTGCAATGGATCGAATGCCCACTGAACCGATGATATCTTGATAAAGTTTATTTAAAAATATTTTTTTTAATAATCTGAAAATTTTCAGATTTTACATTGTAAGATCTTGCTGCCCCAACTTGTCAGAAACTGTTGTAGTGACTGCTACTATGTGTGAATTTACACAGAAACGTAAGAAGGGGTTCAAGCCCTCTTTATTTTACCTTTAAAATGGCAAAGGCGTCTACTTAACGCTCACAAACTGCGCCAACCCGGCGGTGTTAGCTGAAGTAGAACGTAAAACTCAAAGTAATAACTAGGTGAACAAATATCAAAGCACTACCGACGAAGCTCTGAGATCCTAAACTAACCGCGTTTTTAATTACCGCTGAGATTCAGCAAGATTACTGATTAAACAGTTAAAAACTAGCACTTCTGCAAAGCTAGGCACACAGGCCGAAACGCGCTGATCTAAAATCTACCAAGCAAACTCACTAGTGTAACTTCAAAGCAAAACTCTCACACTCTGGTTTCGTCTACTATTTAATTTAACTAGCTTCCGCTAAATTTGAATAAACTGCGCGTGCTACTGCAATTTACATACTCTGGCACGGGCATTTCTAGGGGAAAATGAAGGCTAAACAGGAAAGATAACTTAAAATAAATGTTAGTTAAAATAAATATAAATCCTACATTTGGTCTTGCCAGAACATTGAACACTTGGAAGCAGGTCCTAGAAACGACCTGTTGAAAAGTTTCAGCATTCTAACCTAAAACTCAAGAGCCCCGTTTACATAAAACAACTTTTTGGATATCAAATTTTACAATAATTCTTGTCGTTGCTTATTACAATTTCTTCGTGTTGAATCTTCTCTGCTGTCGTTCTTTATCATTCAGTCTTTTCTTCCTTCCAGGATCTGGAAGGAACAACTATGAGTATATTGAAAATACATTATGATTTACACTTTCTTAATACTCGGTAGCATTTTACTTTTCGATGATTTTCTTTCTCTTATTTAACTGTTTATTTCACATTCATTCATTCTTCATGCAAAATTTAATTTAACTTGCTTTGCCCTGGTTCTCCACTATGTTTGGTGTCCAACGGAAATATTTCATGTTTTTGTATTTCAACACTTCTCCTAACCACAATGATTTGTTAGAATTCGATCAACCAACTATGAGACACCCTAGTGTATCATACTAAAAATCGACGAGCTACGTTTATTATTCTTAACTCAAGTGTGGGTGGAGAACCCTAAAAACCGCATTCATTCTAATCTTCCCCCTCATTTAAATTTTCACATGCGGGCTTTCGCTCCAACGCATGATTTTATCTTCTGGTTAACATTTAGCTTTTAACTCGTTTCTTTTTAACATTTACTTTTAGCATCTAAAATTTTATGCTTTTAAACTAAATTCTACTTTTACATAGCTTTCACGTATTTACATATATTTACAAAATTCTAATACATATGATTTTTTACAATTTACAATAAGATGAATAAGAAAAAAAATAGCATTTTACTTCACGCTTCTTCACCAAGTTGGCGATTCTGAAACTAAATTTTCCATTAATACATAAAATGCGAAGCTATTTACATTTGGCCAAATTTTGGCTTTAACATAACAGAACCAGTCTTTCGACCAACATGAGTTGCTTGTTCTTAGACATTACGCTTAAAAGAAAAATCTTGTTTTGCTCTAGCTAAATACAGTAAAACAAACTAAGTCTCAACCGAGACAATTTGACTTCTTTCAACACCAAAAACTTCGTATTTACACATTACAGTTCAGAACCAAAGAAAAATTTATAGAAGGTTTAACTTATCTTCGACTTTTCGATGCTTGGAACTCAGTCATCCTCTTCTCACAAAACTCGATCCATGTCAAGGAATTCATGGCAGTCAGTCTTCGTCTTTGACTTGTTCGGCTCTCCTCCATGGTGCCCTTTCTTTTTTTACCTCTGTACGCCGGCCTTTTGGGGTGATAATATCCGGGTTCCTGTCTTTTCCTCTTGGCACCTGGATGTCTGTTTTTGGCGACCTTCGGTTTGGGTTCTTGCTTGAGTTTTTTCTGCTGGTCAAAATCTTTTCGTTCTTCTTGTTGTCTCTTTTTTCGCAGAAACGGCGGCCTTGTTTGTCTTTGGATATCGGGAACTGGACGCGGTTTCCTTGGCACAGCTTGTCTGCTGTGAGATCTTGTTACTGGTTTTTTCCTCTTGCTATCTAACAAGGATTCTTTACGAGACATATTTGTGCGCTTAATCTTTTTCTCTGCTGGGGTCTGGAGATTCTTTTTCCTTCTTTTCGGGATCCTTGAATAACTTGTAGAAGGGCTTGGTTCCTCGGCGATTCTCTGCTTCTTGGTTGGCGGAGCAGACGGCCTTACTTCTGGACCTTCCAATTGTTGGGAACTTGAATCCTACAAGAAACTTTTGAGCACTTCAAAATCATTCTTCTCGTAATATTTTTTTACCTGGTTGAGACTTGCTTTACAGGTTTCCCCTCTTTCGTTCTTAAGGTATAATATGGCTCCCTTGATTTCCTGAATAACAAAGGGACCTTCAAATTTCGGAGCCAATTTTGCGGTTAAGTTCTCTGGTGCATTTGATAAACAAAATTTTCTTTTTAAAACTTTGTCCCCCCCACTTTAAAATCTGCTTCACGTGTTTTCGATCGTAGTACGGCTTCTGTCTGTTTCTTGTAGTATCCGACTTTTTAACCACCACATAAATAAGTTTTTGTACGTCTTTTTGCGTGAATTCTTGTTCCCATTGTTGAACAAAGAATAATCTATCTAGTGGTGTGATTAACTTACGCCCTAAAAACAATTCCGCTCGAGTTTTTTCACAAGGTGTCATGACTTGCGGTTCTTAAAGCATAAGCTAACTCATCTATGTAGCCATCCCAGTGCTTGTGATGTGTACTAACATATCTTCTAATTATTTTTACAATATTTTTATTACATCTTTCCGCGATGTTTGTCTGTGATCTGTACGGTACCATCTTGATATGGTGTATGCCAAGTCCAGAGCAAATGTTCTAAAAAATTTGGCTAACGAATTGTTTGCCGTTATCGCTAATGACTTTTATCGGTGCACCGTATTTGAAAATGTACCTGTGTAAGAATGCATCTGCAACTGTTTTGGCTGATGCACTTTTAAGTGCAACAATTTCTATCCATTTTGAAAAATGATCTACAATTACTAAAAGATAACGATTTTTATTTAACTCACTCTGGGGAAAGTGACCAAGGAGATCTATGCCTAAAATTTCATTCGGAAATGTAGCGTGAATGCTATTTATGTACCCGGCCGGGCTGCAATTAGCATCATTAATTAACTGACATTGATTGCAGGACCTGACATACGCAGTTACAATTTTGTACAATTGCGGGAAATATACCGCCTCGCGTCCCCTTTTTATAGTTTTTCTGACCCCCAAGTGACCTTGGCGCGTCTACCCGATGTTGGCGCGTCATGTAATTCCTTCAAAATGCTCAATCGAAGCGAGGCTGGGATAACTGGCCTATACTCGAAGTTTTCGCTTGTTGATTTAGTATAAAATAATAAATTATCTATTATCTCATAGTTCTGTGCTCTACTTCTTATTGCGCCCACATCTGTGTGTTGAAAATTTTCAGGGTTTTTAAATACGTATAAATACTTCCAAATTAAGGATCAGCTTTCAATTCAGCAATAATTGTTTCTCTAGAATCTAAGATTTTAGAAGTTAACACAGCGCATTTGAGTTCATTCCCTTTATCGTCCAGTTTTATTCGGGATAGTGCGTCCGCCACATTATTTTCCTTTTCTGGTTTGTACTTAACTATTAGGTTACATTCTTGAAGTTTTAAAACCCATTTATTAACCTGGGCGTTAGAATTTTTCCCGAGTAAAGTCTACCTACGGCCGCATGATCCGAAAAGACTGTTACTGGTGCTTTCCGAAATAAACTCGAAACTTCTGTACAGCCATTAATACGGCTAACGTTTCTTTCTCCGTCGCTGTATAATTCCTTTGGGTAGCGTTTAATGTTTTACTAAAAACGCTAAAGGATGTTCTTTGTGCATGAGCACCGCACCTATGGCATAGTCCGAAGCGTCAGCTGTAATTTCTAAATTTTCGTCCCCTTCCGGGAATTTCAAAACAGGGGCATTGATGAGCGCTTCTTTTATCTTTTCAAAAGCTGTATTCGCCTTTGCTGTCTATGCAAACTTACTTTACGTTCTTTTAAGCACTAACAACGGTTCTACAATATTAGCGAAATCCTTTATGAATGATCGATAATAAGAGCATAATCCGAGGAAAGAAGACAATTTCTTTGCGGTTTTAGGAGGGGGGAAACTTTTGACAGCCTTTAACTTTGAGTCTTGAGTTTCTATGCTCTTTTGCGAAATTTTATATCCTAAGTATTTAAGTTCTTTTGTCGCAAACTTGCATTTCGATGCGTTAATTGTTAGACCGGCCTCTTTTAATAACGAAAAAACTTCCTGCAAGTCCTTAATATGCTGCTCCAACGAACTACTTGTTATAATTATATCATCTAGATAAATTAAAGTCGATTTTCCTAGGACAGGCTTTAGAACAATCACCATAGCTCTCTGAAATGTCGATGGGGCCCCGCACAGCCCAAAGAGCGTGCTTAAAATGCATAAGTGCCTGATTTTGTGATAAACGCGGTGTTATGTATATCTTCCGGTTTCATAGCTATCTGATAATAGCCCGATGTTAAATCCAAAGTAATCATATATCTCATGGATTTAATCTTTCTAATTATTTCCTCAATCACCGGCAGAGGGTAAGCCGGGAACTTCGTAATGCTATTTAACTTCCTATAATCAAAAGCAAAACTCCAAGCTTTTTTGTCTGAGGGAGGAAAATCATTCGTTTTCCTACACAGTACCACTGGACTCGCGTAATCTCTATTTATGGGCGAAATAATCTGATTTTGCAGCATTTCGTTTGTGTGTTCCTCAATAATGAGCTCTTTCTGTTTATCATACCTGTAGGGCTTGGCCGCCCTACAGAGTTTATTGCATGTTAGTTGTATATCATGTGTTACAATTTGACAATTAACAGGCCATTCTGAAAACAAATTTCAAAAAGCACTCACCTATTGCTGAATGGCTTAACTTTCTTCGAGAGTCAAATGGCTTGGCTTTCTTCGAGAGTCAAATGGCTTAAATCCAATTCAGGTTCTTTCACCGGCTCCACCATCCGTTGTTGCATCTCCAGCGTAATTGCATTTTCCTGAAAATATAATCTGGCTTTAGCGAACTTCAAGAAATGCATTCCTAAAATCACTGGGTTCTGTAAATGTTTCACCAACAAAAATAATATCTTAAGATTTTCTTCCTTTATCTGCACTTTTAATGATAATTTCCCGACACAATGACAGGTTTTTCTTAGGCGGCTCTAATTTCAATGTTTCTATTTTTAAATAAACGTAGTCTACGAAAGTTGTCATTGTAGAATTTGTAGCTCAAGAAGTTTCCTTGCGCTCCTGTATCCATGAGCGCTTCTACCGGGACTTCGCTGACCAGGATTTGGATGACTGGTAACTGGGAATTCTTTACCACGAGCGTATTTAGGTATCTTCTGGAGGGATTTTGAGAAATTTCAGGGGTCTGGACCCTCGCTTTTATAGGCCCCATCTAATCGTTTAAAGCTTTCTTCTGACCTTCAGTCTTCTGGGTACGCGGAAGGTTTTTTTCGAATTTCGTCTTCGCGCTTTGACCTTCGCGTTTCGTAGAATTGGCTTGATAGCTCTTTCCTCCATAAAAATGTTTCGTTTTAGCGGTCAGTTGGTTTGAGAACTGTTTTCGGGAACCCTGAAGATACGCTGTCCCTCCAGATTTTTTAGTTATTCGTCGGTTTTGGAACTTGACCGCCAACTCGAAGAGTTCCTCAAGAAGCTTGGATTTAGGAGTTCCATAAAGTCTTGGACAGCAGGTAGTAATATGGGTAAAATTATTTCAGTTACCTCATTGTCGGGTTTCTTCCCATACAGCATATTTACCAACTTGACATTTTTCAAAATTCCGTTAAATGTACGATGTTACGCTGATAAAAACTGTAAAGTTCAACTTCCAGCTTTGCTCGGTCTTTCACTATGCGGAATGCTTTTAACAACGATGCTTTAAAATTTTCAAACGAGTATACTTGGCCCCCTAATAAAAATCCTAATAAAATTTTCCAATGTTTTTCCATCACAGAGCGGCCTGTCCTCTTAACGCAGACGTCGCGATGGCAACGTTTTGCCTTTCGGGCACAGGATACAGCTGGAAATGATTCTCTAGGCCTTCTAAAAATATTTTTCAGAATGTTTTCCGTCAAAACTGACGGTTGGCTTGATAGATGCCCTCATAGTTTGAATTAAATATCCAGACCCTTCAAACTGATTGGCAATAACTTCCTCTGAAATTCTACAGGAGCTTCCACCAAATTATCGGCCATTTGAGTTCGTGAGATGTTCGGGCGCCAATGTAAGATCTCGCTGCCCTAATTTGTCAGAAACTGGTATAGTGACTGCTACTATGAGTGAATTTACACATCAACGTAAGAAGGGGTTGAAGCCTTTTTTATTGCATCTTTAAAATGAAAAAGGCGTCTACTTAACGCTCACAAACTGCGCCAACCCGGCGGTGTTAGCTAAAGTAGAACGTAAAACTCAAAGTAATAACTACGTGAACAAATATCAAAGCTCTACCGACGATGCTCTGACATCCTAAACTAACCGCGTTTTTAATTACCTCTGAGATTCAGCAAGATTACTGATTAAACAGTTGAAAACTAGCACTTCTGCAAAGCTAGGCACACAGGCCGACACGCGCCGTCTAGAATCTACCGAGCAACCTCTCTAGTGTAACGTCAAAACAAGACTATTTATTTCAACTAGCTTCCGCTAAATTTGAATAAACTGCGCGTACTACTGCAATTTACATGCTCTGGCACGGGCATTTCTAGGGGAAAATGGAGGCTAAACAGGAAAGATAACTTAAAATAAATGTTAGTTAAAATAAATATAAACCCTACAACATTACACTCAAAGGGGCGTTTCTTAACGTTTTGTATGTTACCTTTATTAAATATCATGCTCTTCGCATTTAAACTGTAAAACTCAGTTCAACAGCAATATCGCAAAATAATTTTGAGATGAACATATCTTTAGAATTTCCAATAAACAGACTCGCGCGCTGGAGATAAAAATATTTTTTTTCCGCGGACTGTGTTGCCATTGCTCGCTTTTAAATTGTTGAGTTTGTTAATCAAACATTTTTTAATGTCTAACAAAATAGATAATAAATCAAATTCCAGATTCCAAATCAGGGCTTCCAGATACCCATATTCGGTGCAGGATTATGTTATTCACAATTTGATGGCTCTAGGTACTTTTGTTTTATCACAATGCAAGAAACATAGATACATTTATGTAGATTCTTCATTGTTTGATATCTGTAAGTATAATCCATGACTGTAAAACTTGGTGGCAACAGTTTGAAAAGTGAATCAACGCAAAATGCCAAAACGAAATTAATAGCCCTTTGGGCTAAAAAGTAGCAATGCGAAGCACATCTCGAAAGCTAAACTAGCACGGAGATATCCTGATACTCCAACTCTACTCTGAATTGAAAAATTGAGAACTTATGAACCGGTTTTATATAGTTTGCCACCCCCCCAGCTGCCAAGAAATCTCTAGTACCTTCCATTTCTTGAAAGTATTGAACGTCATATATCGTTAAAGTTACATATAAGTGCCGGATATGATTACGCATACATACAAAGATTAATGACTGTTATTTGATTACAGTACCAATTCCGAATATACCAGAGACCGGACCAAACAGTAGCCAAACTATCGCCAAATTTGGCGACGTTTGGGGATTTCTAGCAAACTATAGCGAGAAAAATGTATTGCAAAACCAAATAGGTGCGCGGTATCTCACTAGTTAGCGAGATAGCCATTTACCTCAATGATAAATACACTTGTCCCTGTAACCTTATTTTTCCCGTAGAGCTTTGCTTTTTCAAACACTTCATGTTTACATTATGAAAAAAAAATATTACAGTTTTACGTATGATTCTACTAAATTAGCTTACATAAAGAAAGCGCAGCATTGTTAATATCACCTATTATTGGTCCAAAAAGGCAATTTGCCCAGAAGGTCTATTAATCTCGTTTTGGCATTTTGCGAGATTCACTAAACGCATTGTTTCACATTTCAGATTGTTGCCAGCAAATACTATCTCCCTGTATTACGAGGGTAAGTTGAAAAATAAGTTTCCCCTGTCGACTGTGGTCAGAGTTGTGTATGAAAGTCAAAAAATAGAATGACACATTAAAGATATGATATACCTTTATTTTTCCACATAGGTACCAAGTACATTGAGACATTTGTCATATCGCTTGATAAACTTCAAAAAGCCCTCCAGGAAAAAATCAGGGCTTTGCATATGGAAGAAGCGTTGAACGGCTTGTTTCACTTCAGTATTGCTTCCAAAGCGCCTTTCCCATGCGTTGTTCCCTGTGTGTCGAGGTCAATTGTCGGGGCACCCATCGTGCTGACACTTTTCTGTATCGAAGAATGTCGTGGATGATGTTTTGAGCTCGCTCATGTGAGATTCCAAGTTCTTCCGCTACTTCATCGATGGTGATACGCCGGTTCGCTCTAATCATGTCATCCACCTTCCTGACATTTGCATCTGTAGTGGCCGTGCGCGTCCGTCCAGCTCTCGGTATGTCCTCCACTTGCTGACGTCCATCACTGAATGTGCAACACCATCTCCGCACCATTTGCTTCGACATCACATCTGGCCCATAGACTTCCACGAAGCGGTTATGAATTTTTGTTCGAGATACTCCACGTGCCCATTCATGGCGGATAACCGCTCTCACTTCCTCCTTTGACCACGAATTCAAAACGCACCTTCTCTCCATACCTACCGGGGCTCAAATGAGAGGCTGATCTCCGCTTTGCGCAGGCACTGCAACAGCGCCATCTACTTGATTTGCAGGGACCTCTACCCAATGGTGTATCGGTGACTTACGCGTTTTCCTGCTGTGTCGCCTTTCGCCCATAACCGTTCAACGCTTCTTCCATATGCAAAGCCCTGAATTTTTCTTGGAGGACTTTTTGAAGCTTATCAAGCGATATGACAAATGTCTCAACGTACTCGTACAAGAATAATAAAATAAAGGTATGTCATAGCTTTAATGTCTCATTCTATTTTTTGACTTTCATACACAACTCTGACCACAGTCGACAGGGGAAACTTATTTTTCAACTTACCCTCGTATATTAAAAGAAATAAGTAATGAAGCATCTGCATAAATGTATGTATGTTTCACGCAATGTGATAAAACAACGGTACCTAGAGACATCCAATTTTGAATTCTGAACGTTTCCAGCCGAATATGGGCATCTGGAAGCCCAAATTTGAAATTTAGAGTGTTTTTTATTATCGATTTCATATTTTGTAAATCTTTAACGAAATGTTTAATTAACAAACTCAAGGATTTCAAAGCGAGGAATGGCAACATTCTACAGAAAACATTTTTCTCTTCAGTGCTCGAGTCTGTGTATCGGAAATTCTAAAGATATGCTCGTTTTAAAATTATTTTGCGATATTGCTCTTGAACTGAATTTTGCGGATTAAGTGCAAAGAACATGATATTTATTAAATAAAGGTAACACACAAATGGTAAAGAAAAATGCCCATTGGACGTAATTTAAAATCTGAACCTTTTTAGATTATATATTTATTTATTTTCAAGCATTTCTTGCTATTACATTTTTTGATTCATAAAGGTTTATTTGTAATACACAGTTGTCAGTAGCCAGCACAGTCTCGTGTTCTACATTTGTACTATTTACAAGAAAAGAATTTAAAAATACCCACTGAAAAAGTAAAGAAACTGTTATTACACCTTTACGACATTGAAATAATATATTTCCTTTTCTATTAAAACACAAATATTTTGTGGTTTGAAGAATTACGAAGATTACATGCACCCTTTATTCGTTTACGTTACGCTACATTTATTCATATTAAGCATACAAATAGTTTCGTAAAAGTCTGTAGAATGAATGAGACGATAACAAGGAATTTAGAGAATGAAACCAGATCTATAAAGATATAACATTAAGTAGAAATATCTTTTGAATTATGTATGTGATGAATTTCCTTGCAGATGAAGTTTATCAAAAAATTAATGCAAGTTAATTGAAAAAAATTCGAGATGCAAAAATTGCATGAAATGTTTTGTGTAAAATGGGTGAAATGATTACTGATATACAGTATCAAAGCAAATAAGTAATACCAGAATAATTTTAGTAGTAAAAATGGATTAAAGCATATAAATCTGTAAGGCATTCTTTTAAATTAACCAGTTATTTTAGTTTCTGAACATAAAAAAATAAGAAACTGTACTGTCACTAGTCCCAGAAAGATTTCGGATTTTAAATGCTGCCCAGAAGCGTTTGTTAAAATTCTTTTTTGCACTCTAAGATCGCAGCCTATCAATCTGCTGTTGCATTTACTGCTGTTTACTTTCCCCACTTTTGTCTTTACAGCTTTATCACTAAGCATAGTTTTTTAAGCACTAAACACCTTATGCAACTCAACAGTAAATTTATAAGAATTTTAAAAGCAGCATAGTAACATAGGTTAAGTGTCATCAAATATGTTTCCTTTATTTTCAGTTTTTTCTCAGCTCGTAATATCAATGTTGAGTTTTTAGTAAGATGCTAGGCAAATTTTGTTTCTCATTTTATTATTAACATTTTGTTTATTAGCTTCACTCATTAAATATCACATTCTTCGCAAATGCAATGCAGCCACAAAATCACAAAATATTTAAAGACAGTATATCATTAAAAATTCGTTAGATTCGCTGGCGATAAAAATGTTTTATTCTGTACAGTATTACCACTGTTCGCTTACAAATCGTTGCGTTCGTTAATAAAAAGTTCATTAAAGTTAAGCAAAATATTCAGTAGATTATAAAGTAACTACTAAATTCAGAATTCGGGCTTCCAGACGACCATGTTCGAATGGGGGATTATATCATTCAAACTTTGATGGCTCTAGATTCCTTCGTTTTACACAATACAAGAAACATTTAGGATATTCATGCATAGTATTCATTATTTAAGCTTTTTAAAACAGGGCGGTAATATTTGGTGGTAACAATTTGAAAAGTGATATGCTGTTTGTGATCTAATGCAAAATCTCGTTTCCAGAATATTAGTTCATTTGAACAAACTCTTCTTTTGGGCTAATTAAGAGTTTTGTGCTGATAAACATTCATTTTGTGCTCATAATATTCAGCTGTTAATACTTATAAATAAAGTCCGCTTTTATGTTCATAAATTTTATGTTGCGCATATAAGATGTTTAAACGTACTTTGAAATTGCTTTTTCTATGGGGCAATATATTTTGTTTAATACACCCAAAATATGTTTCCATGAATTCAATGAGAATTAAAAGATATGAATCTAATTACCTTTAACCTCTCTCTAAATTTACAAAATTATTAACTTGTAACATTTAATAATATCTTAAATTTTGCCGATATAAATTTATACATGTAAAGAAGAATGTCTGTTTTCGTGTTTGTTCGCGATTAACTCAGTCACTACTATAGTTATCGTCACAGAACATTCTACCATTCTTTTCTTTGAGTCCTGAGAAAGGTTATCGTCCTATTTTTTCCAAATGAAAAGTAACTAAAATCAGAGATATTAATTAAAAATCTCCGAAAACGCTAATTTTGGCTCTCATTTTTCCTTGTGGCAACGGTCTCCCAGGCTGGAGATAAAAAATCTGCTTTATTTGTAAAACTGTTGCCACTGCTCGCTTTGAAATCCTACAGTTTCTCAATAAAAATAGCATTTCCAAACATTAAATTCATTACTCCCGATTCCAAAAATTTCTAGGAAGCTACTTCGAGAGTACCCATCTTCGTACGACTTTAATCAGTCAAGATATTAATTAAAAACTCTCAAAATTCGAATTTTCGCTCTCATTTTTCGGAATGGCAACAGTCTCGCTCGCTGGAGATAAAACTGCTTTACTTTGAAAGGTGTTGCAACTAATCGCTTTCAAATCGTAGTGTTTGTTAATGAAAAATTCGTAAACTTTACGAAATCTATCTATCTATCTATATATAAATATATATATAAAGAAGATTGTGTACTTGTTTGTTTGTTCGCATTATTGATTTCTGATCAATTATGATAAATATTTTGCCACATTTAATCGACTAAAATTGAGTGAAATTTTGAATGGAACTTGAGCTTTTTCGACCATTTGATTAGAAAGACAAAAATCATTAAAAACTCTGTGCTATCGTTGCTGATATAATGAGAGAGAATTAATTTATTTTTCTACCGGAATTTTTTATGCGGGTTCCATATCGCATAGACTGAAAAATGTATGAAAATGAATCATACGTTTTGCATCGTTATTAGAGATGGATTGCAGAGGTATCGTTATCTCTGTTATTAGATACGTTACTCTCATTCTAACTTAACTGGCATCGGGTACTTCCGCTAGGAAATAAATAACTGCTGATGATATTAGCTATTTATGCGCACGTTTATGTGTGAAGCTATTAAGTTCTTTTGTTCCCATCATCATTAAAGAATATCCGGCTAATGAGAAATTAAGCAGTGCTTCGAAAGGAGTTTTTAGAGCGTGAAAATCTTAGTTACACTACTAATAAAGATAAGAAGATTTAATTAGTTGGAAAGTTTTTGCAGGTTAGGTAAATATTAAAGAAAATGAAGCTAGGAAAAGCTGAATAAAAATAAAAGTTTCAAAATAATGTATAATTTAGCTTTTATGAAAATTATCTTCTAAGAGAGATTATTCTTCAGTTACATTTAATATACAAGATTACTAAAATTGAGTGAAATTTTGAATGGAACTTGAGCTTTTACGACCATTTGATTAGAAAGACGGAAATCATTAAAAACTCTGTGCTGTCGTTGCTGATATAATGAGAGAGAATTAGTTTAATATTCTAGAAACTTTTTTTCTACAGCAACTGTTTAAAAAATTATATAGCATACTCGTGGTTCTAAAGTTTATAAACATAGCATAATAATGGCAGATTGCAATTAATTCTAAAGCATACAAACAGGTGTAATTTATACAGAACTTCTTAAATTTAAATGTTAAATTATCAAATTATAAAAAACGCCAAGTGACATACCACTCTGTGTGTTAAATCTTCTGTTAAAGTTACACTACCAGGAGAGAAGGTATAAAAAATAACTTTTATTAGATTTTCAGCCTAACAACTTTCACTGATAGGGATTTTAAAGGACGCAAATGTTAAATAAAAATGTTAATATCTTATTTAAGAGATTCAAATCAAATTAGAAGCTGGGGGAATTAGTAAAGGAGTAGAGAATTGTCGCTGTCAAAAGCACCGCCTAAATTTCAAAACCTCCATTCATATACGCATTACTAATTTGCATTCTGGTGAGAGCGGAGGAACGCAGAAGCGATATTGGCTAATTAAAGGAGAAGATAGAATATTTATAGGATATTTTAGTAAATGTATAAGGCAGGCTATGACCCGTTCGTTACAATATTTAATTATGTTAATTATATGTTAATTATATTATTTATGTATTATAATGCTATAACATAATAATATGGGCATTTTATTGCACCATTATTACAGATTAATAATACTGAACATAATATACAGTAACTGGACTCAAAGTTTTTATACATTAAAGATGGCTGTTAGGAAAATAGCTTTAGATTTTACTTTTTGTGCTTTCAACGAAATTTATTTTGGTCAAAATCGTAAGCAGTCACCAGTAGAGAGTTTATAGACTGCAAAATACCTTAACGTTACTTCATGTTAAAGCTTCGATGCATTTCTTAAACTATTTGAAGATAGATTCCGAAAATATTTCGAATTATGTCATATTTTCCATTTTTGAGCATTCTGTGAAAATATCCTCCTTTGTTACTCTTGCCTTTTCGTCTCAGATATCACGCATAAATGCTACTGATACCGAAATAAATGTGAAAGAAATTCCAGATCCATGCTCATTTGGCTTTATTGTAGGTTTTTATCACCAAAATAAAAGGAGTTTGTTGCCAGAAGGATGTTTAAGCAAAATATATCGATCTCAGGTAATGCAAATCTATATTTTCAAGCTATTTCTTTGCTGATTCGAACAGATTCCTTTATATAGCAGCATTCAGTTTTGGAGTATGAGCGAGTATATAAAACTTCCAGGTGTTTCTTGTATCCTTGGATGCTGCATTGAATGATGTTTATAATTCTGAAGAATGTTCGTGAGTAATTTTCTACCTCAGTGCCTTTATGCTGTAACTGAAAGGACTTCCGGCTCGTAATTGGAAGGTCGGAGGTTTGTAAGTCTCAGCGAGGATCTCTTTAACAATTTTACATTTTCTGCCTTCTAAAAAGTGCTGAATAATTCTCAGTGGCACCCCAATTAAAAGTGGAAGAGGTTTATATGTCACCTTCTGAATCCCTCTTCCCCAGTCGCTCCTTAAGAGAGGAAGTAAGAATGTAAGAAATCTTTTCTATCTTTAGCGAGTGCCTTCTAGGTGTAACTAGAAGCATATGCGACTGGCAGTCCGAAGGTCCAGATTGTGAATCTCGCTGGGTGGCATTGCTGAAGTTTTGTGTTTTTTATTCCGAAAAAAACACGCATTATTGTGAATGTCTCTGCATTATTTCCTCTATACATTGCTGTCAATAATTTCAAGCTTTGATGCATTTTTGCCCCCAATTATTTTTTAATTCACCATGTTTGCAAAAATATTAATATTTACACCGAACAACAATTAAAAATAAGCAATTAATGAATAAATAAGTCTAAGGATTAAGCCATAAAAAGCACGAAATTCAGCATTCAGTTCTACGTGATAAAATACGTCCTTTTTTATTATTGTATTTATTATCATGAAGGTTGGTCGTAAATGCTTTATTATTCGATGTCATTGCAATGGTAAGTGTCATGTTTTCTTTCTTTTAACAGTCATATGACATAAATTCAATGGTTTTTATCTTGTAAGTTATAAAGCTGATTCTCAAAAATCAAGGAAAAAATTAAAGTCCATCTAAGCATTTGATACAGATTCTATAATATGAATACATACAAAGTAATAGGACACCCTGTTCAACACTAAATCATACAACAGATATATGCTGTGTATCATACAGTTTTTTTCAAAGTACCTAAATGTACCTCCAGTTTACATCAAAGTCCGGAAATGAAAAAATTCAAGTAATTTATTTCCAATGGCAATACCAAACCATTTTAAGAACATTTTATATTTTATATACTTTACAAAGTACAATGATTGCATAAAAAATTGCTGCTTTCAACTATTTTAATAATTTCTACTATTAAATAATGAAGAATCTGTATGTGTGTATGTTTCTCACATTGTCGAAACAAAGCTGCACATAGAGCCACCATATTTTTAAACACATAGTTTTCCATCCAAGTATGAGTCCCTAGAAGATAGAATTTTGAACTTGAAATTTAGTGTTCATTAATTTCCCATTTTCTACAAATTTAAGGAACTCTTTTTATTTAAAACTTAGCGAACACGGTAGTCTTCCAGCTTTCACCAGCCATAAAAGCTTTGTGTTGTCACTCTGAAAAACGTAAGACATTTATTATGCTTCAAATTTAATCATCAAACTCAAAGTTCTATGGGGAGATCTCTCTCGATATGAGAAATGCAGCCATACAAATCCGCCCATTAAAGCCCCCAAAGGACTACTAAGAACTGCCCTCTTCACCACAATTATGACATCAGAAAATTTACAGCACCAGCTGGAATCTCAGTTACTATGGTTACGCTGATATTAGAGTTAAAGAAATCACAATCTCCACCAGAATTTCAGAGGAAAATTTTTCTTTCACCTTTCTTAGCAAGACGGTTGAAGCTGTGATCCTAAACGGAATTCATTCTTTCATCGGCAAAATAATATCTTCGTACGTAACCAGCTTGGTTTCAAAGACTAACTCTCTATGACGCACAAGAGTTGTGTAGTACATCTCAAGTGGAATGCCAAACACGAAAATTACTGAAAGACTCTTCCTAGACATATAAAAAGCTTTTAATCCTATCGGGCTTCACTGCAAACTACCCAACCTGGAGTTCTCAAGTTACATCACAAGCGTTATTATAACCTACGTAACCGGTGGACTTTTTGTCGTTTGCATTTCTAATACACATTCCATATGCAGTGCCATTTAAGCTGGTGTTCCATAAGGATCTCTCCTCGGAACCATATTATTAAACATTTATGGGTATTGCATTCCTTAGACGCCAAACATTAGACATAGAAATGCATGCTGATGATGCAGTGATCCTTGCACAAAAGTGAATTTCTGAGGGCAGCTATAAAACGTTTACAACATCACATACACCCACTTAACACATGGATAATGAAGAGGGAAAAAATGTTGAAATGTCCGTGATATTTCTATACACAAGACAAACAAAGATAAACTGAAATTGTTAGCTTTATGACAACATTCTCAGCAGGACTAAATAAGTCCCTTGTTCCTTTCAGAGGTAAAATTGTTTCGCTACTTTTATAGATTTTTAAGGTCAGGTCTCTCTTCTTCAAGAGTATAGAAAACTTCTTAAGACTTAATATTTTTTCCTTTCTCTCCTCTGACCTTTGAATGGTCTACTTGGAATTCAATAGAGTTATGAGTGATTAGGTTTTTTAGAAGCGGAAGACACGACAAATGGGCAATGCCCTTGCACTCGAAGCTGAACGTCTCCAATACGCGCCGAGTCTGCTTCCACGAAGGCATGCTGGAAGGAGAGAGAAAATACTTTATATACTCCCCTTTTAAAGGACGACTGGGGATCAGGGGACCCAATAGTTAAATCCTGGTAGTGACGAACTATCATCCTTCACCTTTGTTTTCACCCCCACTGTTGCGTCATTAGGTTTTTTTACAAGCAGGAGACACAGGTACAACTCCCTTGCCAGGACTCGAACCTACACCTCTCGAAAAAAAGTCATTTCACTTTAATAATGTTAACAAGCCTTAATTTGGGTTTTAAGAAAATATTACTATACGAAGTGGATTTGCAAAAATTGGATCAGTAAACTTCGCTTTGCTGTATAAAATACAAATGTCTCTAAAAATTTAATGCTTTCCATATTACTTCCCCATCCAATTTTTTTCAACAAAAGAATTTCAGGCTAAAGCAATGAAACTATTGCTCATATGCTTTTATTACTTCAAGCCTTTTGATGAATTAGATATTTTAATAGATCGCGTTTGATAAGCGGTCATTTCAGTTTCGAAAAAGATCTGAAGAATTATGTATCAAGGATGGAAAATAATCATGGAGAAACTTCTAAGCTAATCTATCATTTTCTAATACATTAAGTAATGAAAGTGTCTGTTCAATATCGCATATTTGTTAAAGTTAAATGACTAGGAATTACCGCAGTTCTAACCAGTTGGTCACTGATGATTTGTTTTGTCATGTATTGAGAGCGTTAATGAGGAAACGTCAGATAGATTTGAACTTTTGTATTCCTATATTGCACTTTCAGTTATACAACACACTCTTTTTGTTAAAATATTTAATCGTAGACAAAAGTGATCTGTAGTCCAAACAGGCATGGTACACTTGCAGCAAAAAAAAAAAAAAAATGGGACAGTTCCCACCCGTTCTGCTGTGCCGATTGACGAAATTTAACTGGCGTTTTCTATGCTTCAAACACATGACTTAGGATAATATTACATTTATATACAGCATTGCTCTAATATATGCATTTTGAAATAAAACCGAACTTTTTGTGAAATGACATATCGATTTTTCCCATATTTCAAATCTATGACTTAAATTATGCCAAAGGGCCAAGTTTTGTAAAAACTGATCGAGTAGTTTTTAAAAAATTAGCACTCAAAATATTAGCTCCTCAGTGTTAATTGAATTTGGCATATGTCTACAAAAATCTCTTGTTTCATTAAACTTACTTCATTTCCCCTTTCCCACTTTGAAAGTTTAGTTCAATTCAGATACAGTTATCAGGTATTTTCTGATGTATTTTTTTTAATTTATATTTTTTATTACTATTTTTTTATTTTTTCAAAAGGTGATTGAATTGTAACCTATAACATTTTGCCATCACCTTAACGTCGATGTACTTCTATGCATACCTGAAAAGAATTATAATTTTTTAATCAACATTTCCCAAGGTATATGCGAAATTATATATTAACGCGTTTTGGAATTTGGCATATTTCCTATAAATGATAATAACGCCAAATTTTGTTTACGCACTTTGTTAAAATTATTTGAAAGAATGAGTGATATACCATTTTTTACGCTCGTGAACTATGAAAGAGAAAGGAAAATAGGTTGCTGTAAATTAAGAATTTCTCCAAGTGAATTATTCTTAGCGTGAACTAAAAAAAGGGCGCCAAGATAAAGTTTTGAAAGTAAGTGTTTCGTCAAATTTAAAAAAAAATATTATTTAGACATAAGTTTAGTTGTACAATCGGGATATGGAAAACATCGATGTGTCAATTCAGAAAAATGTCCGATTTTGGGTCAAAATACCTATATTAAAACAATTGCTATGTATAAATCTAATGTGTATCCTAAGTCGCACTTTCGAGACGTTAAAACGAAAGTTAAATTTCGTCAATCGGCGCCGTAAAACGGGAGATGTAAAACTGTCCTTTCTTTTGTACAGTGTCTACATTAAATATAAAATAAAGGTTGCACTTGTTTCCGAAGTAAAAGGTTACTTCTGTGAATCTATAAATGTTTCTTAAAAATTAACTTTGTCCTCGAAACTTCATGTAGGACATCGAAATTTAACATATAAACGCTGATAACTTATTTTTGTGAACACCTGACATTACTCTCTTTTTAATGAGTTCATCTGTGAAATCAAACTGATGGAATAAAATCAGTATAACTAAGTTGAGGACGCCATTCATGAAACGATGTCATTAATCGAAAATACCATCGTTATCGATGAATAAATTTATAGAACATATTATAAGGTATTTCTCCCGTCTTCTTCGCATGTGATCGTAGTGTAGTGGTCAGCACGCTGGACGCGAAACCGAGAAGTCGTTGGTTCGATTCCCGGCGAGAGCACTGCTCATTTTTCATCTCTCCTGCTTCGAAATAACCTAATTACGCTACAAGTGGCGCTCGAACTAAAAGGTGGTTGATGATAATTCTCCACCGGCGATTGGGACCTCTACTCCCCAGTCGCCCTTTAGAAGGAGGAGTATGTAAGGTATTCCTACCGCCTTCGTGGTGTAGTGGTCAGCACACTCAACGCATAATCGAGAGATCCGTGGTTCAATTCCCGGCGAAGGCGCTGCTTATTTTTCCTCTCTCCTGCTTTAAAAAAATACCTAATGATTCTACAATATATGCAGATAAAGCATGTTGTAAATTTTCCTCCTGTATTTTTAACTATCAAGAATATTCTATGAAAAGTAAATCTTCAGAAATTAGACTGAAATATGAATAAAGTGTTATGTTCACTATACTTTTTTTCACTTTGTCAGATCTTGCGGTTCGATTATCCATTTTAACGAAAATTTAGTAATTTGAAATCGGTAAATGACTAACAACTACACGTTCTCATTAATGTTTCTCATCATACTATTCTATCCCTTTATTATCTCATATAGCAAATAAAAGTGTTCTTACCATAACAAAAATTTTTTCTACAAAAAGTTAATAATAAACATAAAACTTTTCCCTAACGACAAAAAATCAAGAGAGAAACTATCACTCGCTCTGAAAGAAAGCTAAAAAAAACCAGAAGATTTTCAATTTAGAAATCAATAAATTAGAACCGAAATGATCACTCACTTGAGTATCAATAACAGAAAGTTGACTTTACGTCCATTATGAAAGTTCAGTGCTTGAAGATTAAGAGGTCCAAACTGTCAGGAACGTGCAATTTAGAAATCAATATATGTGGTAGCAAAGGGTATTGGCTTTCTTATTTTAAAACTGACTAATAACCATCGATAAATTTTTGAGAAACGTAGACTGGCCTCAGTTCCTGTTTATAAAATATATTGCATTATGATGCGAAAATGTAAAACGGTTTAACAGTAACATCAGTTTCAAAGCTTCCGTTCTCACCGCAGAAAAGTTGATCGATTTCTGTTCAACTGACGTTCTTTTAAATTGAAGAAAGGTCACACTGAAGTTAGGTTCACCTTTTGCAATAACGTTAGTAGCTGGAGCTTGTAAGCTAAATTAGTTTTACTTAATCTGACCATTCGTTACTGCATTTAAAACTATTTTAATTATTTTTCTTTATTTCCATGGGAACGATTTTATTAATGAATTTTGTTTTTAAAAGTGTGTCACAGGTGAAAATAAATAATACTTTAGATTTAACAACAGAATTCAGATCAGTGTTAAGAATAAAAATAGTGGTACTTTAAATTAAAATTAAATGCCATAATGTTTGAAAAATTTATGGTCTCTGTCACATAACGGTTTTCAGATACCTTTCCTTTGTCCGCAAGGTACAAGTTACTAAGATGGCAAAACTGAAACAACTTGAAATATTAAAATCCTGATGAATTTTGACAAAATTTTATCCCACTATTGAAGGAAGAAATTCACATTCCTGTGCGTCAGGAAGGAGTTTCCAAAATAGAAGAAAATTTCCTAATTTAAAATTATGGCTTAGTTTCCAATATGTGCTCCTACTACACTAAAATACTGATCTAACATATTTGAAGCAAACATTTATTTTATGTTCTGATGACGAATAAATATGCAATGATCAATAAGTATGTAATAAATATGTAATATGTATGATCAATAATTATGTAATCAATATACTATAAAATATACCATCAATAAAAATGTAGATATCAATAATATGAAAAATTTAACAAGTACATCACATTACATTGGTAAAATATATTATATGGATAAAGCACAGATTTATTATATTTTTAGCCATTATTATAATACAATTAAAATCTGTACGCGTCTGTACGCGTCTGTATGCTTGTTTGTTAGTTTGTCTGTAACATCGTCGCCTCCGAAAAGACGGGAAGTTTATTTCCGGAGAGATACCCCCCGTGGTTAAAAAAATTCGTGGAAAGCCATTTCGCCAATTTCACCAATCCCACTCTAAGCATTTCTATGAGTTCAGTTTTATTATTCAAATCCCAAAACGTAAAGATTCTCACATCCATATTATAATCCATACACATATGCATAAACACAAAAATGCACGGAAACTGTTTATGTACTTAGAATCCATACATATATGAATAAACGCAAAAATACATTGAAACTATTTTAATGGACAAACATAGATAAGATATTCAGAAGTCAAAACAACAAAAATCAGCGTAATATTCTCAATATTTTCACAGTGGAAATATTGAGAATATTACGCTGATTTTTGTTGTTTTAACTTCTGAATTAGTTTCGTTCGGCGTGTTATTGTGTCTTAATTATAGATAAGATACCTTAACACATATATCTACACTCATATGCATTAACGCACGTTTGAATATTTTATCTGTGTTTACATTATAAAAAGATATACATGGTGTAGAGACATTAGGTATTTTTTTGAAAACAGGACAGATGAAAATTATCAGTGCGCTTGCCGGGACTCGATCCACAGACCTCTTGAATACGCTCCGAACTTGCTGACCCCTACATCACGAAGGAATGCAAGGGAGGTGGAAGAAATAACTTATAACGTATGTAAACACATACGCAAATTAATTAATAATAACGAAATTAGCTTTTACTTAGTACACGCGTAAAAAGGAAATGGCTTCAAGAATATCTTGTAAATTAATTCCATCTTTTAGATTATTAATAGTTGCATCTCGCTATGAACGTTATTCAGTACAGTGATGTAATATACACCTGGACCTTGTGAAGAGCCCATTCAGCAGGTCGAGCTCTTATAGTCGAATCAAAGGAAAATATTTAAACCTAAGTTATGGCCTCCAATATGAGATAAAAGCCATTGTTCATGGATGACTTAGTCCTGGGTTTAATACAAACTTTAAATCTGGTTCTAATAAACAAGCAGTAAATTTTTTGTAATTTATAGAACTTCCTAAACATGCTTTCAATACGTCATCCATATCATTAATTTTAATAAGTCTCGAAACCATTATATAAACGAATGAAGCTTCAGTTTGAAAATAAATGTTCCTTCAGTTTATGTAGTTGTCCGTGAATTTTAGGATTATTTAATTTTTACTCTTCCTCATTAATGTCATATCGTCAAGCTGCATTAATCGCATCAGCGATTCAAATTGTGAAAGCGAAATAGGATCTCATTATCTCTATTCAGTCAGTCCATTCATTCACTCTTATTCTTACAGTGTCAATTAACTTGAGCAAGGGCCAGGTCACCCAATTTATTTCTAAAAAGAATGTTGGAAAATGGAAACTTCTGAGTTAATGTCATCTTTTGACTTTGGATATGAAATGAAAATAATGATCTAACTGCATCTGCCTCCGATTTTCAAGAAAGTAAAGTTTCACTCATTAATATGGACTTTCTTTAAACTCGGGCAGTGAGAAACATCTATATAATCATGTTGGTTCTTTCTTTAGCATTTTAAAAATACCCAGCATTGTTTTCTGTTATATATAATTTGCATGCTTTGATAAACGAATTTACATTGAGCAATGGTTCAATTAAGCAATTTTTCATGTTACAGGTAATAAATAACAGGTACTTTCACTCTCCTTTCCGCATGCCTTCGTGGTGTAATTGGAAGCACATTCGACGCGTATTCCAGAGGTCCAGAGTTCGAGTCACGGAAAGGACACTACATTTTTCTATATCTCCTGCTTCAAAAAAGACTAATAAATTTACAAGTGGCTCCTAAACTAAAAAAAATATGATGGATGAAAATTCTTTACCACCAGGATTAGAGGTTTGGGTCCCTAATCTCCAGTCACCCTTTAAAAAGAGAAGTATATATTCTTTCTATTTCCAGTATGCCTTTCGGGGTGACGCATTAGAACAATAAGCGCGTAATCAAGAGGTGCAGGGTTCCAGAGAGATCCACTGCCTGCAGTGTCTTTATATCTGCTTTCTTGAACGTGGGGCCCAGGATGCATGAACATATGCCCTGCGCAAGTGGTCAGTCATCAAGATTGTAAAATTTAATTAATTATATAACGATACATTTACTACAGGGAAATAGAAATTCATTTTATTGCTTTATGACCTTATTTTTGAGGTGCTTGGTTCACCTTTTTCGGAGAAATAAATTATTTTTAATTAATTTTTGAGGTCCGGTACATTGTATTTGGTACGACTCATCCCAGGTACTTGTAATGATTCCCAATCGTTCTTGACCAGGAGTAAAGGTCTCAGAGATCCCAATAAGCTAAATGTAAGTATTCAATACATATGCAAACTTGTTTTATTTTCAGAATTGCAGATTATCAGCTGAACTCATTACACAAGTCTCAGCAGACTGAAAATGCATTGAACATGATCGAGCAAAATTGAATATAAATCCAACTTAGGATAAGAGGATTCTGCTGGAAAATTACGCTTCCAATATGCAATACATATGCAAATTTGGGACCATAAATTATTTGATAATGTTGTCTATTATTACAAAGCTACAACTTTTACTTGCGTGTGAGGACTAATTGGTTACGAATTGGGAAACACTTTTATTGCTAATAAAATATAATACCAGTTCATTAATCATTATGTTTATAGAACTTTTATGGGTAATTATGAGAATTGATTGCTCTTCTATTTCGGATACCAACTTGTTACACCTCACAGGCAGAAGAAATAGCTTCTACCTATTTATTCTACTAACTTTTCTTTTAATTAGAAATATCAAGATTTCTTTTAACCATATCGTAAAAATTTTAATGTTTCAGATTTTTTTCTCTCACCATTACATTTTTAGAAGGTTCTTTATTATGCAGTTTTAAGCGTAAAAGGACACATTTTCCCTTTTTTGGGGGGAGGGGGTTCCTAAGAACCAATTTTTATTCTTTCTTGAAGTGTAGGTGAGGAAATTTAAGACTGTAGAAATTAAAAAGGTGAAATTTGCATTTTTTTATTTTAAAAATTTCTCACTTTTTTTTTCTCTCGAGTGAAGAAAAATATCTATTCTGCATTATTCAGAAGCGTTTCAGTCAGAGTATCATTTTCTGCCAGGAAATCGTTCGTCTAGGGACAATTAGCATACGTGTCATTTAGATTACTAAATTCTATAACTCTAATTAGAAACAGGAAATACTCGTGCGACAACAATTTAAAGAAAATGTTAATACTTGTTCCGTTGGAGTATCGTATGTCTCTGAGGTTTAGATGTAAAAACTTATGGAAATTACTTTAATACAAAAATGTTATGCAGCCATGAATCTTTTTAACTATTTTCTGATAGTTTTTGTTTCCTTCATGAAGCTGTGGTGCGTGAAATGGTTTAAATATTCAACTTAATTTTTTGTTCATTCCTTGGCATTATCTTTCACAATAAAATAGTGGGAACACTGAATCCTTGATGTCACTCTCAGTCTTAATTCGTTCTCATTCTCGAATCTCAAAATCTATTCTTTTTAATTCTTCAAACGGCAATATTTATTATTTCATATTCGAAAGAAACAACTTCTATTCTAATTTAAATGTCTTCTTACCTGAAAGGCTCGCTTTTCTCTCAGGTCCAAAATTATTATTACAACTTTTCAGTTCAATTTTTCAGGTGGACAGCAAACTGTAAATAACAATAACAGTAACAGTAAAACTGTTAATAACAATAACAAACAATAACAATAAAACAATGTGTTAATAACAATAACTCTGTTAATAACAATAAACTGTTAATAACAATAACAATAAAACTGTTACTTTTAATAACAATAACAATAAATTACTGGGACTGTTGATAACAATAACAGTTTTTTATAGCAACAATAATAGTTTTTTTATAGCAGTTATAGCAACAATAACAGTGTTGCTATTCATCATAAGATGAATAGCAACACGAAGGAAAACACTTAGGCTAACCAAAAGGATTGAGAAATCAGCTTATTCCGCCTATAAGTTAAGGTAAGATACGCTGACAACGAAAAAAAAAAGGAATTACAAATCATTCATCAATTCCAGGTAATCCAGTGAGCTATTCGCAAATATGACGAGGGGAAGCACTAAGCGTAGACAATCGAACGATTCCCTCATCTAAGGCCTAAAGCCGTTTCTAGCGTTTCCACTCGAAACCTAAATTGAAATTTTCTGCTTGGACAATTCTTCGTTTTAGTCACTAAACTTTATGATCAAGAAATTCCTCTTCCTGACCAAATGATGAATTTTAATCTTGTTCTAAAAGTGCGCGATAGTTCTTTCCCTTTTACATGCAAAGGAATAATATTATTGAGAGAAATGTTACAAAATTTAAAGATACATTTTAAAGCATGTTCTAGAACAATCTTAAAGAAGAGAAATCAAATTTCATTTTAAAAAAGAAGGAAATAGAGATTAACGCGAGTTGAAATTCGAGTACGTTTGTAATAAAAAAAACGAAGAGAAAAACACGGAAACACCTGCTGGTTTTCGAAGGAATCCAAACAAATAAAGCCAGAATTAATGAAAAGTCTCAAAGAAAGAGTAAAGTAAATCAAGAGCTGTGAAAAAAATTCTTAAACGGCCTGAATAAAAGAAATTAAACATTCTTTTTTGTAGAGAATCAAAAAAAGAGACGGAAACAAGCTGAAATACATTTCTAGGACTTCTAAACAAGCAAATACTTTTGTTTAGAAAAAGCAATGGTGTAAACAATTTCAAGGAAAGCTTAACCTGTGGAAAATTGGAATAATACATAGCTATTTAAAGAAATGAGATCTCAGAATTTGGGCTTTTGTACGGTGAATTTCCCTTTGTGAGTTTTCCTGGTTACATTGTACAAGGTATTTCTAAATTAATATCGGGTTTTCAACGCTTTGTAGTATTTTTTAATGGGATAATACTCAACTACCTAAAGAAATAAGATTTCAGAATTTGGGCTTTTGTATGGAGAAGTTCTCTTTGTAAGTTTTCCTGGTTTCATTGTACAGGGTGTTTTTAAATGAAGATCGGGGTTTTAACGCTTTGTAGTATTTATTATGTAAATCTTAAAATCATAATTAATAAATGAAATGAAAGAGCAACTCAAACAGTTCTGTTAGTTGGTACCCGCATGCGCCAGAAAGCGTTAGTAGCAAAACTGGCGACTAGTGAACAGAAAGGTTTTTGTGTTCTGCAATTTGCAAAGACCGAATCCCTTGCAACGTTTTTCCGGACGAAGTTCAGATGTGATCCCCAAGTGATAATAATATCCGTAGATGGTATCATGAGTCTGAAAATCCCAGCCACCTTTGCGAAGGAAGGTGTACGGGACGACCAAGGGTTAGTGAGAGAATGTTGAGCGAGTGAGAGATTGATGTTATTTCTACCTGTGGTGGTCCATAAAGGATCGTGGGTATCTGCCTCTACTACCAACTCACCTACCCGATCTAAGAAAAAGGACTGAGGCAGCTGTTACAGGAATTACACCGCCAATCAACGTTTTGGAAGAACTGGGCTAACGACTTGATGTGTGCGGTGTGACAAAAGGTGCTCACATTGAACACTTGTAAGCTTTGTAGGTATAACTGTTTGAGTTGCTCTTTCATTTCATGTATTAATTATAATTCTAAGTTTTACGTAATAAATACTATAAAGCGTTAAATTTCGGATATTCATTTCGAAACACCCTATACAATCCTCAAATGACCTTATCGTAGTTTTCTCATCAGATACATGTATATATTTGCACATTCTAATTATAAATAGCTTTGCTGTATTTCCTTGCGTATTTGACGCTTTTTTCACTAATTGTAGCTTCTAAAAATCCAGAGCGGAAATTTATGCGAATTAAATCTAGAAGTATTCGTTTGCAATAACAATTTAACAAATGAAAAGTTGTCATAGGTAAACTACAGATAATTATCACACTGTTATTACTTTGAAAGAAACAAAGATTTCAATAAGAATACATATCAGTATTGCATTATATTACCTAATAAAATATCTTCATTTCTACTTCCGTGTAACTTAGATTTTATCTTGTTCTTATAGTTGTCTCTGATACTGTTGTGTAACTTGTTTGCTCTTTAATTCAAAGTCATATTATTTTATTTAATTTTAAATTAATAATTGTTCTCAGAGATTGTTTTAATTCTATAGATTTGAGTTGCAATTGTAATTTACTTCAAATGGTTATTTATAATGCTTAATTTTTAAAAACCTTTCGAGAGAAAACTTATCATATTTAAATTTCTTTTATAGAAAACTTAATTCATAATTTGTTTAGTTTTGCTCTTTTGATTTAATTGATGTTTGATTGGGTTTGGTCAGAGGCGTTGTTGCACTGAGGGTTTATTTAATTTTAGTTTGGAGTTTACACTAATTGATGTTTTTAATTATTTATTCTGTTAATTTTAAAATTTAATTTTTTCCTATCCTTTATTTTAAAATGTCGAGTCTGTTTATTGAATAAATTCAATATTTCAACAACTTGTAACCATAATAAAAATTTTATATAATTTTTAAAGGATTGGGTATCTGGAAAAAAGAAGCTGTATCTGAGCACTAAAAACTGTTCATAATGTTTTCCTTATTTATTTTCGGGATGCTTGGCTAGGTAATTTGGGGCCTCTTTCACCTTGGTGGCCTTGCAAGGCTAAAAAAAGGAATGTTGGTACTACCATGCGATTGTTGAGAAAGGGGCTGTTTGCGAGGCTAGGTAAAGAAATGTCTTTACCATCCGGACTGCTGAAACGTGTACTTTAAAGAAATGCCTTTACCATCCGGACTGCTGAAACGTGAACTTTAAAGAAATGTCTTTACCATCCGGACTGCTGAAACGTGAACTTACGTGGCTTGCTGAGAATTTGCCGCTTGTTGAACTTTTTTACAAGGACTTATAGCATTTAATGTAAAGAAGTCATTTTGGCCAACGCTGAAACACCCCTTGTGGACGCCCTTGCTGAGGGCCGGCTGTTTTCCACTGGAGAGGAGGGAGATACCTTCGAGTTTACTATAAAGTGAAGTGGATGTATTCTTCGCCAACGACGGAGTTTTCGAAGCAGAGCAGCTGAAGGAAGAAGTGCAGTGTTTCTTAGGGTTCGAGACTCAGAAATGTTGAAAACAGAAATGCTATTAGATTGCAGATCGGAAGGAAACGTGCCTTTAGCTCCCTACTATAAATACCACAATATTATTTTACCTTTTCAGATTATGTGTTTTCTAGTTTCGGTTTCGTGCTTACTTCATGTAGATCTCTACCGCTGACGAGCCGCCTTCCGGGAAGAGTCACACCTTCTAAATAAAGGAATTATTTATTTTTGTAATTTGGAAATATTTATTCTCAAACAGTGATAACCGATTAAAAATGTTTAATTTTTGGAATTCAAGTAAAACTGTTTGAAAGAAAAAAATATATAAAATTAGATAAGTACTTTTTTAAAACCATCTAATGTCTTATGTCAATAAGAATAATTAGTATAATTTGTGTTGTGTAAATTCTGTTATAATCTAATTGGCAGGCTTGTGAAAACATGGTTTGGATAAAATATAAAATGAAGCAAATTGGTTTTTATTACAATAATGACATTTTATTATTTAAAACGTTCTACTTAACAAAACGTTCTACTACATTACAGCCATTTAGAATTTTTAGAATTTTTAGAGTTTTTGTAAAATTCTAAAATTATTTATTTAAGATTGGTTTTGGTCAACGAGTAACTGGTTGTTAACCGGTCACAGCCGTTATCAATGGATTTCTAAATTTATTTAGAAATAACTTGATATAATCTGGTTTCAGAGGCCTGAATGCTTTAAATAATATCGCATAGAGTGTTATTGAAAATTACGTGCAGATATTAAAAGTATTCATGTTAACAGAATTAAATTGGGCGTGCCACTTTTCAATATAACTTTGCAGATATGTTGTTCTAAAATGCTTTTATTTAGTTGACCAACCTCCAATCACTGGGGACCTTCGTCGAGGGCTGTAATGTGGTTAAGTAGAACGTTTTAAATAATAAAATGTTATTATTGTAATAAAAACCAATTTGTTCCATTTTATATTTTATCAAAACCATGTTTCCACAGGCCTGCTAACTAGATTATAACAGAATTTACACAACGCAAATTATACTAATTATTCTCATTGACTTGAACACCTCTATTGATTTGTTGTTGATTGTTGAACCTTCTTATTGATTTGTTGTTGATCATTTTTTTATTAATTTTAATTATCTCTTATTTCTGTATGTTGCACACTTATACAGTGTAATTCTTAGGCCTAAAACAATCCATAAATATGTATGAGAAGGTAAATGTGCAGCTGACGTAGCAAAATCTCAGCCTGAATGTCAGTTCGTCCGCTCTTGTATTAGGTTGGCATAAAGTTTAAAAGTTAGAAGATAAAATTATGTACGATTGCGACTTTCGCTGGTAGTATGCGAAGGTGTGGCTTTGTTAGTAAGACGAATATAATCGCTATGTGGACGAAACCATTTTAAAATTTAGTGAAGCGTGTTGTCTAAACGCATTAAAGAAGAGCAAAATTACGAAAATACGTTTAAAATTTTCACTACTTCGCTCCAAACTGCTAGAGGAAATATACACGAGGAAATACGGTACTATTCAGAGTCATTCGGAAAATAGGGTCATTTAAGCATTTCATATTGAAATGCCAGTATTACATTATGTTACGGTGTAGAAAAAAGAAGGAACTGGCACTATATATATATTTGCTACGCTAAAGCATTTGTGAGAAAATCACTGTGATAGATTCTCGAATGTCACAAAGCGTGGTGTCTTTCTTTTGAAAAAGACGGTTCTTACATTTCTGTTCCGACTTCTCGCCGTCGCATAATTTCCTCTGTAGATAGAAATTTGTCTATTTTAAGAGCATTTCTACTATTATTTTAAGTGGACATGCTTAAAAATGGTTTCCATATTGCTCGACGTAACGCTATATAAAACATTAATTCATTTTTCTTTCCTTCATAATTTGCTTAACGTGCACAATTACATTAAATAATGAAGTTAAATAATACCTAAATAGTACTTAAATAATTCGTATATTGTACAGTATATTTATAACATATAGTCCCATTAGCGTCGTAAATACTTTCTAATTTTAATCCATCTAGTTATAATGTTCATCACTTATTCTATTCTCCACAGATTTTACTTTGTTTGTTGTGACGTTCAATTAATAAAGCAGATCTTAATTAGTTGAGGTATCAGAAACGTACCACATGGAGGATTGGAAAATGTGCAAATAGCTACACTTATTTAAGTGCGTTTAATCATGTTTCAGAGGTTATGATTAGTAAATAAATTTTGGTGAAATAATCTTGTAAAAATGCTGTTATGTAAATACATTCTTCTCCATTGCGGTATTGTATAAATAAGTACTTCAAAGTATTAAGAAATAGCAACAAATGGCAGAAAATCTACTTTTATTTAGCTGGATAGCTATGTTTAGCTAACTAGGATATTTTGGCTCAAAATACGTTATCCGGCGCTGGTGGTATAATGTCATCTGCTAAGAGGAGCATAAAAAATGAAAAAGGCGCAAGTTCATAACAGCATTTATAGATGAACCAATTTGAATGATCATAAAATAATGTACTGAAGTAGAAGCTCATTGTCACCTTCAAAATAATATTTGGTCTATGTCACTATAAATACTTTCTTAACTCTCATGCAATCTTTTTATCCAAGTGAGCGCTTTTCATCCAAGTTTTGAAGATATTCCAAGTTTGAAAATACGGCATTTTCTAATTTGACGAAGTATGCAGAGGCATTATATTTATCGAAACTCGAAATATGAAAAATGTGCATTTTCCTTCTCGGGATATGAGTTCCTGAACTGCCGATTCTTATTACTACAAAAAGACACGCGATAACTTACAAGTATGGTGTTGACATTATTGACAAAATAACTAGAAATGATTGACTTAAAGTCACAGAGAGCTAATGTACGCATTCTATAAAATTTTACATTTCGATGAATCAATGCTGGGTTTAAGATGCTATGTTAATCAACATTCTAAAAGCTAAAATTTTATTGCAACTTTCCGAAGAATTTTGACGAAAAACGTATGACTAACAAATGCATTTCAATCTATTTTCAACATTTTCGTGTCAAAAATCAAAATTAAATTTCGTGTACAGTTCCAAATGAATACTTCCAAATAAGAACTGATGTGTGCTTCAACCAATTAAAGGAAATTTTGGAAAAGCAGCAAAGAATTAAATTTGCATTTATTGTAACATGCAGAAAAGCAAATACCCCTTATTAGAGTTTCACTAATAAAAAAAGAAAAAAAGAATTTATATTTTCTCTTAGTAGTAACATTTTGCAATTTTGTTGTGTAGCAATTCACTTAATTATTTACATTTGACTTAAGTCACCTGCTAAATAACTCTGAAAGGTCCCTGATTCAACTTAGAGAGTTTTCTAGCCATACCAGGATGAACTACTGGAGTATATAAATACACCACATCTTTCACTTTTATCTCCTTATCATGAAAATCTTTTCACGTGAACTTTCCTGCTTATTTGCAACCTCCGTTAAATTCTGATTTACTAATTTAAAAGCCTTTTGTAATCTCAAACTTAAATAGTTAAGTGAATTGCTACACAACAATTTGATATTCTTTGTTTTAAGTTAATGTAATCTGCAAATTGTACTATATTAAGTACCCATAATTTCAAAATATGTTCTCATATACTTTGATAAGGCTAGAGGCGACGTCTCCAACACTACTTACTCTTATTTAAAATTAGCTACTTGAATATCAATGCTCATAAAAGTACTGTAACAAATTTTAATATGGCTTAATGTTTGCTATTGAGAAAGAATTCTAAATTTAAAGTACTACACTATGATTTATAAAAAAATCTTAAATTACATTCTTCTTCATAATTCGTCCCATCACAATTACCTACTTTATTAATTTGATAAGTGAAAAATACCCCCTTTCTAGTGTTAAAGCATACCTTGTCTTTATACTTTACGTACAAAATAACAAAAGCATTCCCTCTTCCTGAAGGATAAAGCAGTATAACTCTCTTCCTTCCCTTTCGCTTTAAGGAGACAGCAACCGATCGAAATAGAAACTTGCATTCGAACAAAATTTGCGGCAAACACTTTTGAAACATCACATGCAAAACCAGCACCCGTTCTCTATAAATAGTAAGGATCATAAATTACGTATCACTTCAAGTGCTTCTCTTCATTTAGATGTAGCAGATCTGTATATGGAAAGAATCAATAACACACTAGAAATGATGAAATTGCAATACATTTTTACTTTTACCAGAAAGCGTGTTAAATACGGTTTTCTATATTTAGGTTCCGCATAATTAGATTAACGGGCTTAAGCAGAGTAGAAATCAATACGCGCTGTCTGAAAATAGAACATAATAATGTTATTAATTAGAATCTTCTGAATGTTATTTTGAGCAAGAAAAGTCGATAAAATTAAACACGATTTAGAAAACAAATGATGTGGACACCACATGAGTTCCTTGTACCACCTATTAAATTATACACATTTTTGCTGTATTTTGTTCTGAATCAAAGGTTTGCGGGTTTTATTTTAATTTTTAATTTTAACTGCATACTCAACTTCTCTTAGTGCCGTGACAAACTAAAAAAAACGATACTAAATTCTCGTAAAATATACAGAATTCGTTAAATCAATTCAAAGAGACTGATGATTGTAAACAAAATAATTAGTACCTTAAGTTAAATTAAATTTTCATAAAACCTCAGAACAGTAAATAACGTTTTATCATATCAAGTCTTAAATTCAATAAGAAATGTAAATATCCTCCCTGGTGTTTTGTTAGAATCAAAAGATTAATAATCATGTAAAATGCATCACCGACACAAAATCATCAACATGCTATCTCTCATTAAAGCTAACTACTCAGCTCTCCTTCCTGTAAACACACAGTTTCAATACAACTTTAGAGATAGCCACAACACTTTACATTTAAGCATAACACAGAACAATACAAAACACCAGGGTAAGATAAATTTCTTACTCTTAGAAGTCAATACACCAGTGCAGTTAAAATAATAAATGTGATCGTATAGTTTTAACACCATTAAATTCTCCTACGCCCGCAATAAACTACCCAGGTTCGAATGGAAGTTTAACCCTGTTTTCCGAAAGGATCACACGGGTTGTAAGGTTTTAGTTAAACTAACCAAGTTTTATTTTAATTTAAATCTTTTCTATCTCCTCTCTGTTTCAACTTCCTGTCAGAAGAAGCGCGCGTTTTTAGCTTATGCTAATTTTGAAGTACAGCCAAGTACTATTTAAGCCAGAGGTAGAAACCTCTCGGTGTGTGAGAGCTTAGCCTCAGATCACGGTCACGCCGCTCAACGTTCGTCTGACCAGTTAGCAGCTTAAATTTTATAAGCCATAGTGCTTACCACGTGATTGCATTGTAAAACAAATTAAAGTGCGGTAGTATTTAGTATACCTTGCTACGCACCCTTTTCGGTAGAGGCCAACTTCCGCGAATTGCTCTGCGAAGCAAAGTTTAATTTAAGTTCTATTTTAATTTATTTAAATTTATTTGATTGTTAAGTTCGACCAAAGTGTGGTCTGTTACGTTCTGTATCTCTCCCGAATTGGGAGGTTTGTATTTAATAGTGATTGAATAAAAGAGGATTTCAAATCCCTTCACGTGCAGTTATTCTCCAGCCCAGCAGTTACATCAGAACATAGCGTACCTTCCGCTCCCTGTTCCAGTTCAGGACTTAGAACGTAAGGATAAGAACCCTTTACAGAATTTACCATGTTCTCAAAGAATACACACAGAATGCTAAGTCCTGATAGTGGCGCCCGCACAAAAAGAAGAGGATGGCCTCAACAACAAGAAGACGAACCTGAGACACCTGCTGTACCTGTCCAGAATCCTGAGATAGCACCTCCTGGCATAGAAGGATTCGGCTACATCGTACAAACCATGCGAGCAGCCATGAAGCCAGCGGCAAGTTTTGACGGCAAGACAGCCGTAATCAATTTCCTGGAAAAGCTAGACTCCCACTTCATGCTATATCCAGTCCACGAATTTCAGAAAGTCGCTCTTGCTACCAGCGCTTTGAAGGGCCAAGCGCTAAGTTGGTTCAAGTGCATCGGAAAGAATCTCTTGGGGGAACCAGGAAGCCCCACATACACGTATGAAAATTTCAAGAATTCTCTAGTGAAAGCATTTCCCGTGGTGCGAGATCGAGCCAGATTGGAAGCTGAACTGTTTAGCCGATACCAAGAAAGAATAGAAGATTTGTCTAATTTTATTTTGAGGAAAATTCAAGTTTTCAAGCTTTTGTATGGAAGTCGCCCGGATCCTGAAATTATTCAAGTTATACTTCCTAGGCTACTGCCCCAAGTTCAAGATTTCATCGAACTAAGAAATCCAACAACATTAGACAGATTATTTGAGCTCGCGGTACAATTTGAAAGCCGAAGAACAGCCGACAACGAACGACGACGCCAATTTGAGCGAAGAAGTCAGTGGAGTTCGCCAAGACCGCAGCAAAAGCAAAATCAAAGTTACGGGAATAAGGCGAAGCAATGGCCGAAGAAAGATGTGTCTCCTAAAGCGAGCGGCGAACGAAGGGAATTTAATAGAAGAACAAGCAAAGATTCCGAGGGCAACCAGAAGAAAAAGAATTTAAACTAAGAGGGATTTCTTCGAGGAAGGTGAAGAAGTCCGAAGCAGCGCAAAACCCTTCCAAAATCAATTTAAACACCGTGGTCGTTAAGAATTTGAGTTTGCCGAAGATTGAAGTTCTAATCAACAACATACCGGCGACAGCCCTCTTGGATACAGGAGCCCAAAGCAGCTTCGTATCGGAAAGATTCTTTAAGAAGCACTTTCGACGTTACAGAATTTTTAGTGCAAGAGACACGGATGTCATAGCGGCCCAAGGAGAAAAATGTAGCTGTTTAGGAAAAGTACCATTGTTCGTGCGTATCAACAACGAACAGGTAAGAATCCTGTTTTATATTGTGCGTAACCTGCAGACTTGTATTATTCTAGGTGTGGACTTTTTTAGTTTGGCAGAAGCAAAAATTGATTTCAAGGGGGGAGAACTAACATTAAATATGAAGCCAATTGAAGCGAAGAATGATAAGCCCCCGCAGCTGGACTTGGAACATTTACAAGCAGAGGAAAAAGAGAAAATCCAAGGTCTGGTAAGTCACTTTGCGAATTTATTTAGTGATGTACCAGGCTTTACGCAGGTGGTGAACCACGACATTGACACGGGGGACGCTCAGCCAGTTAGGCAAAAGCCATATAGATATGATAGGACAAAAGAAGAAATAATTGAACATCATATTAAAGAGATGTTAAAGAATAAAATCATCACGCCAATTTCTAGCAGTTATGCTAGCCCCGTTGTCCTGTGTAAGAAAAATAATGATTACCCGATTACGCACCCGAAGCGGTGGCGTTTTGCTATAGATTATCGCAAGTTAAATTCAGTTACAAAATATCCTGTATATCCGTTGCCGATAATTGAAGAAATTATTCGAAATATTTCGTCTACAAAATACATGACTACATTAGATCTCACGAGTGGCTATTTTCAGATTGGGGTAAAACCCGAGGACGTACACAAAACCGCGTTCATAACGAAATCTGGTACGTACGCATTTCTTAGAATGCCGTTCGGATTATCCGGCGCGCCGGCAACGTTCCAAAGATGTATGGACATCGTCTTAAGACCAGTCCTTGGTAAAAGCACTTTCATATATTTAGACGATATTATAATTACGAGTAGTACTCTAGAACAACACTTACAAGATTTAAGAAAAGTATTTTCATTGTTAAACGAAGCTGGTTTAAAGATAAATGCGTCTAAATGTAAATTTGCCGCAAAAGAGTTACGTTATTTAGGATTTAAAATTTCCCAAAAGGGAATCGAAACGGATCAGTCAAAAATAGTAGCCATTAGAAATTATCCTGTTCCTAAAACAGCGAAGAAATTATCGTCGTTTCTCGGGATGTGTTCATATTACCGGGCTTTCATTAAAGACTTTGCAAAAATAGCTGAGCCACTGCTAAAGTTGAAAAGAAAAAAAGCTAGGTTTTCGTGGTCAGCAGAAGCCAACTTGGCGTTTCAAAAATTGAAAGACGCATTGACTCAAGCTCCCGTCTTAAAATTTCCAGAAGGGGATAAAGGATTAGAGATTTCAGCGGACGCTTCAGATTTCGCGATTGGTGCAGTGCTTTCCCAAAATGGTCAGCCCGTGGCTTTTTTCAGCCGAACATTAAATGAAACCCAAAGAAACTATTCCGCAACAGAGAGAGAAACTCTCGCAGTGTTAGCATCAGTACAGAAATTTCGTGTGTTCTTTGGAAGTTCTCCAGTAACTGTATATACCGACCACGCGGCGGTCACTAGACTCTATTCTGGAAAAAATTTATCACCCAGATTAATAAGGTGGGCTCTCAAATTACAGGAATATAACCTAATAATTAAACATACGCCGGGAAAGGAAAATGTTGTGGCAGATGCTTTAAGCAGAATTAACTTAGATGAAAATGGAAGTGTAATTAAGATAGCCATGTTAACATCCAAAGTATTAGATTCTCGTGAAACAGTAATAGCCGAACTCAAAAAAGATCCGGAGTTCAAAAATATATACAATTATTTGGCCGACCCTGAGAATTTCAATCATCCGGATATTGTGCCGATAAGAAATAGGGCCGAAAATTACGAATTAATTGACGGACTGTTATTCTATACGAAAGCTACTAATGAGAATCATGAATATAGACCGGTTATCCCAGCTAGCATGAGGTTGAATGTATTAGAAGAGTTGCATGATTGTGCCATTTCGGCTCATTTAGGTATAAGAAAAACTGTTCAGAGAGTTCGCGAGGCAGTTTTCTTTCCAGAACTGCAAAAGTTTACTAGGGCGTATGTCCAGTCGTGCCCAACATGTCAATTAAATAATTATGTTAATTTCCGCCCGGCCGGGTTCCTAAATAGTATTAAATCAGAATTCCCAAATCAAATAATAGGCATCGATTTACTTGGACCTTACCCTCGAAGTAAAGTTAATAAAAGCCGATATCTTTTAGTTATAGTGGATCATTTTAGCAAATGGTTAGAGTTAATTCCGTTAAAACGCGCGTCTGCAAAAATTGTAGTAGATTCAATTCTAAATAAGTATATTTTAAAATACGGGGCGCCCCTAAAAGTTATTTCAGACAATGGTCCTCAGTTTGTTAGTAAAATGTTTGAGGAAATGTGTGCAAAACTGGGCATACGTCATCTAAAGATGGTCCCGTATCGTCCGCAGTCAAACATAGCGGAACGGGTGAATAGAAATGTAGTGAAAATAATTCGTAGTTATGTGAAAAACTATCACTCTACCTGGGATAGCCATATAAATGAATTTGCATTTGCACTTAGGACCGCCAAACACGATACTACACAAAAAACACCCGCTGAACTCTTCTTAGGAAGAAAGATCTTGACCCCCCTAGATAAACTGTTCTTTGTACAGGAAAGGGCAGAAGAATTTAAAATGAGTGATATACAAAAGTTAATACGGGAAGCGACGGAAAATATAGAAATGGCCCAAAGAAAACAGAAATTGTACTATGACCTAAAAAGAAGAGAGGTCAAGTACAATGTGGGAGATGAAGTGTTGAAGATTAAACACAACTTGTCAAATGCCCCAGAGGAAAAGGTGGGGAAATTTTTTCCGCGTTTTGAAGGCCCGTTCACAATTGAACAAATTACGGGGGCAGTGGTTATATTAAAAAGAAATGATGGTCAAACGCTCAAAGCGAATGTGGACCAAATAAAACCGTTCTATAATCGCAGCAAAATGGCTGTATTTAAAGATTCGTTTCAGGATCCGAGGCAATCGACTAGCCAGGAAGATATACGTCAGCAAAAACAGCAGGAACCAGCTACAACGGCATCGAAATGTCAGAAGAAGAAAGCTCCCCCCCAACAAAGAAATAAGAACCAAAAAGGTGGTTTCAAAAGAAAGTCTCACGATGCAGGTGAACAAATCTACGAACGGAATTACGAGCGCACCAAGAGAAGAAAGCAGAATGGGCAAGGGAAGCCCAATGTATCCAAAAGAACTGTGGAATCATCGGACAGGTGCCTGAGAAGCAAGAAACGTCGATTGCAGCCTGAGAATCAACTTCCCGAATACAGCAGGAACCAGGACAAGCAACGAGCAAGGGCCCAGGAGAGAAGGGCCCAGTCCACCAAACGTCCAGCGGAGCAACCTCCTCTACAAAGGAAATTGCCGAGGATACAACGACGGAATTTCAAAAGAAAAAGAGACGAGCAGGCTCCGAAAGAACAACGAAAAACGAGGAAACTGAACCAGGCCACAACTTACTCAAGTTTTAAAGATTGGGCCAAGAAAAGGATGGACGATCATAATAAGATAAGTACAATTTCGTATTCAAAAGTTTAGTTAATTTTTGAGTATACTGCAAGTTGCAGGACTGATTTTACCTCAAGCGAGGTTGACTTTTACGCCAAGTGAGCGATAAGTTCTCATATGGAAAGTAAAATGTTTTGTTAAAAGAAATTGTAATTCTTAAAGATTTAAAATTACTTAATTTTGTAAATAGATTAATTCTGTAAAAGCAATGAATTGCTGAAAAGAATATGTTAACTAAATGATTTTGTATGACGCTTTGTCTAAAGACTTGTAAAATGTCTAGAATGAAAATTCGGAAAATTGAAAAACACGATTTAGTCTGTGGACTATTATTTCAATGTAATTTGATATTTCAAGAAAGTACCTTGAGAAAGGAATAGGAAGCACTTGCTGTAAGCTTAGAAATTTAACCTATATTTCTGTAAGCTTAGAAATTTAACCTCTATTTGCATTTCAGGATTGCTATGAAATTGTTAATGTGTTATGAAATGTAACAAATAATATTATGCAAGCAATGCACGCTAAGTGCAATATTAATGTCAATATTGTGTGCAAACTGCGAATTTGTATGCATGAAAAGTTAAAGATTGAGTATGTTAGAATGCAAGTGTTAATTAGGCTCTCCACCAAATACACTTAAAGTGTTAGACATAAAGCTAGTGAGAACCTTAGGATTAGCTGGTTATAGGGCGTCTTTTCAGGTCTGGTGTGTCAAGTTCTAACTAATGTTAGTCGATTGTAGGTGGAAGAGTTGAACACCCCGGACACAGAAAAAACCCCCACAGTGGCTTTTTTTTTTGCCTACAACAGCGGTGAGAGAGTATGGGGGGAAAGAATTTATTTGTGCTTGAATGATAATGTGTGTGTGCGAATTTACACAGAAAAAAATATGGATTTGTACCACCTAGAATATGCTGTTATTATGTTGTACTAAAATTATTTTCTTTCCAGATTTTGCTGGAAGAAGTAAGACTGTTTGAAGAATAAGACTTTGAAAAAAAAATGTTGAAGATTGTTGTTCCAGAAAATTTCGTCTGTATTTTACACAAACATATATTGCCTTGTAAGAGTTGGCCTAAGTTTAGAACAGTGAAATTTTCGACTATTTAGAATTGCTAGTTTTCAACATGGTCCGTTTGGACCAAAGTAGTTTAACTATCGCAATTCTGGCGGGAAGTTTGTAAGGTTTTAGTTAAACTAACCAAGTTTTATTTTAATTTAAATCTTTTCTATCTCCTCTCTGTTTCAACTTCCTGTCAGAAGAAGCGCGCGTTTTTAGCTTATGCTAATTTTGAAGTACAGCCAAGCACTATTTAAGCCAGAGGTAGAAACCTCTCGGTGTGTGAGAGCTCAGACTCAGATCACGGTCACGCCGCTCAACGTTCGTCTGACCAGTTAGCAGCTTAAATTTTATAAGCCATAGTGCTTACCACGTGATTGCATTGTAAAACAAATTAAAGTGCGGTAGTATTTAGTATACCTTGCTACGCACCCTTTTCGGTAGAGGCCAACTTCCGCGAATTGCTCTGCGAAGCAAAGTTTAATTTAATTTCTATTTAGGTATTTATTTTAATTTATTTGATTGTTAAGTTCGACCCAAGAGCGGTCTTTTACGTTCTGTATCTCTCCCGAGTTGGGAAGTTTGTATTTAATAGTGATTGAATAAAAGAGGATTTCAAATCCCTTCACGTGCAGTTATTATCCAGCCCAGCAGATACATCAGAACATAGCGTACCTTCCGCTCCCTCTTCCAGTTCAGGACTGACTTTTGGAGGTTAAGAACCCTTTACAGAATTTACCATGTTTCCAAAAAGTATGCACAGAACACAAAATCCTGACAGGGTGACCTACAGTAGACCACAAGATAAAAAAACGCAAAAAAACATACAATAGTAAATCAATAGAAAACATTTATTTAATATTCCAAAAGATTATCCACTCAGAATAGCTGGCCAAACTTCTCTACAAACATTTACTAAAAATTACTCACAATTTTTCATGTGACAATCTGTACCATAATCAATATTGTATCCAAAATTATTAGTCATGTACCTTTCAATAATTTCGTAATTATCGCTGAACCATACTTAAGTAGTCTGAAACAATTTTTCATTCTTTAAATATTTCCGAATCTTAAACAATTTACAATTTCTATTGATTTTAGAAGGTTACTCAAGCATTTAACCTCACACTACATATACAAATATTTTAAATCAATTTTCGTTAAAGGCGAAGCTTTTTTCCTAATAATCAGTTTCATAAAATCCTAAATCAGTTAAAGGCAATAAGTTTGAGGACGTATAGTGATATAGAATTAAATACAAAATCAAAAAATAATCTACTCATGGTGGAGAAAGGATTCTAGTCCAGATGTTGTCTCCCTATTTGTCTACGAAACGCCCGCAAAAGAAGTTCAAAAATTTTTCTTCCTCAATGCCGCGCCAATTTGTCAATTCACCTGTTGGGGAAAACTTCCTCATGGATACACACCTTCTGTAAGCAACATAACATGAATGTCCACCGACATCTTGATGATATTCTCAATAAAGGTAAGTTCAAGCAGCAGTAATCTGTAAGTGAATGACTAACGACTTCTCAATGATATTCTCACTGAAGATAAGTGAAAGTCGCAGTAATCTGCAGGTGATGACTTTTTCCTCCTACTATTTTTATCAGTAATCTGGATCTTCAGGGTGAGCTTTAAATCACACTTTCCTGAAGAGAAAAACCATCAGTGAGAATTGGACATAGCCACAGTCCTTCAAAAGGATTCGCCAACGACGATACGATGAGAGCTCGAATCGCTCTGGGGCCAATTCTCATCCCGAAAATTCTCCTGTAACCGCAGCCGTACCAACGGACGGCACCGAGGAGGGGAGGGGGCGCCGGGCTCTCTCTCTCTCCTCAAAAAAAGACTCGAAACTCTGACAAAATCTTCAAAATCCTCTCTGGCCACGGGAGCGACCAAATTAAAAACCTTACGACGCTCAAAAAGTGCACCGCCTCTATAATTACTATTGGTTCAAAAAATCCATAAAATTTAAATTCACTAATGCTACACAAAACAGTAACCCTCTCTAAGCACTAGGAACAGGCCAATAAATACCAATCAAAATTCTAACAAAATCAGTCTTATCTTTTCACAGTGACAAGCCTCTACTTTTCAAGCTCAAAACCAAGGGATGTTTACAACGTATATCGGTTAACGAATGCGACACCCTGAATTTTTCTACCCCATAATTCTATCAAGAATCAGAGACGCTAGAACCGATCGCCTTTGAACAAAAAAACACATGTTCGCCTCCTCAAGATAAGGGGACGAAAAATGCAGCTGGCCGCCGACCTTTGACACCCAAATTCTTCCCCGTGCGAACGCAAAAACTGCCTATTGCTGTACAAGCTTTTCTGCTAATTTAAAAGAACTTTACCCCGATCAAAAGAAAGAATTTAACAACAGCATAATTTAAGAATTACATCTCAAACAAGAATATTAAAATTTCGCTATTCACTGTAAATTAATAAAATTATTAAGCACTAAAATAATACTTCAGAAATCTACACAACTATTCCCCCACGGTCCGGAAAAGAAAATGTTTCAGCAACAAAAATTTTCTACTAACCCCTCAAAAATTATAAACACAAAGATTATGCATAACTGCAGATAGCATTTCACAAATGGATGTAGTCACGGGGATCAGTGATAATTTATTCAGAACAATTTCAAATTCACCTACACGTAAACCAATAAATTAAGAAGAATTCAACTAAAACGTTAAGCACAATTCAATTTGTACACTAAAAACAGCAAGAGTGAAGTGTCATGAATCCTCTTATTTACTAACTTGATAAATAAAAATATTCGCAAACCGGGATCAAATTAAACCACTAGTGAATAAACCAAAATACATGCTTTTTTTCTAAATAACCAATAATAACAATAACATAAAACAGAAAAGTTTTTAACAAATTAACCTCTAAACTGAAGTACAAACATGTATAGAAAAACTCTAGCAAAGGAATCAGTAACTTAACCACAAGTAATCCAAAACACTAAGGCGTCCCCTAGCAAGGAAAACAAAAATAAATTCAATTGCAACTTGATTTCAACACAAGAAAAGAAAATTCGGACCACCTGAAAAAAACTCCCTAAAGAAGAATCAAGAGGCGTAAACCGAAACTAAGAAAACTCTCAAACGTGTGCAACCACCACTAAATTTAAATACAGTCTATTTAAATATATTTCCTCCAATTTCGATTACAGATATATTTCTTATTGATTTAGTTCCTTTTTCACTTCACGGTAAGACAAAAACGCATAAAACGCAAAACATCTTGATTACAATTTCTAAAATACAGAAAAACATAAGACACCAAATACATTTAAAAACATCATTTGCAGTTAAAATTAGAACCGAAACACATTGAAGAGGAAGTAGTCGATCCGGATTAAATTACATTTTTATTTAAATTCACATTTGTAGCCACAATTTGATTTTTACTCTCATCGTGCCTATTAAACAGTATTTACTTGTTTTAATACTACTGCGATACAAAGAGAGCACAGCAGCGCCCAAGCAGCGCAGAGGGTGAAGCTAAAACTAAGCATTTATTCAATATGGCAGTCTGTTAAATGTTTTGCTTTACGTTAGAAAGGTTTCAGTTCTCAGGGTTTAAGTCCCCAATTAACTACGTCATCTACATTACGCAAGCTTTGTGGCATAGATTAACCTATGATTGACGCAGCCCAGAAATGTTATTTTTAAAATAGAGGAGCGAAATACACAAATTAAAACTGAGGAAATCAGAATCTGTTAATAAATTAAATTATAACGCTGATTTTCATATTTTTTACCTTATATATTCCTCCATTCAAGGAGAAAAAGGCTTGGCGACAGAAAAGTCCTTTTAGGAGAGAGCATTAAAACAATAGCGAAACAAAAGAAATGTAATTTTGAAAAAAAATAATCATAAAATTTTGTTCTAAACTTTTTACGATAAGAAATTCTTGCAGACATCATTTTTAACGATAAATGCAAACTGAAAATGCTATTGAAAGTCTGCAAGTTCATTTTTCTGTAATCATGCTGTAAAAAGTGTCCTAATTTTTTCAAGAAATAACGGTAAACGTTCGCAACTTTTAGAATATTTGCTTGAATATCATAATCATAATATTTTGCAATCCGTGTCTTAAAATTATTCCGTAAAAGTTGCTTTCAATATAAAACTAAAATTTTCTTTTACAAAGTCATGAAATTTGAATTAAAATTAATTATTTGACATTTGTGAAATAAGCCATATTTTATTAATTGTAAAGCAATCTAAAATGTAATTTAGAACTTAATACATAGAAAAGTTACAAAATTCAGTACAATAACAAAATACGTATTGATAAAAATGGGTAAATCGGCGTGGCAACTCGCTGTGGGATACTTAAATGCAATTACACTAGAAGCTTCCGTTCCTTAATAAAGGCAACTGTTTTCTAGTTTGTGTAATTATCAAAGTTTGAATTTATAATTTATGGCCAAAAAAATCTTCAAAGTACTTAATTGAAATGAAAAATAAATATAAAAATTAAAGATATATAGAACTCTTCACTGCGCGTCAATAATTATACAGACCATAGAAGTTTGTGAATATAAAATTAGAAAATAAATATATTTCATAATTGTATTTGTTTAGGCAAGGCTTGTAAAACTTTTCAAGTATAAAAATTTCAAACACATCTTTTGATTACGTCACAAAATCACAAGAAATTTCAAAATATTATAACATGATTCAGTTTTTATTCGAAACACTAAAATTATACTTACTGTTATGACCGAAATTCCTAATTTACTTATTTTATATAGACTAGAAAACCTACAACACTCTCTTGATAGAAACATCTCCAGCTTATAGGTAAATCCACATTAACGAATTAGTGCATGAAAGTTTGAATTTTCACCAATGATTAACGAGCGCCAGTTTCTTAAAGAGTCCTTTGTTTCTTGATTAAAGGCCACTGGCCTTTTTGAACTGCACTATAACATTCCATAAAAGAATTAACTACACTCCAATATAATTAAAAAATGCAAATAATTATATCCGAGAAAAATAAAAGTGGGAGCCTTCCAATCTTAACTGAATAACGACTCAGTTGTGATAAAAACAAAATTTAGAAGTATTAAAGTACAGAAGCCTTTAGTAATTATGTTATACTTTTGGTTACCTAAAAATTTCATTTATACAAAAATGTTTCTAATATTAATAAGGATATATAATTCTATCTAACCCTGTTATGTATTACTTATTTCAGTTGTGATTTAAATTGTTTTAAAGGTAATGATTTAACTTATTTTGCTTCAGACTTAAAGATTAATTTGTTTTTATTTTTTGTAGTTGAACTTAAGTTTCTTTGGCTTGTTGAAAAGTAATTGTAGTCATTTAATTTGTTCTCTTGACAGTTTTGGTTAACGCTGATTTTAAGTTGCTTGAGTAATTAATTTTTTTTCTTAACCTTGGTTGTTAATGTTAATCTCTTGATAAGTTGATCCTTAAGGTCAATCTTTTTAAAGTTTGTTTACACAAGTTGGTGTTTAAGTTTAATTTAAGTTTTAATGTGCCCCTTTTCTGCTAAATTGGGATCCATATTTTCTGACTATGACTATGGTGGTCGTTTTGGTGTTGTGGAGAATATGAAAAAATTTTCATACTTGATTATTGTATTTTAACTGAAGTAATTTTTATTTCCTTACTATGGTGGTCGTGTTTGGTGTTGGAATAAACCCAAGAAAATTATCTATGTAATTATTATATTCTTATTTAAGTACTTATCAGTATTGAAGTTAATTTGTATGTAAGATCAATAATTAACACCTATCCTTTCAAAAGCTTTTCCGTTGCCTTTCCAAGTGATTTATGACTTTGTTTTCGATTTCTTCGCCCGCTAGACGGTAGTCTGTGAAACATCTGTCAACAATAGTAACGTTTGCACCCTGCGGTAGAGGCTAGATCCAACACTACTAAGCCTGCCGCAAACTCAGGAGGGACGGGGTTTTTTGCTTACTCGCAGGCTTTTCCTTTGCTGGAATGGGACCCCTCGTCGAGGCTAGCAGCGATATTCGCCAATTTCGGGAACTCTTTCTACGTGGAGATTCACCTTCCTGCATGTTTTTCCCCTGGGGTTGCCGGGCTGTTGGCGGTTTTCCTTCCATCTACAATCGCCAATCGAGCGGTCTTGGCGTTTTGAGTAAAAAGGCTTGGGAGCTGGCGACGGGAGGAGAGACGGAAGACTGAGACGAGACTGACACGAGGGAGACACGAGGCAAACACGCAGCCATTGACGGAAGGAGACGGAGCTGAAAGCGTCAGCGTTATCAGAGAACCAACGATGTCGGAAGAAATAGAAATGGACGAGAGAAAAGCTACTAAGGAGGGCGAAGCAAACGTTTAAACTTTTTCATACTAATTACTTCCTTTTTTTCTCTCCTTATAGAAAACAAGCAATGGCACTCTACCGTTTTTGTGACGTCTACTGCCATGATTCTGTAACAAGTAACATTGCTATGTTAACTTCACTGTTTGGATGGGTATGATTTTTATGTTTTTTCACACCACCGCCACCAATGTAAAATTCTGTATTAATTCAAAATATCTTAATAAATTCTATATTTAATTTTAAATGTTTTTACTTTAATTTAGAACACTGGACCCAATATATGTTACACAACGCATTTATTTAATTATTCTGTTGGAGCTCATGATCACTATTTGCTATTTAATTGAACGCTAGTTTTACAGTATATATTGTGTGTATCATGTTGTCACAAATTTACACATTCATGTTATTTAGAATTGTTTATCCAAATATTGACTTATCATTTGGTATTGAACTTGAAACATAAACACAAACTCTTAAGAATTAAAAGCTCCAACAACCCGAATATAATAGACTTTTTTAACAATTTTCCAGAAAAAATAAAATAGTCAAAATTATAAACGTAATATAATTCGGATACTACTGGAGTTTATTTACGATACGTTTTGTGGTTTATTCTGACTTTTCATTCTAAATGAAAAAAATTCTGTTGATAAAAGCCGCGAACGAAAAAAAACTGGTATAAGAGATTAAGAATTTAATATCTTTATATAATAAAGAAAAATAATTTAATATCGTCTGTTTTCTGCTTGAATCTCTATCTATAACATACTTGCCATCATCTGGTACTTTAATCTTTCACCTTTCTTGGCTTTCTTTCTAAAAATATCTCCGAAGGAAAATTATTTCCTTTCCGAATAATGTCTTATTCCAACCATAAATTAATGAAATACTTCAATGAAGTTATTTTTTCAGTGTAAGCATATTTGGGCATTAATCTTTTAGCTTTTCTTTAGCCTTAGTAATTTGTGTTGCGTGATGTTTATTAATTTTGGTTGTAATATCTTTCTCTGTGCTCATAAAAAGGGCATGCACCGCACCAGTGATGAGTTTTCCCCAAATATTATTTAGTACTCTTAAGTGAGGATTTTTCCGACACTGAAGGAAATGAAATTACCGGTTCTCTCAAAATGGGGAGATTGTGAGTAAGGAGCTGTCGTCACAAAAAAAAAAAAAAAAAAAAAGGAAAACGAAGAATCTTTATGCTGAAATTTTTCTGTCTTTTAGTTCTCTGATAACACATAAGAGTACATGGATCTTGAATTAGCAGCAATTTACCTGGATCAAGCAGAATATTTTAGCTAAAATTTACAATTGAATATAAAAGTTATTTTTATGCCTGCAAACGACAGACATTCCTTTCAGGAATAAGAAATAAACTCGGCATTTTTTTGTCTGTTAAAGTATAAGGTATTTCTCCCCGCTGCTTTGCATGCCTTTATGGTGTAGTGGTAAGCACGTTCGGCGCGTATTCGAGAGATCTGTGGTTCGAGTAACACCGAGGACATTGCTCATTTTTCACACCTCCTGTGTAATATTGTTAATGTTGTGTGTTTCTACTTTCACAATATTATTTCGTGAAACCGTGAATAAATTACTAAGTTAAAACTTAATTAACTAGTTGGTAAGCATTTCTTTGTGATCGTATATAATTACAGACATCGCGTTGTGGATAATGTCTTTCCGGGACCGAGCTGTGAAAAGATCGGACAAAAAAGAAATGAAATGTACCTAACTAAAACATACATCTATGTAATTCAAATTAATACCATGTTTATTAAGTCTTCTCATATCAAAAGGAATTTTCACATTATTATTTCTCAGCAAGATTATCTATTAAACTATCATATTTAAGTTAATTATATTTTCGGTTCCAAATTACAAATATGACATGCTCAGATACTATTTTGATACAAGTTATTAAGACTACTGAAGAAGGAAACAGGTATGATTCCTCTTTTGCCATAAACATTAATTTAACACCTGGACGATAAGTTATTTCCTAAAAATTTAACAAATTAATCATGAGGAGCTTTCACTTAAAATTTACGTAACTTAGTTAGACCAGGTCGACAATTCAATCCGGAGAGCTACCAAAGTCCATGTGTCATGAAGAGGAAAAATCACAGAAGTTCGCATAGAAGAACCAGAGTAAGTCGGCTATACTATTAGGATGCAACTGGCGGCCACCTCGTCATAGCTAGCAAGCTGATGCAGATTGTCCTGGATTCGTTGGAGCTTATGCTGACTCAATTCTATTCCAACCGCAATGGAAAAATCCAGACGTCGTTCAATTGGAATTAGCCGACGACAACTCGAACTGTCCATGGGCGTAACAGGAACAAAGCCTAAAGGCTCACTAACTGACGATTAAAAAAAATGAAGAAGACGAAGGAGAAGAACCTTTCAAGACAGAGCAACACATCCTGAAGTAAAGTCTACAGTGTAGGATATTCTTCGAATTCTGCACCATTTCCTATAATAGCATCAGATTCTCATTTCTAGTGGAAAACCAATTAGGGAGCATAGTTGCAGCTCCCCGCCTTCTTAGACTTCGCAGCTCACTTTCTAGGGTACCGTCACTTACCACGACCCGAGTAAAAGTCTTTCCTCCACAAGAGCAGGAGAAACGTTTCTACGAAGCAAAGTAGCAACAAGCAAAACAGCTAACTTTCTTTCCAAATCATGTCTTCCTTCAGTAATCCGCTAATTCAGTTCCGACCGACAGGGAGCATAACAACCCCCCATCTTCATGACTGCAAGAGAAAACTACATCATACCTAGGCGACTCAGCAACAACTGTCTCGTACTCAAAATTCTTTTCCCATCACAAAAAGACACAGGCTACCACAAAACTAGATTTTCGCCCCCTCATTAGAGACCAAATTTTTATTTTTTACCTTGAAAGACCAGAAAATATATACTGCACATGCGCCACTTCTCTAAAGCTACAAAACGACAGGACAGTTAGATCGCCAATTAAACAACATCCACTATAGGTGAAATGACAATCTTCTGCTCCTCGTTACGCACTTCCTGTCTTAAAGGGCAACACAAACAGAGCAATTTCTTTCTAGAAACTTCTCCGGAAGTAACGCCCTCCCCCGAACGAGAGAATGACTAAGCAAAATTCGTTCTCTTTCCTTGATCCTTTCACAAAACACAGAAATCTTAATTAAATTCAAATAAAAGAAAAAATAATAGAAATTCATTGAAGCATCTGTTTTACCCCAAAATTAAGGAATTTACATAACTGAATATTGAATTAATCATAAATAATGAGACATTAAATTGCTAATTCAAAGAATTAAACGAAATTAAGATTTTCATAAACAAAGAAAAATAATTAACTTGATCTCCTTCATAACCAAAAATTCAAACTATTATCAACATAACACCTGCTTCGAAATAACCTAATGTTTCTACAGTGGCGCCCGAACTAAAAAAGATGGTGGATGATGATTCTCCATCAGCAGGATCTGGCTGATCTGTTCTCTTAATGTCCAGTCGTTCTTTAAAATGCGGAGTAAATAAGGTATTTCTCTCGCCTTCTTCGCATGCCTTCGTGATGTATTGGTCAGCACTCTCGGCGCGTATTCTGGAGGTCCGCGGTTCGAATTCCGGCGAAGGCATTAACTCATTTTTCACATCTTCTGCCTCCTAAATTACCTAATTTCTGTACAAATGTATTAATAAATTTTAAGTGAACATATTTTATAAGAATGAATTACACTTTTAGTTTCGTTCTCCCTGAAAAATTTCCAACGTGTAAATACAGTTATTGATTAAATATTTCTAAAACTTCAAACTGAACCTTCAGAGGAAATTACTTCTAACTCAGTTTAGAGCCATGAGGACAACCAATTCACGCGCTTAAAATTCGAAATGTCTTTTATCACTACGAAATTATTAACACTTGCTACATCTAGCACAATTAATGCCGCAATCCATTTAAACAAAATGTTAAAATATTATCAAGCTACACTCACGTTTGTGAAAATTGCAACACCAAGAAGGGATCGTCATAATTGAATGCAATTTAATACACAGTTGAGTGGTAGTGGTACAAATAAATGATTAAATGTTCAAAGCAAACAAACAAGAACAAGAGATCAGAATCAGTATTTTGTGTGGCCACCACGCGCCGCAATAAGTGCTGCTACACGACGTGGCATGGAGTCAAACAAAGTTTGAATGTCTGACTGAGGAAGAGCATTCCATATCGTTTGTACGCGTACCCAAAGTTCGTCTGCAGACGCAACAGGACGAGGATCACGAGCAAGACGCCGACCAATGACATCCCACACATGTTCAATTGGCGACATATCCGGGGAACACGCAGGCCAAGGAAGAAGCTGTACCTGCTGTGCTGCAAAGAAGGATTTAACAATCCGAGCAGTATGAGGGCGGGCATTGTCCTGTTGAAATACAGCGCCTGGCAAGCTTTGAAGGAAGGGAACAGCTTCGGGCTGTAGAACTTCACGGATATACCGGTTGCTGTTCAGATTGCCCACAATTCGTAGCAATTGAGATCGTCTATGATATGCTATGGCGCCCCAGACCATAACTCCGGGTGTTCGTCCACTGTGGCGTTCGATAATGCACTCCGGAAGGTGGCGTTCACCGGCATAGCGTCTGACACGAATGCGGCCATCATGGTACCACAAATTAAAGCGGGATTCGTCAGAAAACACGACATGCTGCCAATCAGCACGCCAGTCTCTATGCTGATTGGCCCATTGTAGCCGCAGGCGGCGATGGTCGTGCGTTAGGGGGATCCTGTATAAAGGAGTCCGTGCGCGCAGTCCACACTGCAGCAGACGTCTACGAATTGATGAAGCACACAATGAAACACCTGTAGCTATTGACCACAGTGCTGCCAATTGTCTAGAGGAAGCTGTACGGTCCGTCCGCGCCATGCGGACCAGGTGTCTATCATCGCGAGCTGACGTCACATTTCGGGGTCCACTCCCGGATTTCCGAGTTGTCCGACACTCGTCCGTCCACTGCTTCCAAACGCGCATCACTGTGCTGCTGTTACGCTGCACACGAGAGGCTACTGCACGATACGACAATCCAGCTTCACGAAGGCCGATGATTCTCCCTCGTTCAAACTCTGTAAGTTGTTCAAATCTCGCTCTCTTTCGTCGACGAGGCATAAGTACAGATTGAGTTAACGTTTACCACTAGCAGATAACCACCGATAACCATACACGCCTCGCTACAGCCGTCTATTTATTCGGATCCATCAGCCGTTCAGAGGGCGCTGCTCAGCATACGCATGCGCTACGGATTTGCAATTCTAATCATTTGCATATCATGTGCTACTTTGCATTTCCTGAAAATTTCAGCTCACTCGCGTAAGTCCTTCATGGTGTTGCAATTTTCACAAACGTGAGTGTATTTCCTGCTGCTTATATAAAATAGTTCATATTTTTCTTCACGGTTCTTAACTAAAGAATAAATTCTAAATTATTAATTACTGTAATTGTAATGACAGAAACCGCGCTTAAATACTTTTAAAATTTCCTTTGATACATTTCATTTATTTTTGTCAGCTATGAAAGCTGCAAATGCGACAGTTCTTTCATAAATTTGGACATTTTTCAGAAATTAAACTAAAATTGAAACATTGGGGTGTAGTTTGCATCGCATAACTTATTACAGTGGCTGATTTTTTGGACATCAAAATTAGTTTTATTTCAGATTTTCACCGAGAGATTCTCTTGTTATGTCATTTTAAGTCCCAAACATTCAAGAGTATATAACATTTATTTGTTTGCAAATACTAACGCTTTATTGTAGATAATTTTTAAAAGACAAAAAGTTGAATATTTTGTAGTAGTGACTAAAACTTTCAAGTAACTATAGCTTATTCCAGAATGTACTGTCCCTGTGATGAGATTTGAAGCACAAACCACTCTCTGGTACGGCAAATTAAATTTTTATGTGATTTTTGAAAATGTGCCCAAATTTATGGAACACTATGTGCATTTGAATGTATTCATATGCTGAATAATATCTATTAAGAGATAAATTTGTCTTTACGTAATTTTTTCTTGTATAGATAAGAAAATAAGAATTACTTTAAGCAAATGAGAATTTTTTCCCAAATGCAATGATGGTACGAGTATAAATCCATTATATCAGTCTCTTTATGTCTCTCATGCGTAATCACTAAAGTCCACGATCATTAATTTTAATTCATGTTGGCCATTTAACAGTACTTCTCATTTATTTAAATCTTTATGCACTGAATATTAATCTATTACATATTTATTATTTTTTATGTAAATAAGGGTAAAACCATGAAACATACTACAAACTGGTATAGGTACAGATAAAAGTATGGGGGACACCAGCGATGTATGATGAGTCAACTGGTAATGCCTTTCTATACTAACTAATTCTTAAAACCATTGCAAGCTTTATAAGAATTTACAAAGAAAGGTTGCGAAAATGAGCAACTGTAGCTTTCCAAAGGATCTACAGTTTACCGACTATGATACATCTTGCAATCCCATCATGCACCCCCCATTCAATATCTATTAAAAAATAATGATTTAGGAAATAAAGAGTTTATATTGAACATCTGTTTTGGTATAAAAAATAACAGCTAAACGTAATAAGTATAAAGGTTGTAGAGACATTAAATTTATTTCGAAGCAAGGCTAATGAAAAATGAGCAACGACATGCGAAGAAGACGAGAGAAATACCTTACATACTACCCCTTTTAGAGGGGGACTGGGGTTTTTGAAGGACTCAATCGCCAAATCCTGGTGGTGGAGAATCATCATCCACTAACTTTTTTAGTTCGGGCGCCACTGTAGATTTATTAGGTATTTTTGAACCAGGAGAAAAGATGTGAAAATCAGCAATGTCCTCGCCGGGACTCCAACCACGGACCTCTCGCGTCGAGCATGCTGACCACTACACCACAAAGGCATGCGAAGAAGGCGGGAGAAATACCTTATAAGGTAAACACAATGAGATTAATATAATAAGTAATGGGAACACAATGTTATAATGGAATGTAATAATAATACTATAGATGTATCCATGGGTTTATTACAGTAATAAAAGGTTATCGCAATTTATAAAGTTCACAGGGAGAGCCATTTTGTACATATTCATGGGATGTAAACGTTAATTAAATTTATGCAGTATGAGAACTTGACAAGGATCAAGGTCGTAAGAAGAGAATAGTTGCATAATTTTTTAAACTTCTCATACTGAAGTTTAATTTTAATTAGAAATCTTTAGAATGTTAGGATAACAGATTGTGAGGATTTTCTGTGAATATCCTCAGTTAAGGGGCATTGTAATGCTTGTTTCGTAATTAAAGCAAACTCCATTGGAACACAGCAAACTTTATTTAATAGATCAATTTCATAACTGCAACATATAAGTCGAAGAAAAGGTAACATCAAAAATTAACAGCCAAAACGTATTCTATCTCTTTTTAAATTAAAAATCATTATCTTACTTCGTGCGAGAACCGCACGCAGCTCTCGTGTTGGCGTTTCAAACATTGCCATTTATTAACATATAGATTTCAAATTCAACTATTTCAAAAGTTTAAGATTATTATTGCAACAATATCTAAAGCTGTTACAATCTCTCCCCCAACGGAGAAACTTTTCCGAAGGGAAAAGTTCTTGAACGCGACTTTTTAGATGACTTTTCATATTTTCTTCGACTTTTTCCATGCGACCTTGATCGTGAACGGAAAACTAACTTGGATGGTGTTACAGATCGGCTGGGTGACCTCGCCTTTACTCTTTTATCTCTGCTTACACTTCTACTTTTATGGCGATAGCCAGAAGAACTCCTTCTGTGACGATCATGGCTCCTAGATCGACTATGTGAGATACTCCTCTTGTGACGGTGTAATCTTGACCTAGACCTTGTACGAGAACGATGTCTAGAACGAGGATAGTATCTATCTCTTTCAAGTTCAGGACAATCACGAGCCCAATGTCCTGTCCGTCTACAGCGATAACATTCTTCACTATTCTGACGTGATGATCGTCCATAACTCTCTCTTCTATAACTTGAACTTCGCTGATATTTAGAACCACCCCCTGAGCGATAGGATGGCCCTCTAGCCCATTCCCCAACAATGCTCTGGCCTCGAATTTCTCGTCCATTTTCATACTTTATGGCATCCTCTGCATCTCGTCTATCATCATAATCAACAAATGCATATGCCATGCCAGTCCTTCCAGAACCTCTTCTTCCTGATGTTCCATACATTCCGTATTTGACATCGCATCTTAGAAGCCGGCCATATTTTTCAAAAACTTGTTCCGCATCTCTTTTCGTTTGAGCTCTAGTAGTCACTGTATTAACCTGGTGAGAGTGATTTTCAGGTTCTTTTTTTTCATTCAGTAGTGCAGCAGTTCGGTTGCCTAATAAATACCTTCCTTTGTCGAGTTTGTTTCCAATAATGGCAGCCTTGGTTATTACATGTCCGAGATCGCAGTTTAGTTCGACTTCAGCCAAGGGTAAACAGGTTGGATTTAAATCTAATGGTTGTTGCACCCACACTTTTTCACCTGTCAGCATTTCTGGCGTGATGTATTTACGACAAACTATATCAATACTAGCACCTGAATCTCTTAATATAGGAATTTTGTAGCCATTTACGTATCCAATACTAGTATAAGGTAACAGAAATTCATCGTCCGGTCTTGAACTAATTCTGTTTAGATTAGCAGAAGATTCAGTACTATTCTTAAGTTTTGGACACTGAGGTCTTAGATGCTGATAGGACCCACAGTGGTAACATTGCAGTGACTTTCGTTTTTCATATTTATCATCTGGACGTGGACTACTAGGTTGATAGATCTTGCTTCCCGAATTAAACTTTGAAGGCCATTTATTTTCAGCATTATTTTTATCATCGGAATTTGTTTTACTTTGAGTTTTTGGATTGTATTTCCCTTTCCGCCGATCGGCTGCAAGATTTTTTTGGAAGTTTCCACGGACGTTTTCGTAGGCATCAAGTTTTTCGGCTAATTTCTTGGACGAAATCATTTCTACCCATTCGTCAAGAAAATGATCTCGAATTTCAGGAGGGACTCGACGCTTAAGCTGATCAATCACCATCAAGTCCAACAACTGTTCAAAACTCTCAACTCCCAAACCAGTTACCCATTCCTTGCAATAATTTTCTAATTCATAGCTGAAATCCACCCATGTTGATTCGGTACTTTTTTGATGCTTCATGAATTTCTGCCTAAACCTTTCAGGACTTAATTTAAAACGCTTTAGCAATAAAGTCTTCACATGTTCATAATCTTTAGCTTTATCAGAGGGTTCTCTAGCTATTATTTGTGTTACTTCGTAAGGAAGTAGTCCTAGCAAATGAGATACAAATTCTTCTTTATCAATTTGAGCCCATTCTGCTTGCCTTTCAAACAGTGATAAATATAGACTGATATCTCCTTCTTTGTCGTCAAATTTCTGCATCAGATGTCGCAATTCCGTTTTCGCCCGGACCTGTCCGGTGGTTTGAGACTTTATCTCAGCTTCAAGTTTTAATCTCTCTAAATCATATTGTTCTTTCCTTCTTCGTTCCTCTACTTCTTCCTGTCTCCTACGTTCCTCTACTTCTTCCTGTCTCCTACGTTCCTGTACTTCTTCCTGTCTCCTACGTTCCTCTACTTCTTCCTGTCTTCTACGTTCCTCTACTTCCTGTCTCCTACGTTCCTCTTCCTGTCTCCTACGTTCCTCTTCCTGTCTCCTACGTTCCTCTTCCTGTCTCCTACGTTCCTCTCTTTCTTCCCTCTCTTTTCGGTCCTCTATTATCGTGTTTAAGACTTCTTTGACGAATACTTCGTCATAATCTCTGCTCTCAATAATTTTCTGTTTCAGATCAACTATTTTCAAATCAGCAGTCACCTGAACACCTAGTTCAGTTGCGAGATTCTGCAAATCCTCCTTACGAGCTCTTCCTAAGAAAGACATTTTTTTCTACTTCTTAAGTTTACGAACACCCTGTTCTTTACGCTTCCTCAAAATAGCTCAACTTAATTGCAATAAATAAATAAAGTGCTCTGGCAACAAGGAATTAAATGCACTTGTTTAAATGCTCAGAATAAGCAATACCACATTTATTCCGAACAACCTATGACTGTTACCATCAGTTGATATGCAGTGATGCACCATAAAATAACATACAATAATTTACGACTCAAATATATATGTAAAAATGCAAGATAAACTTGAGTATTAAAGTTCAATGATGAACACTTCAAACTATCGAAGTCCAATGATGGACACTTCAAACTAAGTCCAATGATGGACACTTCAGACTAAGTCCGATGATGGACACTTCAAACTAAGTCCAATGATGGACACTTCAAACTAAGTCCAATGATGGACACTTCAAACTAAGTCCAATGATGGACACTTCAAACTAAGTCCAATGATGGACACTTCAAACTAAGTCCAATGATGGACACTTCAAACTAAGTCCAATGATGGACACTTCAAACTAAGTCCAATGATGGACACTTCAAACTAAGTCCAATGATGGACACTTCAAACTAAGTCCAATGATGGACACTTCAAACTAAGTCCAATGATGGACACTTCAAACTAAGTCCAATGATGGACACTTCAAACTAAGTCCAATGATGGACACTTCAAACTAAGTCCAATGATGGACACTTCAAACTAAGTCCAATGATGGACACTTCAAACTAAGTCCAATGATGGACACTTCAAACTAAGTCCAATGATGGACACTTCAAACTAAGTCCAATGATGGACACTTCAAACTAAGTCCAATGATGGACACTTCAAACTAAGTCCAATGATGGACACTTCAAACTAAGTCCAATGATGGACACTTCAAACTAAGTCCAATGATGGACACTTCAAACTAAGTCCAATGATGGACACTTCAAACTAAGTCCAATGATGGACACTTCAAACTAAGTCCAATGATGGACACTTCAAACTAAGTCCAATGATGGACACTTCAAACTAAGTCCGGAATAGTAAACTGAGTTTAGAACACAGAAAACTTTTGCACAGTTATACTAAAATTTGCAACGATGCAAAACACATTTTCGTATGCTTTTCTGCAGTGTTTAAAATCAAAATTCGTTCAAATAACTTTATAATATCGTTTGAAATTGGGAATAAAGAAATGCTATACCTTGCTTTCCAGGAGATGTGCTTTCATTTCAAAAGCACGCACGATTATTCTATCTCGCCGGTGCCTCCAAAAATAATTAAGACTGTAATGCTTGTTTCGTAATTAAAGCAAACTCCATTGGAACACAGCAAACTTTATTTAATAGATCAATTTCATAACTGCAACATATAAGTCGAAGAAAAGGTAACATCAAAAATTAACAGCCAAAACGTATTCTATCTCTTTTTAAATTAAAAATCATTATCTTACTTCGTGCGAGAACCGCACGCAGCTCTCGTGTTGGCGTTTCAAACATTGCCATTTATTAACATATAGATTTCAAATTCAACTATTTCAAAAGTTTAAGATTATTATTGCAACAATATCTAAAGCTGTTACAGCATGTAATGATCAAGTGTAATGATCAAGAGTAACTTCTGAACACCAGCACCTAGCATTTTACACAGTTCTAACAGGCCAAAAAGTTGGAATTACATAACAGATCTCTTAAAACATAATTAATTTTATTGCTAACTTTTTAACTAACTCACTGCGTTCATAAGCGTACTAAAAGAATATGGTTATATCTCTCTGAAGGCAAAAATTATCCAGTTAATATTCATTATTAAATGTGAAAATTTTACTTTCGAAAACTGAATTCTGTATTCAAATATAAGACTTAATAACACTTTCATTACTGGCGACGAACGTAATCAGTAGCCATGAGAAGATCTGCAGATGAAGATGACAACCATACTTGATAAGCGTTCCTAACAAAGAGGTAACAGAGAAAAAGAATCTGTAGTCGTCGTTATGATTGCTTATTCAATTATGTTAAATGTGTAATCTCAAGTGTTCACTTCTGATTAGATAGTACCAGTATAAATACTGAACGTGATATTAATATAAATCATATAAATTATTGAATTAAAATATCTGCTTTAATCTGCTGAAAAAGATTGAGAGAAGTGTTTAAATAGCAATTTAATGTTTTTCTTTATAACTGAATTTATATCAAAAGTTCTTTATATATAATTATCCTTATGAATTCAAATAAAGGTTTTGCTTTTAGGGTAAACATTTAATTTAAAAAAACAGTTTCTGCGCAAATTTGATTTGTATTTAGAGCTAAAAAACTTCAATACTCCGGAAATACAAATTTATTTCAAATCACCTGAAGAAACCAATAATTTATTCAAAAGTAAGAATTTAAGTGTTTGAAAAGACTTTACTAATGCTTGACGCTTTTGCCTTAAGAATACAAAAGTGCAATGGTGTTTTACCACTGAGTTTTCACAAATACTATAAAAAGTAACTTCATTAGCTACATTGCTAAAAGTGATCTCAATTTAGTTACGTTGTTAAATTAAATTTAGAATTAATACTGAAGTAATTTTTAGGACTATAATAAGAATTTTGATACGGCGAGCTAAGACATATTAATGAAGATGTAGTTGAAATCATAAAGGCTTTATCACTTCTTTAATGTAAGCAAAATAAAATCTCAATTAGCGAAGTCCAGGCCTATTTTCAATGAAAACATTCGCACATTTTACATTTTTATAACATATTTGAAATAAGAAGTATAAACTTCAGTCAGCATATTAATAGTGCAGAATATTTGCTAATAAATGCGTAGATCATTATATGGATATTAAACTTTCAACTTTATTTTTATTCATTAATTCAGATTTTGATTCATAAATTTAACATTAGTATTGATTACAAGCCCAACCATGCCTATATATTTTTTCGCCTGAGTCAAAGCAATAAATGTGCGCCTCTGCAATGCAAGCAAGCCTATGCAGTGCAAGATTATTTTATTGGTTTATTTGTGTGGGGGGAAAGAATAAATAAAAAATACTAAATAATGTTTACATTACATGATGTTACTTAACATTATACAAACACGCGCAATAGTCATACATATAGAAAATTTAACTATATTTATACATATATTTTATTCTCATTAAAACTCATTATTTCAAGTGAAAATACAATACCTCTTACAGTAATATTTAATTATAATTTTGTATATTTCACAAAGTGAAATATATATAAGGGTTAACAATTTTAAAATGGAAAATATTAAAAATATGCTTTTTGAAAAATGGCAAATAATATTAAGTAGTATAAATAAAACATCTGCTCAAAATTTTTAGGATAAACTTCTCAAGCATATTTATAGCTAATTTTTTTTTTGCTTTTAAAGAAGCAAAATCATCAATAATTGTTGAAAAATCTATTTGCATGCTTAACTCATGTTCTGTAGAGAGAATGGCCATGTTTGAAAGTTTTTTTGGAAAAATTATTCGCAATACTTACTTTGAAAACAACAATATATCATAAGAGATAATAATTGATCTGTGCTCACTAGGCAGCGAAATTGCGATGTTCGGATTGTTATTAATCGAAAAATATCACATACTTTAACACGAGCTATGGTTTCGTTATGTAAAGTTTGCAATGTTGTTTTACCACAGTTATGTTGTTAATGTGTAACATTAGGTTATTACGAAGCAGGAGACATGAAAAATGAGCAACGCCTTCGCCGGGAATCGAACCACGAACCTCTCGGTTACGCGTCAAGCATGCAGACCACTACACCAAGAAGGCATGCGAAGAAGGCGGGAGAAATACTTTATATACTCCCCCTTTTAAAGGGCGACTGGGGTTTTGGGGACCCAATCGCCAAATCGCGGTGGTAGAGAATCATCATCCACCACCTTTTTAGTTCGGGCGCCAGTGTAGAGACATTAGGTTATTACGAAGCAGGAGACATGAAAAATGAGCAACGCCTTCGCCGGGAATCGAACCACGGACCTCTCGGTTACGCGTCGAGTATGCAGACCTCTACACCATGAAGGCATGCGAAGAAGGCGGGAGAAATACTTTATAAATGCATCAAAATCCATTGTAATTCTTAATTTAAATTACTAATCCTCTGTATATTGCAGTATTACTGAAACCTTTGCATCGTTATTATACTGAAATCATTTCGCATTTATAAAATTATACAAACATGTTTCCGTCATTGGTTGAAATTCTCTTATGTGTAATGAAATTTTTGGCTCTTTCATTTTTTTTACCTTTAACGGAGTTCCACAAATAATCCTCCTCGGTATGTTAAGTATAATTGCATCTTTCATTTTAAGCACTTAAAGAGATATTTTTGATCGTGGAAATTCTTCTTAGCAACTACTGAGTAATAATTTCTACATTTATGGTCTTTCCGTTAGAAGTGGCCGAGGGGTAACATAGGCAACCTGTTCAAACAGTTTATTGTAACGATCGGATTGACTGCATTTAGCCTTCTGCACTTTGAATATCAGGTAGTTCTATCAGAACATCCTCCACGAAAGCATCGCTTCTAAAGCATATAGTGTCGTGATCGTCATTATAATAGATAAATCAATGAAATCAGTATTTAATATTCACAGAATCTTTCATCAATTAAACTATCCACCACCATGAAAACTTCATTTGAGCTTAAACAAAAATTTGTATGCCATCTAATTTAAATATGCCAATAGTTTGGCTGTCAGACACTTTTTTTTCCTAACAATCTCATGATATCTCGACAATTAAAAGCATAATTTTAAAATTAACGAGGTGTAATGATACTTCATATTTTATCTTTACTTTTATTACGCCTCTCAAGAAACTTCTATGTGTTAAATTTCGCAACTATGACAGATGTTTGTCATTAATTTTTATTCACAGCAACGAGTATTTCTTAAAATATTCTACCAAGAATCATATCTTTTAAATATATTTTTATATCGATTCCGTTAGAGTCAACGGAACAAAATTGAATTTTTTAAAAGATATTTGTTACGTCAAAATCAATTAATTACATTAAAATTAGCCAAAACAGTTTGTCTTTAATCTTCCACAAAGTACTCAAAAAATTTTAAACCTCCTTTTTTTAGTTCTCTAAAACTGAAAAGTTTATTTTATTTTTATCTTACATTACATCCCAGTTGACAAAGAATGAACCAATTTGTGTAATCCTTCAGTAACTTTAAATGAAACCATCCATACAGTTCCCGCGCAACATTAGTGTGAATGCAAGTACATTTAGCCGATCTGAGTTGAAATTTACAATTTTTAAAAAAAAAAAAAAAAAAAGAAGAAGAAAGAAAAATACAATAACTAATAAAATGGTGCATTTTATTTTTAATCACCTTTGCTTATTCTTCGGATGCTATTCCAGAAGGCGTTTATGAAATTGTAAACCTCAGCAATTACGTTGCCGTCTGTGTTCAGTTAGTGGACGTTGACAAGTTTGTGATGACTAAGTAAAGAACTTAAGTCGGACTTAATGACAGACAGCAAAGAACAGCTCATGTCGGCAGTGTAATATTTTTTTGAAAGTTTAGTGTATACAATTCGTACACAAAGTGTAATTAGTTCCTTAAAGCTACTTTCAATAACAAATTTTAATGGTAGAAAATATTATATACACTACTGTGAAAGCTCATGTCTTTTGAGAATAAATTAATGCTATTTGTTTTTCTTTTCCTTTTTTTAGCTGGTTTGTTTATAACACAAAGTTCTTTTAATATTCACTGATGTATTCCGAAATTAAAAGTTAAAAATCATGATTTTTAAAACTAAATTTCGGAATTTTTGATCGAATAGCTAATTTGGCTTCCTTTCTATTTGTTTAACTGAGGCAAGTTCACCTGAGGCGTCCCGGCCCAGGTTACAAGAATTTTTGCATCATTATCGTCATGATCATTAAGTACATCTGAGATAAGCTAAGGATTATATCATAAGGATTCATTTTAAATGACACAGAGTTATTCATTATAATAATTTTGTTATTATAAAGAAAAAGAACAGCAAAAACAAGGCGTAAAAAAGAGAACAAAATATAACCATAGAAACGGAAAAAACTTAAACTTCATAAACGAAAAGGGAAAATAATAGAATTCCATTTGCATATTATTTACCGTAAACACACACACACACACACACATATATATATATATATATATATATATATATATAATACACACATGTATATTCAGAACAAAAGTAAATAAAAGTAAATTAAAAAGCCTATGACTTGCGCTAAAGCTGCAAAGTAATAAACCGATAATTCATAATAATTTATGGTAAGAAAACTTTCCATATATACCATGTCCAAGGAACGGAAATTCAATTTAAAATTATGAAAGAAAAGCATTGAGTCAGTATTTCAATTAGTATGTTAAAATAAGTATTTTCTAGACCTCCTTTGCATTAAAAACAAAAATCTGCTAAGAAAAATCTTTAATCGCAAAAATGCGAAAATAAAAAATGCTCCAAAATATATACTTTGTTTTTGCTTCTGTATCTGGGTTCTAAAATATATGCTTTGTTTTTACATCTGTATCTCGGTTTTAAAAATAGGGTGTAGGGGATATGTCTTCTAAACTAAGCATCCCGCTCAATTTAATTGTGTTCTTAGTGAGAACTTTAAATATTTGCTATTTATTTTGTTCAACAGAATTCGTTTGGCTTAAATGGACGAATGTCTTTAATTTGATTGAGCATTAAATGTAACTTACGATTTAGATAATTTGATGCTTACTTGGAAATAAGATGAAACAATTTCTCTTAATTTAGTTGTTGTTCATTGATGGTAGATTGGTTTATGTCCTTGACAAGTCGATTAATCTGCGATCAATGGCAATAGCTACTCTTTCAATACTTAAAATTTGTACTTTTGATTTTAGTATTTTTGCGATTAAAGATTTTTATGTTTTTATAGTAAAGGGGATTTAGAAAATACTAATTTTAACATACTAATTAAAATTCTGACTAAAAAAATTTCTTTCTTTCATGGTTTTAAATTGAATTTCTATTAATTGGAGATAGTATATGGAATGTTCTCTTATCATAAATTATTATGAATTATTTATATATATATATATATATATATACATAACTGTTGTATGAACAGCCAGCTCTCTACAAACTGCCGTTTTGCCATAAAGGACTGGAATGGAGCATTAAAAAATGTGCTTTGTTATATGTCCATGGCAGTTGTTTCATGAGAAGTCACTACAACTCATCGACTATAAGTGACCCAATGCAATGGCGCCATATTGTTTTTCTGAGAGCAAGGGAGGGAGGGAAATTTTTTCTCACGTCAGCGTTAACACGGAGAAAAATAGTTTGAACGCGGTCGCCTTAAAGAGATGATGGTTGATGCCGGTGTTTATTTTTAATATCAGAAATGTTGATATATGCATATATAAGTGTGCGCGTGTGTATTCAGAGAACCAACTCGTGGCGAAATCACCTCCCTAAGATGACCGCCTCTGAACGAGACCAGTATTTCTGAAAACTTAAGTATATTTTGGTATTGAAACATTCCCTCTGCAAGACGACCACCCGCAAAGAAAATTCCGGAAGTGCAGCAGGTCGCCTTAGAGAGATTCATTTCGTAGAGGCAACCTCCTTAAGACGACCATCTCTTAAAGATAAGCATATTTCTGAGAACATAAGCATATATTGGTAGTGAGCATCACCTCTCTAAGGCGATGACTTGCAAAGATGCATTTTTATGTGTGGCTGGTCGCCTTAGAGAGACCTCGCTGTGTGGTGTAAATGATTGCTGTTAATGTTTAAGACAAAAGCTTTTAAGAAATCAAATAAATGAGCATATGTAGTAAAAACCCTCTCTAAAACGACCACGTGCGTTTCCAGGTTACTCTGATGGTCTTAAAGAGATCATATTTTCATTCTTAGAAATACTGATTGTCTTAGAGAAGAGTTGGAGACGTGAGGGTTCACTGTATGTTTTTTTTTATTTCAAAGCTTTCTGTTGGTTACAAAATAGAAATAACCTTATTTTCAACGGTGTATAAATAAACGAAATAAAAGTAAATAAATAAATAATTTAAAATAATCAGTAGACAACAAGAATACCAATGAATTTTGGTATACTGACACCAGTATTAATTTCATTGTTTAGAAAGAAGTCTATTGACGTCAATTAGAAAATTAGAATAAACCCATACAAACCAACAGAAGATTTATTTGGCATCTTTTTCGATTATATTGTTACCAGTAAGAAAACCAATAAAAGTCATTATAAACCAATACAAACCAGTAGAAAGTTCTGGCATTGATGTTGGTTGTATGGTGTCAGATGATACCAGTAAGAAAAACCCACAGAGATCAATAGAAACCAGTAAAAGTCAGTAGAGACCAACAGAAAGTTTTACTGGTTTCTATGGGGCATTTTGAAACTAGTAAGAAAAACCCACAGAGACCAACAGAAACCAGTAAAAGTCAACAGAAACCCATAGAATTTTATGGGTACCCATTAAAAATTTTACTGGTTTCTATGGGGCATTCTTAGCAGGGAAGCTATAAAAATACGGAGATACCGGAAGTTGGTTTAACGTCTGTCACTGAACTAGAAATGGAATTCACTTTTCTTTTCCTAATTACTATCTTCTAATCATTTAAGTTGGCCAATCTCACTGGAATGAAGGTCTTCTATAGGTCGATAAGTTCCGAGGCTATTGGTACTCTTTTGGGCTGTTACAATTCTTAGCCATTACGGCTTTAGCTGGAAATTTCCCTGCTCAGCTATTGATCCAAGTAGTAAAACTTCTACTGCCGGTTCTTGCCGGTGCTATGATATTGTCTTCCGCTATTATTTGGGGCACTGATTTTTAACTCCTTCATCTTCAATTTTTACATCATCAGAGGCAAAATACAGTTCTTGAATTTTTAAGTACAAAGGAAAATTGCATTTCTTTAGAAAGTATATAATAGTAATATGAATATGTAAGGGTCTGCAATATTTGCCACTCATGCTGTGTGATAGTAGGTAACACTTCCAAACATGATATTAACATTTAATTTAAAATCAATGTCAATTTTATTACCTCAGATAGTCTGGTTGGTAATGCATAGGGGCTGCCAGATGACTTTACATTCCAGTCTTTGAGCCAGATCTCTTCGGCTGATGCTAACATTTACTCTTCTATCTATGGTCATATTGCAAAGCACTCCATTAATTGGTCTCATGGAAAGAAGAGGCCATTTCTGCAGCCACTCATTGCAGATATCTGAGCTGCTTTTAAAATGGGGCTTTTCGATGCATAACAACCTTCGCTGTGCGAGATGGCCACTAATTAGTTTCCCTCCTTTTCGTCTGGAGCGGTCTTAAATACCATGTTTTGGGATATACAGCAGTTCTTGCGTACGTGGCTTTCTACACTGCATTTCCCAGCGCTTCATCGTGGTCTTAGTTCCAGTACTGCAACTCCTGTTCCACCTCAAGGCATTGTCTTTCCTGATTAAGTCGTCTAGACGAGCAGTCAGTTGATCCATTCGCTCCTAGACTTGAGAAGCTCCGATTGCGTAGCAGTTTCTGCGAGTTGCTTGCTGGGATGCGAATTTAATTTCGTACACTAAAGAGCTTTTTAGATCCTTGACATCCGCAGTTGGTAGGGCTTTCTGATCCAAAGACAAATTTTAACTGAAGGCTGTTACAGTTTTTTAAACATATCCCGCTGAACTTCAATTTCAACGCGCCGGATAGAGCTGCGAAGTATTACCTCAGGTTGTAGGACAGTGCCTGAAAGATATTCCCTGCGTCTGCTCTCAGGGAGGCGACGAGGTGCCAAGCCTTATCATCGGAATCCCTTCCAGCTGCGTTCGCCACTGTAGAGAGTACTGATTCTTGTACACTTCCCAGGAGGTATTTCCATCACACGTGAAGAGTTTTAAGGAGGATCGGTACGAAATATATATGAAAATAAAGCCGTCAGAATTGTTTCTAACTGTCACGAGGAATGTTTTCAAGCTGTCAGATTCATATTCAATAGTATAACTCAAAAACAAAATCGATGAGAACAAATTCCTTTCATTGGATTGTTGTTCAACAGCAGAAACTACTGTTTCATCTGCTAGTTTGTTAGACAGCAGAAACTGTTAATTCGATTTCTTTATTTCCAGCTGTGTCTATTCTGCCTTCTATAGCTTTGAGTTTCCTGTCTACTATGGCAGTATTTTTCCCTTTGATTTCATCTTGGCATAGTTCAGATGGCCCCTTCCATCTTTTCTTGGAATGCAGCCAAGGATGTCACCAGCCGTTTTGTTTACTATCATCTCTTTTGTCACTGTCATTCAACTTCACTCTTGACACCAAAAATTGTTACGTGCATATTGGTTCATAATGGATTAAATGCATACAGAATCGATAACAGATTGATAAAATTCATTTTCCCAAAAGGAACAGTTTACGATTTTGAAACTTTTCACAAAAGTGCTCGTACAGCTCTTTTCAGTATGAAACAGCACAAACAGTAGCTACGTCTTCAAACTACAACAAACATTAAACACAAGACAATATGCAAAAAGAACTCCAATGCGTAAATTTGCCCAGTAATCTCTCAAGACTGTTAAGATTCTAAGGTAACCTGGGGTCTAAATGGTCAACTGATGCCCTCTCCAATTTTATATAATTTTTCTAAGCCACCGAGAAATTTCCTGTACCTTCTACTCTTCGAAATTTGTGTAAGATATATGCAGTTGCAGTTATATCCGGTTGAATACAGTTACAGTTACATTTGGATTGGGCTGGGCAGACAGAAAAGTGGTTAGTGACACTGACTGCCATACCAAAGTGCCCGGGTTCAAATCCCGGCGGAGGCACGGTCGCAAATTGCCTTTCCCTTCATAGGAGATTACGGTGGCGCACCTATTAAGTGCCTCCAGAATAAAGTGACAACTGCATCCGGCCTTAGCAGTGGCAAACGTCTGTGACGACTATGGGGAGATAAAAAACTTGATGAACAATCACGAGCTTGGCACTGCCTCGCCAGCTTCACGATATAGCCATGTACCTTCGTATTAAATATGCATGCAATTGTAACCTAAGTTTTCCGGTGAAACTTCGTTCTGTTGAGGTCTTTCATGTTATATTGTATAAAAGACACTACAATTTTATACACGATTTCACTAAAAGTATTTAATATATATATATATATATATATTCGTAACTTTATGTACACTCATGTCCATAAATAAAGGATAATGCAAAATCAGGCAAAGGAAGAGTTAGAAGCAAAACAAATTTGACTTATTTGTAAAGCTTATTTATTAAACAAAATGTAAAGAGCAAAAAAAGATGCTATATGTTTGATATTATTAAAAACATTAGCCATTTTTTCTCCTTGGAGCAAATTACAAAAAAAACCTATTTACAAAAAACCAATATTACATGGTTGGTATGATTGTTAATACATTGTACGTCTCCCAAACGATGCAATAAAGTCCGTACAAGGCCTAGGCATGCTGAGTATCAAATTATCGATCTGATCTTGGGGGATATTACACCACTCAAAAAGCAATGCTCTCCGAAGTTCCGGTAGACATGTGGGAAGAGGTTGACGGGCTGCAACTCGTCGGCCAAGCATGTCCCACACGTGCTCTACTGGATTCAAGTCCGGTGAGAATGCTGGCCAGTCCATACGGGTGATACCCTCCGATTGAAGGCATTCGCTTACGATGTTTGCACGGTGAGGACGGCCGTTGTCATCCATAAACACAAATTGTGCGCCATGGCGCGCCGAAACAAACGTACATGTTGTTCCAGAATGACGTCCCGATAGATTTGGCTTGTCATGTTTCCAATTGGACATGCAGGTCAGTTCTGAAACCCAGAATAATTCCACCCCAAACGAGCACTCCTGCGCCACCGTAACGGTGTCGTTCAATGATGTTTTCTTGGTGGTAACGGGTACCAGGAGCTCTCCATATGAGATTCCGGCGAGAATCAGACTGCAAGCTAAACCTGGACTCGTCGGAAAACATCACACAACCCCACTGTTGCGGTGTCCACAATGCATGCTCTCTTCTCCAGGCTAACCGCAGGCGACAGTGAGTTGCAGTAAGTGGAACGCATCTGACAGGTCTACGTGCATATAGACCAATCTGCCCTAAGCATCTGTACAAACTCTGCCTTGAAATTGTCGTACCAGTGGCTGAATTGGAAAGCATCTGCCAGGTCTACGAGCATGTAGAACAATCTGCCCTAAGCATCTGTACACGGTCTGCCTTGAAATTGTCGTACCAGTGGCTGAAGAGAGCTGACAAGACAGGTCTGAGGCTGTGCTCCGCCTGTTTCTTTTGGCAGAAACTGCCAAATACCGGTCCTCATTTGGCATTGTGACTCTGGGGCAACCTGTACTGTAAAGTCTACTCACATTACTATCATCTTGGAATCGTTGCCAAAGCCTGGAGATGACACTCTGGGCAATTCCAAGTTCGTCTGATACTTCCAGTTGGGTACGCCCACATTCCAGACAGCCGATAGTTCTGCCACGTAAAAAATCATCCAAATGCGTCCGTCCTTTGTGTCATAACTATTCGGTTATTGCACTGAAATGCTTATAAAGCGCCTGCGAACAATTTTACTTCTTTGCCTGTATTGCTTATACATCACTCTCTTACACTCTCGTCATTGTGACGTACCATCAGTGTCATCTGGTTACTTCCTGAAATTTGCATATGATTCTTGAAGATGTATGTAGTGATTTTACAGGTGATATATTTATTTTAGAGTTCGATTTCCGCGTGACTCCAAATTATCCTTAATTTAAGGACATGAGTGTATATATAATACACATGCTTTAAAAATTTATCTAATGTAATGTTTTAAAAACTTGAATAAGGGAAACAATTTTGCCTTAGGGTGCACACGGTGATCCATTCGATACCTATAGCACACACGGTGATCCATCAGATACCTATCAAATAAAGATCTCTATCTGCCGCAGCAGCCGGCCTCAATTTTCCATGTACGTATTAAATAGTCATCTAACCATCCTCACCATCGTTTCTTCTACATCATTTAGTTCTCAAACAGTTTTTGAACTTTTATTCTTTATCATGGCTACAAATGTTTGGCAATATGAGACTGACTCATGCATTGATGACACAAATGTTTTTCTCAATATTGCCAAACGAACAGTTAACAGCCTAATATACGATGAACAAATATAATATTTTCATGCAAATTTGGGAGACCAAAAAATATGAAAACTTACACCTTAACTAACATTCAGGCTAACATAAAAATTTAATTTTAGAAAACTATGCGATTCCAGTAAATTTAGAATAGCGTTAAAATACGTAAAGAGCACCGGAATACACTTGCTATATACTATTGGAATTAGATAATTCCGTAGTACGGTATTTTAGGTAGACAATGGAAGTCTTTATTACCCGAACCTCCCGACTGGCGTCTGGAAAATTTCCAATAATCCTGTCTAACTTCCATTTCACTGCTGGTAGATTCTCCTCTGCTATTAACACGAAATCATCTACTTTTATGTTCAGTTTAATTTGTACCCAGTTTGGCCTTTATTGTAACTGACAGAGATAATCTGAAGACCAATAACTTGGGAAAAGAACGATTCCAATAACTTTAAAAATGAATTTAAAAATAGCAAATGAATTAATTCCCATCGCTAGAAAGAAAAACTTTAGAGATTTTCGCATCATAATCAGACATTGAATTCGAAGTAGATCCAGTGATAAAATGACCGGGCATAACATCACTCAATCTTTAGGAGCTCTGGAAACAGCTACAGTGTATCTTTAATTTTCGCAGGACCCTCTTTGCCTTATTAATGCTACGAACTTTTCATAAGTCTGTGTGTCAATACATCTTTTAAGATCAGCTTTCATTTATTTCACGCCAGCCACTTTAATGCTGGGGAGAGGGTCCTGTAGGCAGGTTACAATTAGAAAGAAAACTTTTATCCTTTAGATAATGTGGAAAGCTTTCGCTAGATGGTGTAGTACTGAATAGTAATTCAGTGCGGTTCATTTAAATTTCAGTTAGGTTTGATTGTGTGTAAAAGTCGCCTTACTTTTCTTTTTCATAATACAATATGAATATTATATGTTAAATTTTATAGTTACAGTACATAGATACCTATTTTATTAAACATAAGATAAAAAATGTTTAATTCATGTCTTTTCACATTTCAGTTTTTCCCCCTACTAATTCATTCTGATTTCATTTTCTTTTGGCATATACAAGGTGTCTCAAAAGATCTTTGAAAAACTTAACATGTTGGTCGGTCATACCATGACAAAGTAAATTTGCAGAGGAAACTGTGTCCGAAAATGCGAGCGACGACCTCTAGAACGGCAATGTTCGCAGCCTTATGGGAGAGTGGGAAGTTTGGTCATTTCAGGCGAGGACGTTGCAGTAGAAAGATAATTCGGTTTACTAACTCAGTTCTTTACGGACATTTATGAAAGAGTTTTACCGGATATGATGGCTGACGTTCCAGCAGCTACACGCCGAAACATCTGGTTTCAGCATGATGGAGTGCATGCGCATTTTAGCAGCATTTTGTGAAAATACCCCGATAAGATATATCCTAATCGCTGGAATCGCAGAGGTGGATCCGTCGCATGGCCCCTGCGATCTCCCGACCTGATTTCTCTGTATTTCTAACTTTAGGATTACATGAAGTCGATGATGTACGAGACGACAAGAACATCGGGCATGGATGTCGTCCCCAGGATCGTGGAAGCGGCTGCACGTGTACATGATACACCTGCCCATTTGAACGGGCCTGTAAAGCCATACGTAGGTGTTGTGAAGCATGTATTGGGGCGAATGGAAGGAATTTTGAACATTTGTGACTTATCCATATTCTTGAATAAAAGGCATATTATTACCACTTTTCGACATTCTTTCTTCCCCTCTACGCTTGGGAACATTGACCTGTAGCGGTAGCCGGTCGCATTTTCGGACACAAGCTCCTACATAAATCTTGTCTGTATTACAGACCACCATGTTAAGTTTGGCAATAAACTTTTGAGACACTCTGTATATATCTGATTCAGGGCGGAATCTCTATATTTTAGCACGGATACCTCTGTTTACTGTTATATTCGTTTGCTACCAATTACATATAAGCAAAATTATTTATATTACATCTCATAACATTCAGTTGAAGAAAAAAGTTCAAAATGCATAAATGCTGCATAATGCTTTAAAAAATTTAAAGTTGCCAAACTCGTTAAAGTTTTAATAAGTTCTTTCAAATGTAACATAATTTTGTTTTTATAGATAATTTCTGATTGTTTCATCAGTAGTTAAAGTAATGAAATATTTCGATGATGTTCAGTTTATACGTAGTATTAAAAACATCATTCTAGATAGTAACAAAGTAAAATGATGGCTTCCTACGGCAAATTTAATGCTTTAAATTCGATTGTCAGATTGAAGTTATTACGTAAATATAAACATCAGCGTATAAGAAAAACTGATTAGTTTTGCTGAAAAATTGTCTGCAAATTATAGTTTATTGTTATTTTGTTTTCCAATCGAAACTTTGCATTCCCTGTATATTTATATTTTTATCCTACGCCTGTCCGCTCCATTTCTGCCATTAAGTGACGAACAGCCCAGTAAAATGAAGAAGAATGAAATGCATATACCAAAAATGTTGTCGAGAGATTATTTCCAAATGTTCATACGAATTCTAGATGAAAATCGACAGGCTGAATTTGTATCATTAAGAAGGATTTTGCTGTCCTAAGTTCAGATTATTTTAAGCGTTAAAACTGTTCAATCTTTTATGCGGTTTTAGCATATTTCGACCCATTGGTATAAAAGAGATATAAAAAATGTTGATAATTAACAAATATAGTACGCAAAATAAAGTAACAACAAACCGTAAGTACAATTGTATAACAAACTAAGCAATTTTTTTTCTAATGGTGGGCCCTCAGCCGACTTCGCTGTGGCCACTATTAAGGCCAGAAGCGGTGGTCACTTTATTATTGAGGCACTTAATAGGTGGGCCACCTTTGCCTCCTATGAATGGACGAACAATTACAGCCATGCCTTCTCTGGATTTGAACCCAGGCCCATTGGTATCATAGCTGGTTCCCCTAATCACTATACTGTCTGGGGAGCAGAAACCAAATATTATCGCACAAAATGTTTTAAAAAATTAAAATCTGAAATGTTTCAGATTTTAAATTAAGTCCAATTTTTTAACGTTTTGTATGCTATCTTTATTTATTAAATATCATGTTTTTCGCACTTAAGCCATAAAATTCAGTTCAACAGATAAATTTTAAAATGAGCATATCTTTAGAATTTCTGATACACATTTCCGCGCGCTAGACATAAAATGTTTTTTTTTCCTAGGGTGTTGCTTATGCTCGCTTTTAAATAGTCGTTAATCAACAATTCGTTAAACGTTTATAAAATATGAAATAGATAATAAAGCAAATTCCATATTTCAAATTTGGGCTTCCGGATGCCCATATTCAGGTGGAAACGTACATTATTCAAAATTGAATGGCTATAGATACCGTTGTTTTATCGCAATGCGAGAAACATACATATATTTATGAAGATTATTCTTTATTTAATTTCTTTAACTATAATACAGGGCGATAGTTTTTGGTGGCAACAATTTGAAAAGTAAATCGAACATTTATAGTGAATCAACGCAAAATGCTGAAACGAAAACAATAGTCCTTCATGGACAAAGCCCCTTTGGACTAATAATTTCACTAGGACATTAATTATAGAACGGAAAAGAAAAAAATACGGTTTAATTTCGGCTGAAATTTTTACCACGTAAAGTTAGCAGTTTTCTCAAAGAATTAATTGCCAATAAGAATGTTACGTGAAATAATGTAATAAAGTAACAAAATCTGAGATATTTTTATTATATATCTTGATTTTCTAGCTTCGTTCAATTTTTTGTACTTATATTGCTTAACTTCGTAGGATACTTCATTATACTAAGCAACTTTTAAAAATAAAATGACGCTCGGAAGTATATTTGGCCTAGACATCCGAAGCTGACATTTCCACAGCTTTGATTAAATCTCCGACATGTATGATAGATGATGTAATTGTAGGGGAGAGCGAGTTTGACGGCTTAACTCAAGCTGCATTGTCTCGACTCCATTTAGGAAGTTAATGCTGCGAACTTAGCTAATTGTCGTCTGAGAATGTGGAATGCGTCGCCTGATAAGTTAATAAGTTTTGTGCCACTCCTTTTGAAAGTTCTGAGTGCATACTCGGCATGAGTGCATTCAGCTTTTAGACACGATTGGCAAGAATTGTTAGAGAGATATTTCTAACGTTGTCTTCATCTTCAATAAATTTATTTATATATGCTCGAGTATTGTTCAACACTAACTGCACAATTACTCGAAGCTTCGTAAAATGTACCAATCATACATTTGTTAATGTTAGCCTCAATTTAAATATTTTACAAAATACTTTTAGAAATTAAGCTTGAATTTTGCTAGCTACCCAGGTCATCAACCTCCAAGCCATTTTTAACGCGCATATTTCGAATTAAAATTAATAGCTACATCTTAATATTTATTTGTCGTAAATAATTTAGTTCTTTATATTCTCTAATTTCTTAAATTAATTGAACTCATACATTTTTTTTCAATTCATTCAAAGACATACTTATGTGTTGCTGTTCTTCTTTATCTCAATTGTCTGGCTGCAACATCAGAACAAGCCCACGAAATTCATTGTGTCAAGGAGGGAAGGACTGCGCATCATATAAAAGCATAATTAACATTCTAATTTCTGTCAGAAAATATTCCAAGAAATATCCTTTGGAGGAAAAATAATTTTGACTTGTTTTACTATCATCATTCAACTGTATAAACAATATGTGTTGTTGTAACGTATCTCACCTGTCTGACAATAATACCGGAACAAGCCCATGAAATTCATCGTGGCAAGGGTGAGAGATGTGTCTATCGTTGACAAGAGCCTTGAGCACTATAGAGGTAACAGTAAGATTTCGCTCAGTTCAGCCGCCAATTTTGATACAGAGCACCCTGGGGGACGAGTCCGACAATCTCCCATCCCTCTTCTCCTTTCCACCAACATCTCGAGAGGACCTTCGCCTCGCCCCAGTTTCAAAGTGCCCTCATGACGCACAGGTACTATACATGTACAAACATCATGCCTTCTCCGTTTATTCATGCCCTTCGTTACGGCATTCAACGCTTCTGACCACTATCCCGGTTGGGTGGCTGATATACTTATTGTTCAATAAGACGCCATTCAGTAATGTAATTGAGTTGAAAAACAATTAAACAAAATTATGTAATTTAGTGTAAAATAATAATTCAATTCATTATCATGCAGTTTGCAGTTTGTTTGTTTTGTTGTGTTATACTCAACTCTAGGGTAGCAGATATATTATCACTGGTCGGTAAATTTTTCGACAATCTGCGATCGATGCAGATTCTGCGACCGATCCCTTCATGCTGAATATTACATCAGAAAAAGGGAATGTAAACGTACTAGTAGGAAGATGATGTTTCGATTGTGGAGGATCTACTAATAAAAAAAGCCGAGTTTGATACCTTATTGAAAATTGACCGGGTGTTAAGGTGATAATACAGAAAAGCGTTTTGTACTAATTGTACAAGGAATGGTACTAAACCTGAAAAAAAACGGACTAAATTTATATTTGCTTTCATTTTTTTTCTTTAGGGTATTTCCTAATCAAAATTCATATTAGGAAATATCATATAGACTAGTCTAGCTTGTACATTTCAGAATTCACACCCGTCAAACTTTATAATATAAGTTTCGTTCGGTTTGGTTTGTTTAATTACGACAAAGGACACGAAGGCCATCTAGGTTATCTGTGTAAGAGGTCAGGGATGCCTTCGTGCTTAAGGAAACTAATTTGCATCTGAATTAAACAATGAAAAACACATGAAAGTGCCCATGCAGCTAGCCCGTTCTCTTGGAATCGAACCCAGGCCGAACTACCAGTTTTTATAATACGGGAGGTTTTAAATCATTCGTTCGAAAATCTGATTAGTACCTCAACATGCATGAACATGTATTTTACCTTAAAATGCTTCCAAGTCTCTTTCTGGAACTTAACATGCACTTTAGAGTATCTTTCACGCTTTTTAAAATAGCTTTCACCACTAAATATACATATTTTGTGTCTAAACACTGAACATTACCCGCTTGATTTATTTTTATTTTTTCGATTAGTGTTTGTAGAAGTTAAGATTTGATAAAGTATTTGATAGTGAATTTAATTTTATATGCTACTGATTAAATTAAAGATTGAAGATACATGCAAATTTCAGCCAAAAAATAATCTAAATTTAGATATACTTTTTTTTTCTAGACGACATGCTACGAAGAATAAATATATTTACGAGCTATGGCTTATCTGAGAGTAATATTAAATCGAGGCCATTAATGTTATCGGGGCTAAGAGAATATGGATAATCTGTCATTGGTATGAGCCAGAGAAAACTTGCCTAGTTCTGTCCCAATTTTAGTGAATTAGAAATGGATTCAGAGTCTCCCAACCATCTTCCCCTACCATAAACGTCTGGAGAAAACTTTCAGTTAGTATGCACGTTTTTAAGTCCCTCCATGCTGGAATAATAGTATATACTTAAAAACATCGGTATTTTCTCCAAGATTTGACTCTGAGCTAAATAACATGACAGATAGATTCTCAAACCACACTATATCAGTGACGGAGGCTAAAATATGTTTTAATTGGGCGAATCTGTATTGCAGATTACAATTATATGCCTAATTTTTCATATTATTATTTAGAAGGAGATTACTAGATCTGATAGTCTAAGTACTAGAACACTAAAACTTCACATCGAGTATTTAAAGTTAATGGGGTCTGCAAGTTCATAGTGGCGCTTGACGTCCACATCAATTCATCTAGCGCGAAATCTGAAGCGACGCCATCTTCCAGATTTGCAATCATGCTTCCCAAATTTTATTTATCTACTACAGTTCATTTTTGGAATTGGGATATAATTTTCCAACAATGCATATACATGTGTGATTTTATGTGTTTATTTTAAGTACAAAACTATAAAATTAAAGAAAATTAATTACACACCCTTCCATAAGTACGGTTTGTGGGATTAACATGGATATGTAAACTTTAATAAAGTGTTTTCCCAGGCATTCGCTTCGAACTTTGGAATCATATGGCAGTCCATTATAAATGATACATTACTGTCTTCCCAGACAGTCACTTCGAACTTGGGAGTCATATCAACTTGGAAGTCCATTATAAATAGTTTGTCAATTTGGGAGTCCATTATAAATAAATGCTACGTTATACATGGTGATGAGATGTGACAGGCGCAGCCCTACCCTCCTGGCTGACTTTACGTGGTCCCATGGACTTTTAAACATTACACATGGTATACTCTCCTTCGTTCCAGCATGCCTTCGTGGTATAACGTTTAGCACACTCGGAGCGTATTCGAGAGATCTAGGTTCGAGTCCCGCGAGGCCATTGCTAATTTTTCTCGTCTCCCGCTTCAAACAAAAAATTCTAATGTCTCTAGAGTATCGCCCTAACTAAAAGGCAATGAATCGCGATTCTTTAACACCAGGATTTGGAGACTAGGTCCCCTAATCTCCAGTCGCCCTTTAAAAAGTGAAGTATATAAGGTATTTTCTCCCTCCTTCCAGCATGTCTTCATGGTGTTATGGTAGCACAATGGGCACGTATTCGAGAGGTACAGGTCTGAGTCCCGGCGAGGGTATTGCTCATTTTTTACGCCTCCTGCTTTAAAAAAAAAAAAAAAAAAAAACGTGATGACCCTACAATTTTTGTGATCATTTTCAGAAGAAATGATTTATCTTGGACAGTATTTTCTCAAAATAAATCGCAGATCCTATCCGGCTTGTCTTCAAACATGTACACTGTCCCTCCCTCCAAACATAGGACAGTCCTATGTCTCCTGTTCTACTGGACAGATTTCCGAAATTCAAATTGTTCAATGAAATTGATTGAAATCTAATTGATTGAAATTCAAATTTTAAATTTGAATTCGAGACAACCAATTCTATGTCTCGAAAGCGCGGCTTACGATATATATATTGGATTTATATATAGGTTTTCTCTAACATAGGTATTTTGACACAAAATCGGACCTTTTTCTGAAATAAAGTACCATTTTTCCATATTTCGATTCTACGACTCAAATTATGGGTAGATAATAAATATGGTAATTTTTGGTGAGAAATTTTAAAAAATTATTTTTTCAGTTTGCGCCAAGAATAATTCACTTGGCGAACTTCTTAATTTAGAACATCTATTTTTCTTCGCTTTTTCTGCATTGTCCACGAGCGGGAAAAAGTCATCGTTCATACTTTCAAACAAATTTAACAATGTGAATAAATCACATTTACATTATTATCGTTTATAATAAATACGCCAAATTTCAAAATGAATTAAAATGTAAATTCATGTATATCTTAGGAAATCTTGAATAAGAAACTCCAATGTTTTGTAGGTGTGCTTAGAAATGTATCTACTTTAAGATGATGATAAGCGTTTTTTAGGTTATAATTCAAAATTATTTTTAAAAAAAATATATAAAAATTATTTAAAAATATAAATTTTAAAAATAAATCATAAAATATAGGCGAATTTTATTTGGAATGGACCAAAATTTCGAAATATGAAAGGAGAATCAAATAATTTAATAAAATGAGATATTAATAAATATATATCAAATCCAATTAACATGGAAGAGCTAAAATTTAAGAGCTAACTTTTAAAAACTACTCCTGCGGTTTTTACGAAACTTGACAGTCTGGAATAATTTGAGTCATGGAATCGAAATATGGAAAAACATTGGCATGTCATTTCAGAAAAAGTCCGATTTTGTGGCAAAATACCTATATTAGAACAATTCTATATATAAATCCATGCATGCATTAAAACATGCTATACAAAAATCTGATACATATCCTAAGTCGTGCTTTTGAGACATGAAAAACGCAAGTTGAATTTTGTCAATCGGCCCACTAGAACGTAAGATATAGGACTCTCCCTTTGTTTTCTCAGTTTACGTTTTATTCATTGTTCGGAGAGCAGCCATGATTATTATTGTTGATTACTTTGTGATTAGCATGACACTATTTCACGTTGCCATTGTCTAGAATATAATCCTTGTAGCTTAAGTCGGAAGCGTTCTTTAGTCATTAGTAAGATGAGCATTATTCTCTTTAAATATTCTTTTGGAAATCATTTTTTAACAATTTAATAACACGTTTTTACCAGTAGGGAGTGCTATATGGTCAAGAGGTGAAATTCACATGGCCGAAGCTATCCATACAGTTTCATAAGCGATAAAGATATCCTGTTGTTGTTCTGGTCACCCAATGCTTGCATGTTGTTAAATTCTTCTTTTACGAAACACTGCAGATAAGATTATTTTTAGATAACCAAATTCCTGCAACCCAAAAGCTAACTTATAAACTATTCAAAATAGAATATATTTTTGAGCCTAATTATACACAACATGTCATCTTAACTGATCTGCTGATTACTGTTCACAAATCATATGTATAGGCATGCCTACAACATACAAAACACACTCAGTTACACTTCGTTATCAAAATTGCTGACAATCCTGAAGATAAACTCATCGATGCGCAATTTACATCCACTGTATTGGGTAACTTTTAAATTCCTTTCCTTGATGGTCTGCTGAGTTTTATTTTTGGTCCTATAACATTTGTAAATGATATTTCTTTTGAATAGAACCCATTTCTCTGGTATGTGCCTCTTTTTTATGAGAGATTAAGGGAACGATTTCATGTTGTCATCATGTAATGAAACGCAGCTCTCAAATGATATATATTGTTATGGATTTTGTGTTTATTTTGCTACTTTTATTGGAATTCTAATTAAAATTGCTTTATTTTCCCAAGCAATGCAGCGCATGACGAAATTTAAGAGAAAGCCACGCCGGAAGATTAAGAATACAAGAGCGCGTGCATTTAACATTTAATAAATAGATACCTCGTAATTGCGTTTGCTATCCAGAAAAATCGAGAAATAAACAGAGTGATCTCGTGCAAGATTAAAAGTTATAAAATCGTTGTTGTTATGCAAACTGTAGTTCTTTACTTAGTGCTGTTATTGTTTGCAGCGAATTCGCGGTCAGATTGGAATAGCTTTCTCTGTATTTTGAATTTGAGTTCTGTTTATATTCTAGTAATTTAAAATATAACTACTGTGAGGTATTGCGATATTGTACGAATATCTTCGAGGAAATTTCAGCATTTCGTTTTATTTCTTGGAATAAAAATAAAAATATGTCATATCTTATTTATGTGACAATTGTTAAGAAATTCCGCTAACATATCTTCACCTTTTATCTGAAATTAGATTTTCTTATTTCTAAAATTTATTAAACAAAATGGAATTACAGACAAAATTAGTATCCTTTTATTTCTATTTAAAGATTTTAGGGCATCTTCTCTTTGCGTTTTCGCTTTAAAATATTAATTTTCCCTTGGATTAGAATTGACTAAGAAATATCCCCTTCTCATTACAGATTTCCGTTTAAATTTGTTAACTCTGAATACATAGATCATTGCTGAAAATTTCGCAGATTTATTTCATTTTCATGGTTGAAAGGTTCTCAGATTTATATTTTTAAAAGTGAGAAAAATTTTTAATTATGAGTTTAAAGTTTCTAAATAATTAAGGGATTCAGAATTAAATAACTTAACTAAAATTTAGACAAGATTCATTCCACTATTTTCTTTTCAGAGTAATATTATTTGAACATTATCACCTAGAAACTCCACGGTTCAGATTTATTCTCAAAAGATTTGCTCCGAAGAGAATTTGTTCCTTACATCTAAATACTCGGTGGCAACGAACGAAATTGGCAAATTATTCATCGTCACTCTAAATGCAGCTGCGCATACACTTCCACAGAGCGTAAGAATTCCCGGGATATCAGACGATTTTCAAAAAATGATGGAAATGAGAAGGGAACTTTGAATTGTGAAAGAGAATGAATGAATAGAACATACTTCCCAGAAAATGGGTGATAATCTATATGCAAATGAGGTTTCTACAAACGAGGCATTGTGAATGGTTTTAGTAAAAATCAAGAATGTATAGATCGTGTTCCCTAGATTTCTCAGAATTTTCTCACAAATCTTCTCGTGATTTGCTATAACTATCACATTAATAAGAGATTATTTAAATTCTCATGTCAGAATGGGGTATATTTATTGATATAAACTGCTTGTTTAGAATGCGGTTTTAATAAAATTCTTAGATGAATTTATCTCATGAAAACATGCCTTTATATTATAAAACTGAAGTATTAATGTCATATACTCTTATAGTTTTAAATAATATTGATTAAAAATTGTGCAGATTGTGTAGGCATATATTTGTATAGCTTGTTTAGACATCGTATAGACATTAGCGGTAGCAGCGTTTTTTTCCAAAATACCATGACGTAAAAATTCGTAGCTCTCTAAATAAAAAAGAATGAAAGTAAAAATATGTAAAATTACATTTATGCGCTGCGTACCGCTCAGGCGGTACAGTGGTTAGGGGAGCCGGCTACGATACCAAAGGGCCTGGGTTCGAATCCCGGAGAAGGCATGGCTGTAACTGTCCGTCTCTTCATAGGAGGCAAAGGTGGCCCACCTATTAGGTGCCTCCATAATAAAGTGACCACCACTTCTGACCTTAGAAGTGGCCAAGCCGAAGTCGACTGAGGGCCCGTCATTAAAAAAAAAAAAAAAACTTTTATGCGCTGTATTAAATTCCTTTAAAGACCATACTGTTTCCTTTTTACTTTCTTGTGCGAAGTAAAGGAATTACTGTAATAGCGAAATATTTTGGCTACCGTTATTCACCGAAAATGTACATTTTGACCGCTTTCTATTCCATTTGAAAGATGTTTTGCGTCATATATGTACACTGCAAAGGAAAAAAAAGAACAGTTTTATATCTTCCGTTCTACTGGGCCGATTGACAAATTCAAATTCCGTTTTTCACTTCTTGAAAGCGCGACATAGAATATTTATTAGATTTGCCTAAATCGTTATTCTAACGTAGGTATTTTAACACAAAATTAGACTTTTTTTTTGATAGAACATATAATTTTTTTTTTCATATTTCGATTTTACGACTCAAATGATACCTAGATAATATTTTTTTTTAATTTTTAGCGAGACATTTATGCAGGAATTTAAAAATTTATCTTAGCGCATATTTTTCAGTTTGCTCAAAAATTCACATGACGGAATTCTTAATTTATAGTAACCTATTTACTTCCCTTTTTTTTCATTGATGTACGAGAGGAAAAAGGTCCATCGTTCATACTTTCAAATAATTTTAACAAAGTGCGTAAACCACATTTTCGTTATTATCGATTATACTAAATACGCCAAATTTCAGAACGCGCCAAAATGTAAATTCACCTATATCTTAGGAACTTTTGAATAAAAAACTGTGATTTTTTTCAGGTATACTTAGAATTACATCTATTTTAAGATGATGTTAAAAATTTTATAGGTTATAATGCAAAAATGTTTTCGAAAAATTTGTATAAAATATTTAAAAATTATTTGCATTTTTAAATTTAAAAAAATTTAGATGCAAATTTAAAAAATAAATCATAAAAAATGTGAGAATTATATTTGGGTTCAGCCAACATTTCGAATTCGGAAAGAAGGAATCAAGCAAATGTAATAAAAAAAGAGCTATTAATGGATATATATCAAATTGAATTAACATGGAGGAGCTAAAAGTTTGAGAGTAATTTTTTAGAAACTACTCTAGCGACTTTTACAAAACTTGGCAATTTGGCATAATTTAAGTAGTTGAATCCAAATATGGAAAAACATGTCATGTCATTTCCGAAAAAGACCGATTTTATGTCAAAATACCTATAGTAGAATAATACTATATATAAATCCAATACATATCCCAAGTAGCGCTTTCGAGACATGAAACACGCAATTGGAATTTCGTCAATCGGCCCAGTAGAATGGGAAATATTATAGAACTGTCCTCCCCCCTTTTTTGGCAAATCTTGCACTAAACCTTTATAAATTTAATAAATATTAAAGTATGGCGTTGATGAAAAAACCAAGCATTTTTAGCAAACATTAATTCTGGATTAATTTCTGAATATCACTAATAAAGATTGGATGAACTTATTCCTGTCAACTTAAAACGAGGATTAATAACATTTTTATAAAAAACACAAAATAAGAATGGATAAATCCTGTATTCTAAATTCCAAGTAAAAATTTAAAATGTTCTGTATTAAGTGAAGGTTTCATAAATAAAGTTGGCACTGAAAATAATAAACAAACGCTTAAACGCATCCATTAATAATAAGAAAAAAGTCATAAATAATACAATGATTTATGTAACATATTCCGATTGATAAAATGTGCACATTATAAACTTAATCGATATAATTTCTAATTATCTTATTGCACAATAGAAGTATCACACGGCAATATAGTATATGTACTAGCGTAAACAACGGAAATCGAGAATATATTTCTTAAAAATAAAGCCTCCAACCTTGAGATTTTAATATTTTCTGAAACATATATATGTAAACACTCATCTAGAAGCACATATTTTTTTAATTAACTACTGTATTTCAAAAATGTTAAATACGGAGTTACTCATCATTTGACTTTCCCTGCTTAAATTTAGAAGGATTTTAAAATTTCTGTAAGTTCTCCAAACCAGCTTTGCATCGTTATATGCAATTTGAAACACGTATTTACAGTTGCCTATTTACATGAAATTTAGCAGATTTTTAATCTCATGCTCATCTGAATGAGAAACGTTTTTTTAACTTTTATGTCTCTTACTTTGTTTCCAAAAATTTTTTAAACATTTTCAGTTTTCAACAGAAGTACGGTCTGCACTAATCCGAATCTTAAACTAATTCAGATGGGAGAGAGGGAAGACTGAAGTCCCTAATGGTAAATTTTCTTTCCCCCCTCTTTTTTTAAATTTATTACGTAATCCGCCATGTGGTACTATACGGAAGTGTAGAAATATCTCGTGAAGAATTTTTGAAGGGACACTGGCTTGTATTCGCGTTATATTATAGGTAAACCCACGAAAACGCGCACGCAGACAGCCCGCTCACCTACCCCATTCGATTTGAACTACCAGTGTTCCGTGGCTTTTACCGCTCGGCCACTGGTAAGCTTTTCTCTCAGAGTTAGCCAGTGTTTAAGAATTTTGTTTCCTTGCTATGCTTGAGTAAAGAAAATGCTCTCACAAAATTTCACTTGGGAAAATATTGCAGTCTGCCTTTTGAAGTTGCTTTCTACAAAATTCTTTAATTTCCATCAGTTCCATCCTTCTTTCATTTTAAATGGTTGTATATTGATATAAAAAGAACTATCTGTCGCGTGTTATCTTTTCTTTTATCATTTCATGCTTGTTGCGGAAATCGGTCAACTTACCGATCTTCTAGAACTTCAAAATTACATTTATGAAACTTAAAAATCATAATTATGTTGTACTGCCGAATCTAGTTTTAATTCATAATTTTTCTCTTCCATTTTCAATACCAACAGCTAAATTTTAATTATTATGTTTTCTAGAGGATCAGATACTTACACAGTAAAGGACAGAAATATGGCAATTATTTTAAGCATCCGATAAACCGGCATACTTTTCATCAACGTCTGCGTATGATGGCTTTAATAACCAGAAATGTTTGGCAGTGTCTTCCCATGTTTCCATATTTCAGTTAATCCTTTGTTTAAAATTTCACGTTTATAAATTAGTTTCTTTCCTTGGCTTTATATATTAAAAAAATACTTTTAATGTTTACATGATTTTGATAAAGGAGGGTAAGTAAAATATATCGCTTTAAAATTTCTCCCAAAACTGGATATTATTAACCGCATTTTATCAGCTGTAAAAATAATTTTGAAAAGCTTCCCAACAATTCTAAGCTTTCAGATAGATGAAGAGCTTATGCTACACTCTCCAAACTCGTATTGATGAACCATTCTTGTCATGCATGCCATTAAAGCGAAATTTATAAAGCGGGACTAATTTTACTTCTTTCTACGAAATAAAGTAAGTAAAGTAAAATAAAGTAAGTATTGTAATCTCGTAAAATTTCGGGTACATATTTCAACACAAATGTACATTTTCACCACTTTCGAATCCATTGGACGAATATTTGGCATGACGTATATAAGTGCGAACAAAATAATTGATTGTTTGCTTCAAAAAGAAATTGTGAAATGAAATTTAAGTGGATTCGATAGGTATTTTCTCGTGACATGCATACATGCATTCGTACTTACCTTCGTGTGTATGTATTATGTATGTTACGTATCTCGTAAAAGTCATAAACGATTAGCCGTAGACCGTTCAAATTTTGTTTACGGGACTGCTATAACATCTAGTTAGTCACCTTCCTTTTTTATTGCTCTAGGAGTTTATTTTGACTTCCTAACAATTATTTCTGAAATCCGAAACCGTTTTCTTTATTTTCTTGTTTCCCACCTAGAATTCCCTGCCATAATGAGTTTTTAATATCGATTTTTATGTAAATGAGAAAGAACTAATATTTAACGGGAAATTTCAGTCAGTTCCATAGAAGAGGTCAGAAATTATCTGTAGAGCGTCTTCTGCCTTCTGCCCATGTCGTTGCTTTAAGCCAATCTTACTACGTTCGGCCGTATTATTACGAGCCTGCTAGTATTCGTCGGTGAGGTTTAAATAAGGCCTAAATCGGTTAGTTATTTCTCTGCGACTTCGGTTTAGTTAGTTAGAATTAAATTGGCTTCTTTTTTTCTATCTTAAACCCAAGGGGAGGCTTCCTGTAAGCCCGAGAGAGACCAGCTGTGAAATATTTCTGAAGTTACAGTAAAAAGATATTTTAACTCATCCTTGGACTTTCTTTTTGCAGCTTTAAGAAGTAAGCAAAGTGTCGCTACGCACTTCTCGAAGTATTCTAGTTGCCAACGGCATTCTATTTAACTAGCATCTTATATTGCAATCGGCAGAACCCAACGTGTTTATATATACACCTTCCCTCTTGCTCGGCTTTTACTTTTGCAATCGTTTGCGTAGTCATATAGTACTTCCAAATACAGACGTGTCTAAAATAACGAAAATATTCACATTTCGGTATCGTAATTTTTTTTTTAAATTTAATTTTAGAGGAATAGCGATGTCTAACGCTTGACGCTGTCATCCGATTCTTACGCTTATATTGTAGAGACATTAGGTTATTTAGTAGCAGAAGACATGAAAAATATGCAATTCCTTCGCCGGGAATCGAACCACGGATCTCTGAAATACCGGCTCAGTGTGCTGACCATTACACCACGAAGGCACGCTAAGAATGTGGGAGGTATACCTTATATACTCCCCTTTTTAAAGGGCGACTAGGGTTTTAGGGGACCTAGTCGCCAAATCCTGGGTGTGGAGAGTCATCATCCACAACCCTTTTAGTTCGGGCGCCAGTGTAGAGACATTAGGTTATTTAGTAGCAGGAGACATGAAAAATATGCAATTCCTTCGCCGGGAATCGAACCACGGATCTCTGAAATACCGGCTCAGTGTGCTGACCATTACACCACGAAGGCAAGCTAAGAATGTGGGAGGTATACCTTATAATATATGAGAAACTTTCATACTCGTTATGAAAAAAATAAAATTAAAAGTTTGTCGTTCGTACGACAAAAATTGACTAAGATATTTAATTTCAAAATTTTCAGTTTTTTATGTCATTTTCGCCTTGCCTTGAGGAATCGGTTAATTAAGTTAGAATAATTTGAAAAAAAAATAAATGAAGTGCAGCAACAAACAAGTGTATAATTCAATAAACCATTCTAAGAAATCATGTATTGTCCACATAAGATTTTTTCAATAACAACAACCAAAATCTTGCTAAACCGTTAATAAATTTATTAATACGTTTGCGTTAAAAGTGCTTCCAGAAATAGTAAAAGTAATCCGTTTAATTTCTCAATACATTTAGTGATTTCAAAATAAATGTTGTTTTGCAGCATTGTGGAATTTTATTCTGATTATCCAACAAAATTTGTTATTCGGCACCCTTTTGAAGTTCGAATTGCAAGATTATAGAAATTTTTCTTCATTGATTTTCCATAAAAATTGGACTACGAGTTTAGAACTCTTTGCTAAGAGTCGTAAACTTCCGCATGTATCGTCTATGCATGATCTCTCTACAGCTGAATGTTTTACTAAGTTGTATTATCTCTGAGTTTACTTTCTGGAATGTTTTTGCAAGTCATTTTTCTTTCCATTGTCTGTTAAATACTGCCCGTGGCGCCTTGTCCTTTATGCATACTCCTGGAAGATTTTCAAGAAAGTGTTATTCAATGTCATTAAAATAAAGGTGGTTGGAAGCCAAGGAAGTAAAACTATCCAGTCTTTGTCAGATCTGAAGGAAAGACATCATTCAGACTTCGTGCGAAGTGGATAGATTCTCAATCATCTAGAACCTAACATTATGCAGCAATATCAAAGTTTGAAGTTGAGGGATGAGATGATAGTTGAATAGAGAAATGTATGACTAAACAGATTACCTTGCTGTCAGTCCATACATGTTATGAGCTAATGTGGCATCAATAAAAAAATTTTAAGAAATGAGTTTTGTCTTCTTACCAGAAAGGACATTGTGATTGTAGAAAGTGTGACAAAAAAGCCTTAATCTGCACAGTGTCATGTCTTCTGTGACTCGAAACTATGCTTTATTTAGTCGAAACTGTCGCGACATCACAATATAAAAATTCACACTTCAAATGCTTATCTTCATCTATTAATATATGTAATGGTTACCAGCACAATCAAGGTATGATAATTCACACAAATGCAGGATTTTAGGGTTTTATGTGCATCATGTGCGTAAATGTCTAATGCACGCAATAAAGAATAAAAGTTTAAATATGAAAGTTGCTATTAATAATTTACGTTATGAAAATAATTAGCATTTGATCTTATGTTTTGAAATTAGTTTTCTCTTCTTACAATTATCATTTTCTAAATGCGAAAATAGAAGGGACACCAAACAAACGTACTTGGCACATAGAAAGACAAAATTTTGAAAACTTCCTGAGAGAGCACTGCTGATGAGAAAGTACCTATTCTATTTAGTTTCTGATTTGGGTAATGGAAATAGTAACATTCAGATAGTAATTTTACACTGTATAGTTTATATGATAATTATTTGAATCTGTTAAGAAAGAACATTTAGTTACACAGATCGGTCACTAAATCCATGGCTGATGAAAATTACTTATTGAAAAATGCATCAGTGTGTATATTAATACAGTAAAGCAAATACAGACATGAAAAGTAACCTAAAAAGTTAAGTTTTTTTCTAACAATGCCAGAGATACATAAAAAGAAAAATTTGTCAAAAAAGTCTTAAGTCAAAAAAGGGAGCAAAATTGCTGTCTTAGCGTGTAAAAATTACCGTCTGGCCTGAAAAATAAAAATTCTATTCTAGCGTATGGCTGAACATCTATCACTTGAGGAGAAAATGATAAAAAGTTCAGGTAAAAGAAGTGTAAATCTTCTAATGCTCACAGTGAAAAACTGCAAAACTGGATTCGGAATTCTTAACTTGCGAAGCTTTATCTAGAAGAAAGAAGCAGTCTTTTTCTTTGTTCTTTTGTTTCAGGCATTTTTAAGGGCGCTATTAAAGAATGCATTCATTCGGAAAAAGAGACATATATCTCAAAAAAATGAACGAAATTCCTAGAAAAAATAGACTCATATATTCTCACAAATCTTCTTTTAAGATAAATAAGCTGAATTTCAACTGAACACATTTGAGCTAAAAGTATTAAGCAAAATGTACAGAAATATCACTGCGCAAGAAGAAACAAACGAAATGCTTGTTAAAGATATCAGAAAAAAAGAGTAAAATTCCTAATGCTTCAAAAGCACGTATTTCAGTATCTTTATTTTTCAAATAAAATATTACATTTAAAAACATTTACTTGAATTAGTAGTTTTACTGAAATACCCTTAAATTAATTCATTCGTAAAGTGATTAAATGTCTCACTGGAATTAAATTTGCATTAGAAGCTAATTAAAGAATGCATTTAAAGCTGTACACCATAATAATATTACTTAAAAGAAACAAAATTAACCTTTTAAAGACTCATATCATTCGCAAAATTTATTGTAAGGATACATGAAAGAAATACTGAGCAGATTGTATTTAGTATCGTTATTTTGCATACCCATGGGCAATGCCCGATAAAGGAGATGGATAATGCAGGAAGAGGAACTAAAAATTGCTTTTAGCTTCAGTTAATCTAATTAGGAAGTCAAAATAAAGATTTAAAAACGAAATACAAATTCTGAAGACTCTTTTCTAATTTTCTGCATGAACGTAAGGCTGTAACTTTTATGTAATTAGGGAAAGCTTCTAAGCAATTTGGAGCGAGTATTTGTGGATGACAATTTAGTTGTTTCCCATGATAGAAGATACTTAAACTTTCATTTTTATGAGAAACGCTTGTCCGATGAAAACAAATGTTACGCAGAAACACAACAAGTAAAATCACTAAATATTTTAGGATGGCGTTATATGGTCGATTTAATTATTGCGAAGCACTTAAGTGCTATCTGCCAAAGGTGAAGGTGCTTTCGAGGAGGGTCTTTTAAGGGAAGCTGGCTCGTAAGCGTGTTGCGCATAGGGAGAGCGACGCCAGTACTCATGCGGCCAGTCAGTTGAGAATTAGACCCCCGGATCAAACTACCAATGTTCACGGACTTTACTTCTCGACCGCTGCTGGGCCCATTCTGTGGAGGAAATTGTTCTTAAATAAAAATTTCTGAGCTAATTCGTGATGTTATATTTGATATTAGTATGGATTTAAATCATTAGAAGACAATTCAGTCTTGTATATCTAAGAATTTTCATGCAAATTATTCTATAACTAGTCATTTAAAATATATGCATTGTCAAAGAATTGGAAAGTTTTATCTGAGAATAAACATAAGCTTTAAGCTGCGTGTCTACAAAGAATTATTAGGACTTTGACAATGTACTTTGACCAGTACTTTGACAATGCATATTATATTTTAAATGACTAATACTAGAATATTTTGCATGAACATTCTTTGGTATACAAGACTGAATTGTCTTCTAATGATTTAAACCCATACTAATATCAAATAATGGGCCTAACAGCGGTCGAACAAGCTAAATTAGCTTCGACTGAAAGTTCAAACATATGCACGTAAGAAAGTAACCTGTTTTTTACATTCTTGAAACAGAAAATAGTTAATGTGGCTGCTTTCGTTTTTCGAGATATGTATAGATCAGGGATTTTTCTGTCAGAGAATTCCACGGTTTTAGATGTAACGACAATGATTTACGTTAAGTATAGTAATTATTGCTATTATATTTTAATGTAGGTGCCCTTTCGCAAGTATTTAATACAATAATAAAAATTTGTTTAATTGTAAATATGTATACACATGTATTTTAAATTAAAAACATATTTTCTATTTTTAGTATTGTTTTCTACACGTAAAGAAAATTCTAAGCCACCTGATGTAGCCGACGGGCTAAGTCCTGTAATACTCTTTCGAGCATGTTTTATGTAACAGATTTTAATAGATCTTGGTTTCAACTCATCCATCCTGATAGACAGAAAACTAATTTAAGCCAGATACTTTAGTCTCAATTCTCAAACGTCTTGAAAAAGCAATCGGCAACCCCACCTATTGAGGCAAATATCGTCAGCCGTTGAAAATGCAGAATTCATCGGTTGGGGGTTTAGCTGCTTACTATTATGCTGTTACTACATTAACAATAATTATTTGGAGATCTGTGATAGAAAAGACAAACCAAATTTATTAAACTTCAATAGATAGTAGATTCTGTATGAGCGACAATTACAACCTCAACCCTCTAAGGCATGCTTTCCGCAAGTCCTTGTATGACGGCTATTGGTTCTCTTCCACTAAGCTCCTTCATGGAAGTTGGACACGCTTGTTACATCCCTTGATTCGGCGATCCAAATCGTTCCAGAGGTTCTCGATAGGATTTCGGTATGAGCTGTGAGCATGCCAGACCATTCGGGTAAACCTATTGTCCCCATACCAATCCATGGAGGGCCTCATAACATGGCAGATGGCCCTGTGGTTCTAAAAGTAGCATGAGGACAACCCATAAAACTGCCACAACGTAGGATGCACACTAGCATAGTAAACAGTGCTATCGAAGTCAGCGTTGAGCTTACCATGAATTTAAACAAAGGGTCCTAATCCATACCAGGAGAAACATCCAAAGACCATAATTCCATTTTCGCCTGACTTTACTGTGGACACAATGTAATGAGAGGCAAATGTATTCTGAGAGGAGGAGTTCTCCAAGCAGACGCAAAACCCAGACCCTCCGATCCGAACGGTAGAGCGTGAACCTTGATTCATTGCACCAGAGAACCCTTTCACTGATTTATGGTCTGCTGTCGACGTACTTTGCACCACATTAGTCAAGCAGTGCATTTAGACTGTGTGATCAAACGCTTATGGACGGCAGCACGACCATGGAAACAAAGCAGATGTGCTTCTTTAATGCTAGTTTTCATCGAAGTCCCGGTGCACATTCCGATAATCACTGCTCACCTTTTACGTCTGAATCACATACACTGGTGAAATAAATTAAGAGAACTTGCATATTTTATCGAGTTCCATGAAAAGAGCTAACCTGATGGAAAATCCACTGTTTCTAGATAAAAATTCAAATCTTGTACGGCAAATACGTAAGCGCACATGCGTGTGTAGGCGGAGCCAGCAGAACAACAGACTTTATAAGCGCGTGAAGGGGAAAACAAATTGCGTTCACTAGCACACTTCGGCGAATTTCTTGGTGTTATCTTGCAGCAAACGGTTAAATTCACATCGTAACAGTAAAAATAAGTAAACATCAATGTTTAGATGATGGAATGAGGTGGCGAATTGTGGGAAGGCTAGAGTCAGGCCAATCGCAAGTCCAGATATGCAGAGAGTTTAATTTAACGCCCAGCGTCCTGTGTAACCTATATAAATAGTTCCAGGATACTGGATTCAACGAGAGAAAACCTGGGCAAGGTCATCCAAGAGCCACGAGGGTCTGGGAAGATAGCTGTTTGTCCATTTTAGGGAGGCGTAACAGAGGGGCTACAGCTTCTCAGCTCTCTCGGGACCTGTATGCAGCCACAGGAATCCGTGTAACAAGGATGACTGTTTCCAAAGACTGAATGAGAGAGGGTTGTTTGCCAGAAGACCGGCTGTTTGCATCCTGCTTCCGTCTACGGACAGGACAGTTCGATTAGCATGGTGCAGGCAACATAGTGACTGGAGCACGGAGCAATGGGCAACCGTTCCATTCACCGACGGGTTCCGTTTTAACACCGATTCTCGCCGCCCAAGCACCGATTCTCGCCGTACTTTCATATGGAGCCAAGGACCCACTACCTACGCTTCAATGTCCGCAAAATCATTAATTATGGCGGCGGCTGTGTAATGGTCAACCCCATAGAGCATATCTGGGACGCTCTGGGGAGGGCAATTGCAACTCGCAACCCCCCTCCGAGAACCATCCAGGAACTGAAAACAGGGTTGCTGAATGAGTGGGACCAATTGCCACAAGCACTGATATACTGCCTTCTTTCCAGTATGACATCACTCTGCGAGACCTGTATAACTGAAGAGGGGACTATATCCCCTACTAACCCATTTCTTTTGTGTCTTCAGCAACCGCTGTTTCAGACCTTCCTACTCCCATGAGTTGTTACAGACGAATTTCTGTGTCTATTATAACTGTTGAATGTTTATTTTTTTGTATTATATCAACCTATATTTATACCAAATTTTATTAAAATCTGTCCAGTAGTTCTGCAGATCATAGACGAAATATGAAAATTCTCTTAATTTCTTTCCCCAGTGTAGATCGCTGTCGATTTTGGGTAATTCCTGTCGTTAGGTATACTGCTTAAGTTCGAGCATTTCTATGATACCCGACAACTATACATTTCTCGAAATCAGATAACTCTGCACCTCGTAGCATCTTGCAGGCGACTAAAGACAATGTGTTTTCCCACAATATATTTAACGTCAGAATGAATCCGGTATGTTAGAACCACAAATGTCACATATGCATGGATATCCAATTACTTATTGGCGAATAGTATATACTATCTCCTTACTTCATTAGCGTTATATGACAGCTGTGGTGCTTACTCTCAGATCCTTATACTAAGGGCTGCTTGCAAGCCAAGGCCTAATGCCTATAGGAACTTGTTAAGTCCTATATAAAATGAAGAATGTGTGTATGAGTCAATTGTACTCTGAAGAGAGAAGACAGTAAACCTTGTTTCATAGAAGCGCATCACATCATGCACACTGTTTGTAAATGAGTAAAGCTACAGTATCATCATCTACTGTAGAATGCATCGTCCGCCATTCAAAATAGATCCATGAATGTCTCTTATAAAACAGGATTTTAAAAGAAACATCGTTTATCAACCTAGTGTTTAATATCCTAGTGTTTAACATCTATCCTATTATTAAGACAATGTTCTATTATTTACCATTTTCTTCTTTGACACATTTTCTTGGACAAACGAGCCCCTTACACATGTCTTTATAATTGTGTGCTTCTTCAAAAGATTCTTCCGTCATGTACATCATTAACAATCACATTTAAAAACTCTTTTTGAGCAATTTCCAATTTCGAATACTATTTAATTAAACTCTTGTAATTAATTCTTTAAATTAGCAGTTAGCAAATTGTTAATTCATTGTAATATTTAAAAGTTCTAAGCTTATTTAGTGTCTATAATTCTTAAATTTATTCTAATAAAATTTCAGCAGCACGTATTCATTTAGATACCTAAAAGCAATCATTTAAACTGAATGACATTCTTAATTTACTAGATAGAAACTCTGAATCAAAAAATATAATTTTCACTCTTTACTTGCTTCAGTTTTTTTTTTTCGAAAGCGAAGTATTTATAACCTTTTTCACTCCACAGTAAAGCATATATTTCTGAGCAGAAGTTGTCCTTTTGTCATTTGATATTTGAAACTTGATGAGAAACTTATTATTTTCAGTTTCTTTTCAAGTTCTGTTAATATTTTCATCCTAAAATTTCCTTTTTTACATTTATCAAGAAGTACTTCCAAAAAAGCTTTCATTGATCTGCTATAAAGCAAGAGTAATATATTTTTATATAAAACTGCGATATTCTTAGAAATGTTTTTAACTTCAAAAACGTTTCCCAAAGAGAGAATATTGCTGGGAATAGAACAGAAAAGACAACTGAATTCGAAAAATATTCCATAGCAAAAGAGCTGACTGACTATATGGAATGTTATCCAGCAACTAGCTAAGTACTAGTCATCCTTTTGAACATTTCTACCAGAAAATATCCTTCGTCAGGTTGATCCTTCCTCAGGGTTACTGTAACTGGTAAACCAATCGTTCACGATACTACTTTAACCGTCTAAGTGATTTTTAACTTCCTGCTTCTAGATTACAAGAAAGGTTTATTTGAGCTTGGACAAAAATGAATACGCGAGCTAATTTTAGGGAATGAAAGCTCAATCTAAAATTAATTTCTACTTCAACGCGATGAATAATATTTCCAAAGCATAATTAATTAATGTGATTTAAAGTTTCTTCCCTGGTTTACAATCCTTGTTATAAATTAATCCATGCAGCTTAATAGCATTAAATTTTGAGAATGTAACAGCTAGGTTACGAGTCAAGTTTTATTCTAAAATTCCGTAACATTCATAAACAAGTTGTTGATTTTGATGATCTAATTTCAATATATCTTTCTTGAAAGCTTTACTGTGTTCGTCTGCTCATTTACCTTTGCCTTTCAGTGTTACTGAAATTTTTAATTTAAAAGTGTGTTTTGGAATATCCGGATTTTTAAATATTATTTTAATTAATAAATTAGCTTGGAATACTCAAACATTAATTATAATTTTTGTACGTTAGTTACTTTAAAATTAAAAAATAATAAGCGCTCTAAAGTAAATTTGTCTTAACAATTATTTTAGAATAAGTGGATTAATGTTTTCCCTGCAAATTTTAAAACTCTCTTATGTTTTTAATACTAAGTGTTTCGTTTCGTTCTTCATACATAAACAAAGAAAAATCAGAAAAATAGAAGACTCATCTTATTTTATTTCTCTATATTTTTCACAGAAAATAGCACGAGATTGCCAATTGGCCAGCTATTATCTAATAATAACTATGAATTTTTAAAAAGACCAACTGGTATATTTTCCTAAGCAAATTATATGTGAATTCAGTGGCTCAAACTTTCGAAAAATACACTCATTAGAGGGGAAATTTATTTGAATAATAAATAGAGCAAGAAAATGACACAGCTCTCTTGCGCTCTTAATATTGCTACATTAGTTAGACTTACCAAAATGATCCCTTGGCACAAGCTAAGTCATTCATGTTTAGTTCATAATGGTCTCTGGAATGTATTTTACACAAGTAGTATAATTGGATCAATCTGAGCTTTAACACGCCTTCTGAGTAGACACCGCCATGAAGGGTAACATTTCAGTTGGTGGTAAGACGTTACCTAAGGATTCTGATTTCACAGTTAATTGCATTCTCATAAATAAACCTCAGTATACGTTAATTCCAATAGTGTATTTTCGCTTAGAAAGGGGTATACCAATGCTGTGAAAATACAGTGCTGTCTATGGTTCTTGCAATAAACTGTTGTCATTAAGTTAGCTGCTTTTAATTCGCGTTTAGTTATGACCTCAACTTTCCTGTTATGTAATACTGTTTTCTGATTTTGATTAACAATAATTTAATTTTAATGCTAATTTAATTCAAGGTTCAATTTTAGAGTAGTTGTTTTAAATTTATTTTTTAAGCTGAAATTGTTTACTTTAAATTAAGTTGGGTAATGATAATCTTACTATTCTTTAAAGGTGAAATTTGGTTTAAAATTTTAATTTTTGCTTGTATTGTATATCTGATAATTTAAACATCAGTACTCAGATAGATAGATATAACTTTCGACAAAACCTCATATCCTAAAGGAGCATTTATACCATGTGATATGTCACTTGAAAAATTAAGCTGAAATATTTGTGACCATCCTAAATCAGTATAAACGAATAATATAAGTCATATCTTATCTGGGTCTATGAATTCGCCGTCACGCCGCACCGTTTCACCGCGACCGTTTCGCCTTGGCTATTTCGCCCCGTCGGGACTTTTAGGGATATATTTTTTTTATTATTTATATTTTTCTTTCGGGATATATTTTTCTTTATGTGACTGTATTATATCTTGCGTATGATACTCGTATTAAATTGTTTAGTTTAATAATTTATTTACCTTTTGTATACGTACAAAAGGTTGCCTGTAATATATACAGTTGTTTACAAACATGAGATATAAAGAAATTACACCATCTATCAGCACTTACAATCAAATTCTGTAACCCTTCATAAAGCTGGCTTCTTATAAGACTGCCTTTTGTGCATATTTCTTGATATGGAAGCGCGATTGGCTGTTACCTAAGATATTTGCGTACTTCCATCTACCTCTGCAGCGAATTGCGTCCTCTTCAATTCTGATTGGCTTCCGAATATTACCATTTTCCTCTCCGTTCTTAACTTTTGGAAGTGAGTGTATATACGACAGCCGGAATACGTCTTGCGGAACCCAAAATAAATCGCGGAGGTTCCTATGTCACTTGTAACTGGTCCAATTCCCGTTTGACTGTAACTGTATTTGATCCTATATAGCTGTAACTGTGTATGTCTTCCATCAATTTCGAGAAACCGAAGGTACGGGAAATTTCTTAGGTACAGGGAGGAAAACTATAGAATACACGAGAGAGTAGTAATTTTGTTAATATGGACAAAAGTGTAGAGTTTAGCTCAGAGTACTGAGAGATAAATGTGCGAACTTGGCATTTGAGGCTTTTTATATTTTTTTAACATTCTTTGTAGCTACTGACTGTACTTTTTCATACTGAGAAGAACTCTGTGAATACTTTTGTGAAAGGTCCCAGAAAAGTAAGGTGCCTCTATTGAGAAAATAAATTTTGTAAAGCTGTAATCACTTCTTTCTGCATTTAGTCCAATACGGACCCTTACGCACATCGTTTGGTGAAATTTTAAGATTAATATCGAAAACTGTCTCCCGCGTCCACGCTCCTCAATTCGCCAATGATAAATATCTTAGTCTTTTTTCTCATGTGTGCTTTAACACACCATTTTTTATATTTTCGAAATTTCATTCCTAATTCTTCTAGTTGTAAATTCAAAACGTCTATTCACTCGAAAATTTTTTTCAAAGCTTCCTAAAGAATTATCGAAGATTATGCTTTGATTTGGAAGTACTAAAACTTCTCAACATTACACACTAGATGAAATACATTAAATGTTACATCTGGATATATATTCCTGATTGGAAGTTCACTTTTTAAATAATCACATATGTTAAAATTTTACCAAAGGAAAAGAGGAAAAGTAACTAAATAAAAAAATTGAAAGGTTTCAGATTTTATATTACCTCCAAAGGGAAGTTTTTTTACGTTTTGTGTGTTGCCTTTATTTATTAAATATCCTATTCTTCGCACTTAAACCCTAAAATTCAGTTCAACAGCAATATAGCAAAATAATTTTAAAAATTATCATATCTTTAGAATTTGCCATACACAGTTTCGCGCGGTGGAGATACTTTTTTCTTCGTAAAATGTTGCCATTGCTCGCTTTGAAATCGTTGAGTTTGATAATCAAAAATTCGTTAAAATGTTACAAAATATGAAATCGATAATAAAACAATTTTCAAATTCCAAGTTAGGGCTTTTAGATGCCCATGTTTAGTGGAAGATTACGTTATTCAAAATTTGGTGATTTCTAAATTTGATGGTACCGTTGTTTATCACAGTGGGAGAAACATATATACATTTATGTAGATTCTTCATTATTTAATTTCTTTAAATATTACACAGGTCTCTAATATTTTGTCGCAATAATTTGAAAAGTGAACCGACATTTATAGGGCACCAAAAGTAAATGTCGAAACTAAATTAATACCCCTTCTGGGCTAACCGTCTTTGGGCTAAAAATTAAAGAATATTTTGTGAATAAAATAATAATTAGTGAGCAATTATTATTAGCAAATTAAATGAATGAGAACTGAAAACTAAAAATTAGAATTTACTTATTTCTACTTTAAAATTTGTAAGCGATTTTGCTAGAGTGATAACTATTGCTTGTACCTACAGGAAAAGAGATATTGAGAGTGACAATCAGTCTCGTAACTAAAAAAATTTGCTACTGGTAACAAACGAATAGGTTAACAATGTGCCGAAGATCAAACTACGGAGTGTTACATGACAGATTTAGAAATGAGTAAAATCTAATGCTTAAATATTTTCTTAGCTTATCTAATGCTAATTATCTTCTTCGGAAAGACCGATTAAAATAGGGAACATTGGCAACGCTTCCATCTCAAGGTTGTTATCATAGACTGAAGTACTTCTCACGTATCAGATATGTCACACAAAGACGGATTTCGTTATTCACAAGCTCATCCCTCATCTTGGTATGTTTCTATTTGAACATAAACCTCAAGCAGCCTGTTTATCTAGCTATTATCATGTCCATTATGTTCGGAGTCTCCTGTCCTGGACAATGCTTATTAAAGCTAATTAATATTCATAAACACCGAGTAATTCAATTTGTGTTCTGACAATAAGCGTGAATCCTCATATCTACATGATGAATAGTCTGCTTCAAAGAGATCTCCGAGTTGATAGTCACAAAGAATACCTATAAATATGTAACGAGAGCTTTCAGAATAAAACTGCTCTTTAATTTCAAGTAATTTTTTCCAGTTTTCTTGAGTATTAAATTCATTAGAAACCCTATTTTGTTGACTATATTAGCTCCGATTTTTTATTTTTTATTATTTTCAGTAGCTGAAATAATCCAATGAGCAAACAAATCTGTTGTAAAAAAACACGAACAATAAACGTAAAATTGTTATAAATTGAAATAGACCATATTATGCCGTAAAATAAGATTAATTTCTCACTATAGATGAACCTTTTTTGAATCGTTTCACTTAACTTAAGTGTACTTGCTGAGCAGATATACTTCATATCTGAGTTTAGTAATCACCTTTACTTTTAAACACATCGTTATCTTTAATTGGAATAGTTTAATAACTTAAAAATTTGTAGTTTTAGAAAAGAGCTTAAGGACATGTCATAACAACGTTATTGAATAGTTTATCAAAACGCATTCGAAACATATCTGCTAAGTCTTTCTTCGTTCTTCACATCCTTAATAATTACAAATTCAAATTAAACTTCTCAATTTCGTTTTTTTATTGAAACAGACATGCTTAGAATAATTACTGTGAATGCTTTCCAAATAAGACAAATCAAATGAGATAGAAGTGTCACATTTTATTCGTTAATGTTGATAAGAAAGAAAATATTCTGACTGGATGAATTTATGAAACTCTCATGTTAAATTTGTTAAAAAGGACAAAGACTAAATCATTCGCATTTTTCTTGGAATGCTTAAAGGACTAATTGGACACAGGATCCAATAATCTCTTCAGTTAAGAATACTTATAATAATTAAGACTGAGAGCAGGAATTACAAAAGATTGTTTGAAAGAATGATTTTTTCTTTTGGTGTTCCAGAGTTAAAACTCTTTATGTTAGTCATCTAGAAATTAGAAAGATAGTGAAGAATTAAATACAAAAATGTCTATTAAACCAAGACCTAAAGAATTGCATAAATTCATCAATTTATTTTAATTTGCGGCACATTAAAGTACATCAACAATGCTTCTTAATCATATATTTTCAAAGAATAAACTACAAAAACTATTAAGTAACACGTTAAAATTCAGAAATGAAAAGGCAAACTAAAAATCTATTCTTCGTTATATTAAATGGAAAAATACTTCAATTTAAACTCACCTCGCTAGAGGCATAAAAACAAAAATTATAGCATTGACGTATACTGAGATCTTGTTTATATTTACATTAGTAGTATATATCATTGCATCTGCATTTTCAAGCCTCTTATATAAAATTCGATGTTTTATAATTTGAATTAACATTTAGCTGGAAATGGACCGTCTCAAGAAGCATCTACATTCACTGCCTGGGCGATAAGTTTAGCAAATAACTAAAAGGATCCTGTGTATAGTATCAAATAACATTAAAATCATCAGCTTGCATCTGACATCACGAGAAATTAGTCAACGGCAGATTTTAGAGTCATATTCATAATTCTCGCAAGTATGTGTGCTAATAGAAGCTGCCTAATAGTTCATCAGCAACTATGACAGGTAAAGCAGATAACTCATTAGTGTTAAAAATGCTTTATTTTTAGCTGTTGGAAAGAGGTTAAAAAATTACAAAAGTTGCCAATTGCTCTCTTACGTGTGTAATGGGAATTCATCTCGAATGGACCAATGACATGATTTCAACAGACCAAAGGGCCAATCGTGGAGCATCATGAGTTCTTAATGGTACAGTTGAATGAAATTCTTATGGTAGTGACTAGGAATCCTTTAGCAACTGTGCAACTTTTAGTCATGCATGCGAATCAGGCATTTTGCAGATATGCGTTCAAGGCAACCATTTAACAAGCATTGTGGCTTATGGAAATCCACAGCTAACATCGAGCACTGTCTCCTATTTGGACAAGAATTCGTAGAAGAAATCACCTGAAATTCGCCTAATGGTATGGAAGGTGAGGCATCTGAAAATACGAAAAGAAAGCAGGAAAGCCCTCTAAGATGGTTTATGCTTCACTGAAGGACTGAACGGTGGAACACCCGGAAAGGAAGTTGAGAAGCGCCGGATGCAAATAGATATTCAGGGAACAAATGGCATCCTGCAAGTCTGGGAGATGTTTGAGTGGCAAATCAAGATCCTGATCAAGGGTTCTCACCCCCTGATTGAGAACTCAGGAGTTCTCAATCAGGGGAGGGAAGTATTCCATTCTAGGAAGAATTTCATAGTTACAGGACAGATTATGGTCAGTCTCTTATTTAGCTGTTAAGTATTTAGCTTCAGTTTATGAATATAAAGCTACTTTTCTTAAAATTTTGGTATTCATGAAACATTTTCATACTTTTGTTGTTTAATTTATAAAAAGATGTTAAAAATGTTCTATACTTAAATAAACGTATATATTCAGAAGTCAAAACAACAAAAATCTGCGTAATATTCTCAATATTTTCACAGGACTAGTTTCGATGGTCCTGTGAAACTCGTTAACCTCCTGTGATGTGTGATTCTGTGTCTGTGTGATTCTAGTTAACGATCCTAATTCCAATCCAATTTTACCTTCGGCCTTTAAAGAAATTATGCTTTAGCTCTGGTTTCACCAACAGATGGCGCCACGTGCTTATTCTTGTCCAGGCTTTCTTATCTTATCTAATCATTATTTCCGATCTTCTTCATTTACGGTTTCGCCGCTGAGGATGATGGTTCGGTAAAAACCATCGAAACTAGTCCTGTGAAAATATTGAGAATATTACGCTGATTTTTGTTGTTTTGACTTCTGAATTAGTTTTGTTCGACGTGTTATTGTGTCTTAAACGTATATATATTTTTCATGTTTTGAAAAAAATGAGGGGAATGGTCTTCTAGCAGTGACAAGAAGGGTGCATGGAGCCAAGCAGTATGAAAATCATTTTTATAGACAGAATTCGGAACGATTTGGTATTCCATACTTACTGACGCCATATACCCGTATATGTTGACTATCTTCTCTGATGGTGACGAAATCTTCCATTGCGATTATATAACCTGTCATGTGTGAAGGTTAGCTTTCACCTTTTTTGCACTCCGAATTCCATTCCGACAGTGGCAACGGACGTTTGCTAATGAGCACTTATTCTCTTTTCCCCTCGCTTCACCTTGAGGTATGTTCTATGGAAACGTGAATGAAGGCTGCAAGACACTTCGGGTAACGTTTACTTCACTTCCGTGTCTACTACTTTCAGTCCTAAATCTTGTCTACTAAAATGAGTTCCTTTGTGCTTAATAATTTTTCTAATTTATATTATTCTATTTAATAATTTTTCTGTATTTTCTTCAACATTTTCAACTTCTAGAGCATTAGAACACGCAATCAAAACTTTGGCCTCTGTCTTCCTAATAACCGTTTTCCTTCATTTATCAGCCTAAGGACAGTATCTTTAATACCAAGCGTAAAGCCTGCTCAAATTGCAAATAATTAATAAGTTATCGAGCTACAGCTTTAAGGGTACAAATATTTCACTGCTATAAAACTCATACAAACATGAATAAGAATATAAGGAGCTGGCCCAAATTGAGCTTTGGCTATATAAAAGTTTTGAGCCTCATCTATATATAATTTCAGTTAAAATCATGCTGCTAAACGTACGATGAACTCTACTTATGGTCATTTCAATTTGTTCTCTCGATGTTTGGATGTCACTCAGATCATTTGTTCTATGCATGGATCAAAAACCCACCATCCCGGTTGATCAATATTGCTGAGTGTTCTTTAACTTTGAGACCTCGTCATCTCGTCAACGCAGTTTTCTTTAATCGGGACTCAAGTACTTCTAGAGGTGCTAGCTGCTGTGTTCAGCTGCTTCCTTCCCGTGACGTGACAGACGTCAGATGGAGTCTGCAACTAGATTTCCAGCCGTCTTGATAAGTACTTCTAGAGGTGCTAGCTGCTGTGTTCAGCTGCTTCCTTCCCGTGACGTGACAGACGTCAGATGGAGTCTGCAACTAGATTTCCAGCCGTCTTGATAAGTACTTATTTCATAGTTTTTATGTTTAATTGTTCCTTGAATGTAGCCTCCTAATGTTCTCATAATAAAATTTAATAGCGATTGTATAGTTACTTAAAGTATAAGCCGTAGTAATGTGGGTTGAAAAATTAGTTTAATTTTTTTTTTGATTGAGCAGAAATGAGATCTTAATAGTCCTTCTATTTATTTTCTTGCTTTGCTAAGGAGACCAGAACCTAAATTTTTCGAAATAGAGTGTGATTAAGATGTAATTACTTCGAGGAAATTAATCGGTTGGGTTATTTGTCTGACCACGCGAATTGGGTGCAATGATTTTTTATATAAAAGTGCAATGTATATTAATTGTTAATTGTCGAGATTTATTTTTAATCTTCTGTCAGTTAGTGTATAAAGTATTTCTCCCACCTTCTTTGCATGCCTTTGTGGTATAGTGGTCAGCACGCTGGGCGCTATTCCAGAGTGGCGCCCGAAAAGGGAATCTCTAACTTTCCCTTCTAGGACTTGATACGTAAACCTATTACTTCCACTGACAGAAATTGCATTAGTTCATGTGCGCTGCCAAATTTAAATATTCTGGCACTGGCAATTAGGGAATACAGGCTTATAGGAAAGAATTTAAAATTAAGTTTAACTGGTTATCTAAAATAAATATAAATCCCTACAAGTGTAAGTGCAATGTTTATATTTTTTGTTAATGTTCTGAGGCAAATATTTGTTGAATAACATCAACCTTGTAATCGTATAGGTAAAAATTCATAAAAATGGCATTTTAGCTCAAGTGATTATTTGCTACAGTTGACAGTATAACTTGTTAAAATTAGCTGAACATGTGGTAGAACGTTTAAATGATTGTTACATAGATGAATTCTGGTGCTCTAATATGATTATGGTTAATAGGTCTATTTCCTATCTGTTTAAATGATCATTACATGGAAGAATTATGTTACTTTGATTAATATGTTTATTTCCTACCTCCCGGGAGTGAGTTGCTATTGTAAACCAACACTTTTATTCATAACTAATAATAAATAGCTTTTATTTAAATTTACTACAGTATATCTTTGAATTTTTTGTGTATTTATCTTATGCCTCATTAGCTTTTACTAATCTGGCTTGTTTAGGTAAAACAGTACGCAGTGGATTTTATTTGGTAGTACGTTATATGATTTGTTTTATTTGTTAGCTAACCGATTATCATTTAAATTGGTAAAAGTTTATTCAGGCTTTTGTAATTATTAACTTGAAGCTTAATTAGCACCTTAATAATATAATTGTTAATTGCTAAATTTTAACGTTCGAGATTCAACATTTTGGTGCCTAGTTATCAACCACGTAATGTTTTACCAAAGAATTTTGGGTGCTATTTTTTGTCGTCCTCGGAACATTGGTGCCATTCCATCTGAACCTGATGCCTAGTAAGAGTTCTGATAAATTTGAATTTTAGTGGCTTATTCCACATGTTTGGATTTGATAGGTTAAGTACACGTTTCAGTAATGATTTACGGAGAAATCTACTGAGTGGCCTTAACTATTGACATTTTCCATGACTTAATTACTAAGTTTATTGGGTTTAAGTGTCAAAGTTAGGGTGTATAAATTAATTGCATTCCTGACACATTGATTTGGGACTTTAATTTGAAACAACACAAGTGTCAACACGCAGTAGATTTCTATGATTAATTCAATAATGATCTGCTTTTCAAAATGCTATTTTTGTATCAGTTCTAGGAAGGTATTTGTGTTAGCTTTGAAATTTGTCTTTTACATTTTTGGTACACTTTGATTCATTAGAATGAAATACTTTAAATGCAACATCAAATGCAGATTTTTATGTCAGCTTGATCTAACACTCTTAACTGATACAGAGTGAAATGAATGACAAAATGGTGCAAAAAGTTTGTGGCAATGAAAACAGGAACCTTTCAAAATCTGATGCAATTTAAATCAAAATACTGGATTAAACACACACACACACTTGCAACTTCGTGTGACCAACATGGTTAAAAAAATTAAAGTCTTTTAATTCACATGTAGCACATAATTCATCTTTTTCGTTGGGTCGAAAGCGGAGATCATGCAATCCTTCAGGATTCGTATGTCCAAAACAACAAGATTTGTAACTTCAACAGCACTAAGCTTCTCAATTTCTTTACGCGTCTAAGTCCCTTTAAAGTATCATACATATTTTATCCACGAATGGTTGAAGAGTTAAGTTGTTTGAGTATGAAAAAGTACAAAGGGTTATCTGCCTAAGAAGAGGGATATTTTCGTGGAGAACATTCTAGGAGAAAATGGTTTATATTCATGTTACATACCGAAAAACGAGCTATCAAACCAAACCGTTTGCCTAGTTCTAATTTAGCTCGAACTACCAATATTCAACAGTCTTTAAATCCGTGTGGCTGTTGGTGGGGTAAAGCGACAATCAAAATTTACACGTACTCTTTTTATACGCCAAAATTTCAAGAATTTTAATCCATCAAAAATTTTTGTGCTCGGTTTCGTAGACATGCTCAGCGAATGAAAACTCATAATTTGCACCTGCTCATGGACCTTCTGAAAGATGTTTGGCTTCAATTACTTTGCATAATTCCCTCGAAGTCACTTCCAAAATCTCTCTACATATCTCCCTCGAGCACGGATTGTTAAAGAAAATATCTCTTGTTACTAAAGATGTAATTAACTGATTTTTGAGTCAGGAAAAATATTTTGCTTATGTGTTTGTAATAAATTAAACTTGTGAGGTTTATCTATTTATTTTTAATAAATAGTTAACTTAAAATTTTAGTACTTTCCTATCAATCTCTCTTCACCCATGCTTTTCACGGCAGAATGTAAATCAGATAGAGAGCGTTTATTCGGATTAAAAAAAAGTGCTATTTTAGTGCTAGTTTCGAAAGTTAGAACAATTTGGAAACTGTAAGAAATAATTCCTATAATCGAATAGTGGTGCAAAAATTGGAAAATCGCCAGCAATGCACGAAAATCCCAGCTGCTTGTCGTTAGGAGAAAAAAGATGTCTGTCAAAATAAAGAAAAGCCTGATTTTGTTTAATGAATGTGTTCCGACCGTAAAACAAGCTGGCTACCTAAGTGTGATTCTCAACGTCAAATTGATGTGGTCGCATCACAAAAGACATGTACGAGACAAGGCAGTTAAAAATATAAAATGCCTCTACTCGCAGATTGAAAAGCATTCAAAATTAGGCCTTTCTAAAGTGAGATTCACCTTCATCTCCACGATACGTCCTATTATGACGTACGCCTCGTCAGCATAATCGGCCGCCACCAAACTTGGTATGCAGAAAAAACATGTGGTACAAAATCAATTCCTCCAAATCGTAACAAATGCACCTTTTTTGTGAGGATCAAGATATATTTCATTATGAGATTCTCAGTGAGGACAAACATTTGCTACTCTAAGCAGCCTTTTTTCTTCACGATAACCAAAATTTCCCAACTTAATTCATTTGCTTGATAATCACATTTGCATCATTGCAAATTTCTTTTAAACGACTGCACAGATTCAAGCAGTATTTCTAAATGACGGTGAATGTATGAGGGACCACCCCCACGCTACTTGTTGCTTTGTCATTTTCGAGTTGGTGCGAAACATTTTGCTAAATTCCACATTCCGTAAACATAGATTTATTTTCCAATTATTCTGCATCTCACTGTGTTCTTACTTACTTATCTACTCTTGCGTTTTAAAAGTGCAATTATTTTTCCTTAAGGAACTGTCGAAGAAGTTTTCAGTTCTGTGGACGCTTATCATGTGACCGACGAATTGTATTTACAATGAAAGGAAATCACCTTTTGAAGGATTTTACTAAATCCTCTGTTTTGGATATTCCTTGACTTACCAGATGTCTTTGATACTCAAGCGACAACTGGCCACATTGCCCACTGCACCTACAGTGCTGTCTCCTGGACCCATAGTCATGCATTCCTCTACCTGAAGCTCCAATTTAGGCATCAAATTATTGACAGCCGGAACACGTTGTGCAAAATAACTCAACTTGCGGTTTTCAGCGACACATGGAACTTGATTAGTGTAAGACAGTCTCTGCTTATTCCAGACCACGTTGTGCCGTAATTATTAGCAATTTCAATCCACGACGTTGAGTGCTTTTTGACTTGTCTTGGCGGTTTTTCTGCAGACCAGAGCCTTTTTGAGCGTTAAATTATTCTGTGAGCTATTAGACCAATCTACCACATTTGAATTTGTTCAAGTAATTTTTTCAACGTTAGCCCAAGTAATGTTTTCAACGTTACGTGTTTCTGTTAAGCCGGTTTTCTGTGTGTTTGGCTTGTATAAACCAAAGTTGGGTAATTGTTAATTTTGGGTTCGAATACAAGGGTCTTAAACACCCTTCTTCTGACTTTTGTTTTGTTTCGCAAGGCTAGAAGGTAATTCTTTAATAATCGTCATAAAGTCCATAGAACATGCTAAGAAAACTAGACGAAGTCACATATTCGAGTGAGATAATGTTTCAAATATGCAACATTTATTTATTTACCAAATGCTGAAAATAAAACGTAATTTTGTTTCTGGAATAATCTGTGATATGGCGTTATTCGGGATGTTGAAATGCCAAGCAAAGTATAATTCAATTGCACTATGAGTCTATGAAAAAACGTATAGAATATGTAATGTTTCTACATAAATAAAAATTAATTTTTATCCTATATGAATATATAAAAGCATGAAATTTCAGTCTTAAACTTTCCGTTGCAAATATAGATACATTTTTTATTTTCGCTCATCTCAGAATGTGCATGTTTTATTTTATTTAATTTCATTCTCATGAAGGGTTAATAAATCTCTGCAGACGAAGTATCTGGTTTCTAGTAAATGCTCTTATTAATTTTATAGTTAATTTTCTTTTGAGATTGCATATGCTTATTTCTCTAGTTCGCTCGGCCAGAGTTTGTTATACATTGACTTCATTATGTAAAAGTTAATCAAATCACTGAGGTGAAAAAATTAAACTAAAAAGCAAAAGAAATTAGCATTAATTTAACAAGCTAAACCCGGTATTAATTCTGTCAAAATGTTTCTTTCAACTCACTGCCTGAGAAAGCCTTTTGAAATATGCATGAGCTTTATTTATTTCAAGCAAACCGTAACATTAAAATAATGTAAAACATGTTGGTATTAGAATATCTCTTAAAATCTCTGCAATCCAATCTTTCGGAATACTGAAGTATTATTCCTCCTTCATTGATAAAAAATTATAATTATTTATCTCTAAACAATGCGAATACACTTTGATTTTCCATATTAATTTATCTTACTACTGGCATGATTATAAAATTTAAAAAATAAGCTATGATATAAAAAGTAAAACTTATACTTTTGCTCTATAAAGCTAATTCCTCGCTAGTTGTTTTTCCTTCTTTTATACTTCTGCAAATGGCTTTCAAGGAACTTAAAGAATATCTGTCAAATCGAAGCGCAATATCACAAAATCGTACACAAAGTTCGTAAAAACGACCTATTGAGGGAAAAATAATTTTAAAACTAGAACAAAAGACATAAATCTGGAAGTCTGCAATTGTTTTTAGTTTTCGCGACAAGAAAGAAAGAAAGAACTTAAAATCGTAAAAATGCGTTACTTTAGTGTTCGACGAAAAATTAGATCTCGTATTTCTGCTCCAGAAAATCAGAAAATGCGTCTATTTTTTTATCCTTAATGCTATTTTAATTCAAAGTTTCGATGGTACATTTCGAAAAGGTTTTATGAAAGAAAAAGAGAAATAAAGTCCATATCTGGAATGAGAAAATTTATCTGATAATATGCTTTATATAAATTTCATGTTACATATTCTGAGCGTGAGATGACTAAAGTAAACTAGGAAAGCAATATAGTTATTGAATAAAGTAAAGATTTTTTAGGATTAAAAACAGTAAAATCTTAAAATAAAGCTATAATCAACCTAAATATCTTATCATGGTCTTATATAATTGAAGAAGAGATTAAATAAAAAGTCATTATTAAACACACAGACTCAATCTGCTTGTCTTCATTGACGTATTATGTTTGAAATTTATATTAATGTTGCTACGATATATTTAAAATGTCCTTTAAATTTAGAGATAATAAACATGGGTAAAAGCACTTATTTCAGTTCAATAAATTTAATTTGCTTACATAAAGAGAATTCATAAAACGAGTATCTCTGAATTCAAGGTAGTGTGAAATACTGCAGCACTACTATACAAACAAAGTGCTGTTAGGTTTCAAAAACCTAACGTGGCCACTGAAATATGGAAGTTAATATTCTTAAGCGAAACATCTGGCTGCAGAGGCATGTTCATGTATTTTATGTCAATATAATTATTTTTTCTGAGAACACCCTCTAGAACATTATCCACAACCGTAAGCAGATAATCAGAACATGATTTGCAATAACTGATTGAAAAACGACAAGCAAAGTCCTTCAGTTTAAATACGTGTGTTTGGTAAGCTGCTTTTACAGTACTGAAGAAAGCAGTTTTGAGTAAATATCAAAGAACATTTAAAATTGCTCAATAATGGAATTACTTAGAATACAAGATTGTCTCCAAAGACTGTACAATTTCATGCCGCTTTATTTTTTTTAATTATGTATATATTGTGATAAATCACATTTGAATTGGAAGAACTCTGTAGCTTAATGCAAGGTCAATGTTGTAAAAGAAATGATCCAGAATGAAAATCGAATTCTTGTTTTATTTGTTTTGACTACTCCCTCGTTCTCTTTTCTTCAGTACTGCGATGTGACTTCTGGGGTCTTCTAGGCGTCTACGGGAAGGTTGTATGAATATAATGTCATCAATGCTTCCCTAGAGGAAGATGCAAAAGTATAGATCCAGCTAAATACTAATCCAGCTGTGCAAAACCTAATCATCAGATCCACTGTGACTGATACTACGCAAGTGGTTTATTTTAGAAAGAAATTAATTCAAAGCAAATACTTCAGGAACGTTTTGAAATTTATAAACTCTGCTTATCATCTGATGTACAGTTGATTGAAACATTTTGAAATGAGGACCACCGACCAGACTACAGATCCTCACTTTAGCCATACAACTAAGATGTGAGCAGCTTGCAAATGGGCACACAGATTCATTAACTGCGCAGTTTAAATCACTGCTGGTTAATCTCTTGTGTTGTTACAGACTTGTTTTATTACTAGATTTGGTAAGTGAGACTTGAATATCTGCCACTAAAACGGGTGGTGGTTAGAATTAGCTCATTCCATATATTTCATTACGTTTAGAGAGTTTCGATTAATTAGCTGAGGTTCAAATGCAGTTAATCTGAAAATCACATGTTTTAATAAACCTTTTTAACGATCGTAATTATGTTAACTAAATTCAATAAATGCAAATTTTATATCCATTTGCGTGCATTTATAACGTATTGTACATAATAGACGATAGGGCTCCTTCACGACACTTTGTGAAGACTATAACACTTTTCTAAAAAACAATGTGAAGTATCAACGGCGGCTTTCTGAGGTTAGAGCAAAAGAGCGTCCAATGTTAGACTCAGAATTTAACTACTCGAACCACGAGAATAGGCAAGATGGAAATGGTAAATTATCAGCCTAAAATCGAAGACCTAAAATTGTAATGGACCTAAAATGATAAACTATCATTGATGCTTTATTGAGAGTATAAAATTTAAATTTGTGAAAAAAGTGCAATTTAAATAGTTCAGATGGTTTAATATATTACTGGAAACAGATAAAAGAAAAAAAGAACTGGTTATATTCCAGCCATTTCAAAAAATGGGATTTAATAACATGTGAGCCAGATTTTACTTCTGAGAAAAACCCCAGATACAAAGATATGTTTTCGAATGAATGTTATTGTTTTGCTCTGGGAATGAATTTCATCCGAAACGTAATCCATGTATTGGACAGAATGGATCTTTGCAGCTGAAGTATTCGATGCACGTTTTCGAATTCTTAATTTTAAACTTTCCAACTTTCGAAAATAATTAAAAAATTCATTTTATTTATTGGTTTTAAGAACCATACATTTCACAAATAGTTCATATAATAGCACATAGACAAAAATAAGAATATTACATTCCATATAATAATAATATAAATAATAAAATAGTTGCATATAGCCAAACAATAGTATAGAATTGGATGTACAATTATAATTACATATTATTATCAGAATTATATGCAATTATCATAATTATATAAATGTAATAATTATAATAATATATTGTTACAAATTTTGCATGTATATAAATAATTTTAGTGAAATTATGCGTAAAATTTTAATCTGTTGTGCAATTCAACATAAAGGGTCTCGAAAAAGTGAGGCTGTCCAGGAAGAATAAGATTACATGGTAAGTCTATTTAACATTGAAGTAAATGGTTGTCTCACTAAATTAGCGAATTATCGCCAAGCTGGCGACGGTTTTGGCGTCTAATTGTTTTTCTCCAAATTTGGAGAGAAATCGCCAAAAGTCGCTAAACTTGGGGATCATTTGGCGCGATTTTGGTACGGTCCCTATATAACTACAATTGGTACTGTTAATAAGTAAATGTAATTGATCTCTATATGTAGATCTAACCGTATATGTCTTCCAAGATTTTCGAGATATGGAAGATACTAGAGTTTTCCCGGCGGCGGACAGTTAGGATCTGTCTATATAGGACCGCAGATTGCGTCATTTCTCAGTTTTTAGTTCGGAGATGACTTCGAAGATTGACAGTATTGTGAGCTTCGCTCTTTAGATGCGCTTTACTTTGCGCCGTGTAACATTCTTAGTAGTTTGAAGTGTAACTGTTGATTCTACTCTGTTATACTTAGAAACGCTGCACGAGGATTTTTAGGGAAGTTTCAGAACTTCTTTTGGTAAAATACATTTTATCAAACTATCGCAGGTTCTGCGCGCATTCAATCCATCACGAAACGTACACAAGCAAAAATATAAAAAATAGAGAGTCTAGTTTCCTAACTTTAAGAAGCTCTTCATTTTAAATTTGCGAACAGATACATTAGGAACTGCTTACAAAACAGATTAGAGGTAGAGATACCTTACAAATTTCCTTATGTTACCTATAGCAGGAGGAAAATTAATTGAAACAGGTTAGGAAAACCTGTACACCAGAAAGCATATTTCGTGTTTATTTGTATACATTCAAATTCTAAAGTAACGTTAAGCTAGCATTTGAAAATTCTGAAACTAAAATGCAAGGAATGCAGTTATTATAATTGCTAATTCTGTATCCATGGGAAATATAAAACACGCGTATACTTAATCCCACGAACTCTAACTAATAATTCGTAACAAATCTATTACATTTCCAGCATGATTCTTCTTACAGGATCATGGATTTTCCTTTCAGCCTTTGGTTTTAAAATTTGTTGAGACGCGTTTTATATTCAGGTTCCTTTACATTTAGAATTTCTACATTTATTGAAGTGCCGCATTTTAATTAATACCCTTATTTTTAGTGAAACTTTAGAGAAACTCCTAATAATTGTTTAGAATAATTCACTTCGGCAGCATTCAAAGATATACATTGAATTATTTGTCAATATATTTGTAAGCCACAGCACTCAGAACAAGTTCTGTCAAAATGGCAGACGCAGAGGAATATTTTTATCTCTGTATAGAACAAAGTAATGTAGTTATAAATTTTTTGTAGGGAATATCATTTCCTTAGATATTGTATAAGGTATTTCTCCAGCCTTCTTAGCTTGCCTTCGTGATGTAGTAGTCAGCACGCTCCACGCATATTCCAGAAGTCCGTGGTTCGAGTCCCGGCGAAGGCATTGCTCATTTTGCTTCCAAAAAATCCTAATGACTCTATACTGGTACTCGAACTAAAAAAGATGGTAGATGATGTTTCTCCACTACCAAGATTACCAAGATTTGTTAGTGGGTCCCCTAATCCCCATTCATCTTCTAAAAGAGGGATTATATGTGGTATTTCTCCCGCCTTCTTAGCATGCTTTCATGGTGTATTGGTCAGCATGCTCCACGCGTATTCGAGATGTCCATAGTTCGAGTCCCGGCAAAGGCATTGCTCATTAACCACATCTCCTTCTTTCAAAAATTACCTAATGTCTCTAAAGTGGCGCCTGAACAATAAAAGATGGCGGATGATGATTTTCCACCACCAGGAATTAGCGATTGGTTCCGCTAATCCCCAGTCGCCTTTTAAAAGGATGTGTATATAAAGTATTTCTCCCGCCTTCTTAGCATGCCTTCATGGTGTTCTGGTCAGCACGCTGGGCGCGTATTCGTGAGGTCAGTGTTTCCAGTGCTGGCAAGGGCATGGCTCATTTTTCATGTCTTCTACTTCGAAATAACCTAATGTCTCTACAATTCTTTAATCATGCATGCTATTATGACTACAAGTTTTTTTAAAAGTTTTTCATTTATATAGTCGTTTATAGCACAATTCATGAAGATTACAGTCTACTATTCGATATATTCTACAGCAAGCTTTAGCAACCATGGCACGCGGTACAATTCTAAGCGGCACTCTACATCACTTTACAAAACTATCAAGCAAAAGTAAATCGCCCTACCTCTCCTTTCTGAGCCTTTCGAAGGAAAGTTTATTTACGAAAATTTCATCACAGCGCTTAATTTCTGAAATGAACATGTTAAAAAAGTTAATTTCATAGTGTCACGTTCTTTATCGGTATACCTGTAATACTTTAAGAACAACTGGAAAGCGAATAAGTGGATCTCCCCTTATGGTTACAGCCGAAAACGTAGCGGCAAAAAAACAATTGCTGACGAAAACTTCGGGGACAAAACAACGCAATGCGAAAACTTCGTGGTACAAAGCATCGTGGGAGAAAATAAAGCAAAGATAAAAGATCGCAGTGTTAAAACATCCTGATACAAAATATAGTGGTCGAAAATAAAGCGGTTCAAAAACTTCGCAGTTTAAAAACATCGTCGTCGAAAATATGGTGGTAAAAACTAAAGTACCTACAAATCATTGCATAAGAATAGCATCGCACGCATGCGTTTTTCAAATCTCATACTGACGTATTATGTAATTGACTTTCATCATAACTAACAAATCGATATCCGAAAAATTTATTGCACGTTGTACATGGAAATGTTTAAGAAAAAATAGAAACAAAACAAAATATAATTTTCATTAAAACAATATCGGATTAACAAATATCAAAAAAATAATTTCATAATTAAGTAAGCAATTTTTATAGAGGTAACCTCATGCAGTTATTTATATTTATTTTTCTAAGCATTTTTAGACTGCATTTTTCAAAAAAATTATCAATAAAACTTTACAAAAGGTTAATTTATTATTTACATTTGTTAATTAACTATATAAATTTAAAATTCAATTAATTTCTATAAGTTGTGTTAATTTTCTACTCACTTTCAATTTTTTAAATGCTTAATAATCCTCTTATTTTTTCAGCAAATATTTATTAGTTCATTCAGAACTATGAAATATGGAAGTGAAAGAATCCATCTTTTCTTCTTATGTCCCAAATCATTATGCGCACATTCATTTACAACTTTTAAAATCCTGAAAACGCATGTGGGCAAGGCAATGAACATGCGATGATTTGTAGGTGCTTTATTTTTTACCACGATGTTTTCGACGACGATGTTTTTAAACTACGAAGTTTTTGACCCACTTTATTTTCAACCACTATATTTTGTACTACGATGTTTTAGAACTGTATTGTTTTCTCTTTGTTTCTTTTCTGCCACGGTGTTTTATATAACAGCGTTTTCGCTTTGCGTTGTTTTCTCCGCGACGTTTCCGTCCGCGATGACTTTGCAGCGATGTTTCCGGCGGACACCCACCCCCTTATACAGCCATGTCCATTGGCTTATTTGAAAAAATGTCTTGAATACGTTTTTGTCATGCATGGAATACAATAAAATTTTTCTTAATGAGAAGAATCAACATTTCCCCGAATTGAACGATAATGCATGGTTTTGCAAATTGACTGATGTAACTAAACACTTCACTGAACTAAGGCTTGCACGGAAAAGTCCAAACATAATTTGAACTTTTTGAATACTGGAAAGGCTTTGCTGCAAAATTAAATAAATTTCCCGTTGATATTTATATTAGTATCTATAAATACGCTTCAAATATAAAGCGCTTGCAAATACATCGACCATAGAAAAGATGAGCTTCAAAACTACGCTGAAGATCAGATGAAGGAATTTTGCAAAAAGATGAAAGACTTTGAAGTTTGTTTGCCTATATTTTCTTTTTTTTATCAAAGTAGGTTTAATAGACCCACTAGTAATCCCATTCGATTTGTCAATTTTTGAGTGGATGGAAGTTGATAGTTTTGATATGGAACTTACTGAACTAACATCTTCATAATTACGGAAAGCAAAGTTTATGAAAATACGAAAAAGTCTGCAAGATAACTCTAATGATAAATCGACAGCTATTTTAAATTCTTCGATGTCAATGCCGGAACGATTTTACTGCTTGAATAAAATTGTATGTGATCTGCTTTCCACTTTTCGTCCCACATATCTGTGTGAACACAACTTTTCTCATATGAAAATTATTTTGAGTCCACAAAGAAGTTGTCCGCAAAGAATAGCTGATTATTCAGAATCCTGTTTCAAATTGAAAGTCACAAATTATACCTCTGATACTGATATTTTAAGTACAGCGGTACAGGGAAAGATTGGCATTAAAATTGAAATTTTGTATTTAACTACTTGAAGGACTACATACATTTTATGTTGCTTATTTTTTTTTTAATAATTATTTTTAAAAGACGCATAATACATAATATAAGTATAATTTTAATTTTTAATTTATGTTGAAAGAATAGTTATAATTTATGTTGTTAATGAACAATGTTAATGAACATCGTTAAATGATGTATAATTAATATATAATAAAATTCTAAGTCTGTATTCCTGTCTTCTGTTCCCAAACTCTGCGTGCATTGCAGCGGGAAACGAATTGTTTGAAATATTTCCTACTATGCGGCATCATGAATCATACTGGTAGATTGGTTTGGCACACCACAGCTACAAGGTTGCTGACTCCTTTTCTACTGAACAGTAAATTATTTGGCAGAAATGTAGTTTGAATATTGAAATAAAATATTAAAAAAGACATCATGACTAGAGACCATTACATCCGTTACTGGGCAGACTAGATTTAAATATTTTTTAAATCAAATCATCAAACCAAGTTTCATTTTTTGGGTGGGCTGGACACTTGCAAGTTAAGCAGTCATCTATGGTTGCTGTCGAATTTCATCGGTTATTTGGCAACTGTAAATGTTCTTATATAAACCCAAACGCCGGCTAGCTTTAAAAGTATTTATTAACGAAGCATAGGAACAGTGACAAAGAAAATATACTTCAAAACAGAATAAACAGCAAAACGGAACACCTAACATTTAGAATTAACATTCGAGTCACTGAGACATGATATTGGCAAACCTATCTTCATAGAAGCTGGAGTTCGAATGACTTAAGTTGTTCCTTTTGCTACTAGATGACGTTCGATAAACTGTTTTGTTGCATGCAGATAGTTCTGTTACACCATCTTATGAACCAGAAGTATGTCCACATCCACCACGAGAGGCGACTGATGCTGCACTCGCTTGAAAAAAGAAAAAATGCAGCACACTTACTACCAAATCTGCCTCAGAAATATAACTCAGATTCTTTAATGTATTTTTACCTCCTTTCCGTATGTCTTCGTCATATAAATGTAAGCACACTTGACGCGTATTCAGGAGATTCGAACTCCAGCAAAGACATTGCTCATTTTTCCCATCTCTAGTATCGTAACCTTAATGTCTCTACAACTTTCATTGGCTTCAGTTTCGACTTTTCATTGAGTCACGGTCCAGAATAACTCTTTTCGTACTCAAGAAAATATATGTAGTTAAATTAGGTTCCTTTTTGCATGCCAAACTGTAAAATATGAAAGGAGCAAACTTTGGCATTTATTGATAAATGATATTAAAAATCATTTTCATGAGACTCACAGTTACAGGTTACAACTGCATTAGTTTTTGTTTACTCCCTGAAGTAATTATTAGCAGATTTTCATGAAATGCAAATTATTGATTCATATAAATCACAGCTCTAGTTATGTACGTAATGTTTAAAAATTTAGCAGATTAATAAAATGTTATTTGTTGCATTGTTCCAATCAAATCAAACGCATTCCGGATCGCTTTTGACTCTGTCTATATTTCAACCTCTTTATATTTGCTGAAAAATTTTGAAAGGTGTTTTTTTCGTCCTTATCGCCTGTCTGATTGGCGTAATTGGAAAGCACGTCCAGCTAGCAATCGCGAAATCTGGAGTTCGACTTCCGTAGAAAGCACGGCTGATTCTTTACCTTTTTTGGTTTAAAAAAATTTCAATTCGCTCTACAAGAGACACGCAAACTAAAATGTGGTAGTTGTTAATTCGCCACCACATTTGGTGATTGTGTCCTTTCCTTTCCAGTCGCAATCTAAGTGGGTTTTTTCTCTTTTCTTACAGTGTACCTTCGTTTTTGTAATTAAAAAGAACCTCCAGTTAGCATCAAAAATTCTGAAGTTCAAATCCAGCGAGTGCACATTTTTTTGTTCTGCTCACAAATAAAATGCCTAACGGACTCCTTATATTAGGTCCTTATATTAAATATAAGGAGTATATATATGCTCCTTATATTTAGATCAAATTTTTAAATCCTTATATTAGGGTGCTTCTTATTATGAACCAGACATCACATAATGAGTTAAGAAAAGGAATAATATTCATAAATCGAATTCCTTGCTCAGAAAAATTTATTTCATGTGTTCGATGACATTAAAAGTGAAAGGAAAAGGAACACCACCCGGGGAAACTGTTTTTAATAAAATATGCTTAAATGTACAGTATCTGGTTAAAGTTTTATAATTTGCAGTTAATTAATTTTTTATATAAATTAACGAATTTCTTATATACAATATTCACAAAACAAATCTTCTTGTATTTTCGCTTTCCCTCCTCTTTACTAAATGATATCTAATGTATGAATGTATGAAATGAATGAATTTTTGTTCACTATCGCTTAAATTTCTCTTTGAAGTTGCTAAAATTTCAGATAATAAAAATATTTATATTTAATTTCATTAAAAGACAAAATATATGTTAAAAATAATTTAATCACCGTTAAAATGAATAATGCGTGCTAAATATTGAAATTATTCTAAAGAAATAAAAAAAAGCTATATGGATTTAGATTTGCACTGTCCTTTACAATTAACGTCTGTTTTAGGGCGAGATATCTCGGCCAACTGTAACATCAAGAGGAACTTTTTATACCCACCAGAGCACTGTTGAACTTAAATTGGCTTTCAAATCAAGAATCTGCTTATCGATGACTACTGTTTGTTCTATCGAAATATGTCGTCATCGTTTTATGTTTGTTTGAGAAATTTATAGGCTGAAATCCCTTTAAAACAGCGTGAAAAGTATGCAAAATGCATTCAATTTTAAATAACATGTGAGCTGCAATTTATTGTGCATTATTTATATATATATATACATAACGCAAAATAAAATTTAAAAAAATCTCATGTGTACACCACATGACTTCCTTGTACGGAATATTAAAATGTACGCATTTTTTTGCTGCGTTTCATTTAAACTTGTTTCCTTGAATTTCATTATAGATTTATTTCTCAAGAAGGCAGATTTTCCGGTGCACAAAGCTGAGAGACTACTTTTAGTCTCACTCAGCAAGAAGACACTGAAGGCGTAGAAAGTGACTTAATTTGTCGTGACGCTATGCTGAGTCAATATATGGGATAATTTAATAACTTAAATGATAATTCCAGAATGGATTAAGCATGATTTAATTCGCAATAATAAAAGAAGACTTTATCTTTGTCGTCACGAAACTTAGGTTGGCAACAAATCCGCTATTCTGCTAAGTTTCAAACGTAAACAAATATGGCTGCTGTGGTAAAAAGTTAGGTTCAGTCGAATTGAAACAACACTTAAATTGTTGATAATTGTGCAACTGTTGTATTCAGGTATTTTCTAAAGACATAAACACCTTAACTGGAAGGTAAGGAAAACATAATTCAAAATTTTTTAAATGCAGAATTTACCAACATATAAGAATAAAAAAATACTGAGTTCAAGGAGCCGGCCGATTGCCGCCAAATAGGGAGATGTACAATTACGTACTACAGCAATTCTATATACAAAATTCCAACGTTCTAAGGCTAATCGTTTTAGAGACATACATATATACGTACGTATACTCGCTACAAAAAATCTGTTCTAAATCCATTTTAAATCAGTTTTATAATTCGTTTAGGGACAAAGTCCTTTATTCTGTCCTTACGTCAAATGATATCACACAAAAACATGGTGAATTTGCATTCGATAGCGGTCAAAGTGGATATTTTCATTGAAATATGGTACCCGAGATTTTTCGTCTTTACAGTACTTCTTTTACTTCGTACAAGGAAGTGAAATAAAAAGTGTAAAATTCATCTCATTAATTAAATAAATTAAAGATTAAATTTTTAAACAATCTTAGAAAAGCATTAAAGTAATACGTGTCTTTATTAATCCAATCCTCAGTAATCAGTGCAAAAAAACGTTTCTGATATTTGGTGTTTGCATGTGGTTTACTCAAAATTGAAGAGAACATGGAATGTTGTTGGAACTTTACATTAACTTAGACTTAATTACTTGATAAAGTCATTTGAAAAAAATAATAAATGTGCACAAAAATAATTAGAAAAAAGAATAATAAATTTCAGTGACTCATAATTTGAAACGGCCAAGAGTATAAGTTTACGGAGAAAAAGAATATGTCATCGAAAGTTCTTCCTCGTCTTGACAACGTTCCGTGTCCGACACTTAAACTACCTTCTTGTTTTTCTTTTCTTTTCTTTTTTTTTGTGTGTGTGTATTTTTATTATTTTCCCCAAATTACTTTACCAACTCAGTCCAAGTTAATGTAATATTTTCCACTAACTCCTAAATTTAATTTTTTCAATTATTTATCATACCTTTCCTATTATATTTAATTTAAAATAGTAAATAATTATGTTAGGTATACTTACACTAATTAAACTAAACTAATCTCAGCGGCACAAAAAACCCATAGGCAGCAATGGCCGACAGTGCCCTGATACCTGCTTTCTAGACCGTGGGCTCCAGCTTGCTTGTGCATCATTGCCTGAACAAGTGGCCAGCCTGTCGCAGAAGCCCCGGTGTTCAGCGAACTTGGTACGATTTTATCGACCTCCTCAAGGGATCAAAGGCTGAGTCAACCTTGCCCAGCCCGAGGATCGAACCCCGGATCTATGGTGCCTCTGCGCGACCTCTAGCCACTGCGCTACTGGGCCTCTCTTAGCACCAATTGCACAGCACACTGTTTTGTAAGTACTATTTCAGGAATTTTTCAGTTTTAATACATTTTTATATCTATACCTATCTCTCTCTCTCTTTCTATCTCTCTCTCTCTCTCTGAATACATACATACATACATATATATATATATATATATATAAGAATAAATATTTGAATATATTTGTTACTCAAATATAAATTCGCAATTATTTTGAAATTTGAACAGCAAAGTAATTCAATAAAAATTAGTGACGTTCTTGATATCCTTAATGGAGATTTTCGAAACATTTTGGACTATATGCTACGTTACGTTACGCTACTGCGAATGTAATATCGAATTGCCTTCTAAATGCTGCCACTGAAGGGAATTTCTCACTTTCCTTTAGAATATATTTCCACGAAGTTAATTTCCTTCGATACGTAAGTTGTTTATAATATTCTATGATCAATTTTACGCTTACATGTAGGTAAATCTTTATTTGATGTGATTAAATAAAAAGCAAATATTAAAGTATGCATGCATATCATGTTTATGAGAAAATGAGTACTAACTTAATAAAAATAGATAAAATCTTTTATTAAGATGAAAATGCTAGTGCAATTTACATCAAAAGATTAGTTTTAAAATGTGTAAAACTAGTTTTAGAAATATCGAGAATAAAATCAGCTTCGAAAAAAATTATTTCAGATTATTCTTCACCTTGAAAGAAGAAGATTAAATTTTTCTTCATGAAACATTATAAATTTATGCGCTTTCAACATACTGAAATGTTCTCTTGTGTCTCCCCTTACTCATTTATATTAATGACGTTAGTAGCATGTAAGTCTTAGACTGTTTTCGATTTTGTGTTTCTTCTTTTTTTATGATAGAAAAGAAATGCTGAGACGTCTTAACTATCAAAGGAAAGATCTATCCCAGTCACGTGGCTTGTTTTTGCGGAAAAGTAGCAGTAAATGCGTCAAAACTAGTTTCTTTGAAAGAAATTTGACAGGCGTCTTCGGTCGCCTCAGTTAATTTTGATTTTCACTCTTTTATCAGATCTCTGAGCCAGAAAAGGTCAAATAGTTTTTATGGCTTTTGCGAATATGGTATGGAATTTTTGTTAAGATCTATTTTATAAACTTTATATAACTTCTTTTCTGTTTCATGGTGGTATACTTTTTAAAAGTAGATTAAAAAATTACGGCAAACTTATCATTTGTTGGTTTAAAAATTATATTTTTTTTTTGCTTTTTTTGCATTATGATTTAAAAGAATCAATTTCAAATACTAAATGCCAGGTACAGAAGTGGCCTGCTCACAATAATTTATCGAAAATTGTGATGTGTGGGCTCAGAAATACATCGAATATTAGAAATAATCCGCTCAAAAATTTTAGGTAGGCCATCCGAACATATTTTTAATTAGCTTCAACTTCATATTATTTGTGAAAACTGAAACCCTTTCTCATTTTAATGACATACGTTGAAATAAAATTGCATGGTTTTCAGAAGCTTCAAAAACAACATTTTTATTTCTCCGTTTTTTCTTTTCTTTTCTTTCTCTCTCTTTCAGTTAGATGTCTTTATCATATTTTGTCTTTAACCTCGATGATGGAATTTAATAAACAGCTTAAAGTATGATCATTAGAAACTTTCATTCTTGCAAGTTATTACCACATAATCTGACAGTAGATATTCAAATCTAGTATAAGTATCAGTCTAATATTCAAATCAAAATGCACTAGAATTTCTTCATTATAGACTAATTTTGGACACATTTAATACATGACCAAGATCATTGTACTGTAATTGAATTCGCTTTGGCCGCTGCATTGCCAATTTCCCTAAATTTCTTTGCAGGAGTTCTCGACGTTTGTAAATATACTCTTAGCAGAGTCCTAAACTTTGCGCAAGTGTGCTACCCATCTCACCATTCAGTTTCACAAAGCCTAAGCCTTCGGGCACGGATTAAAACATTAAGTGAAATTCTTATTTCTATGGTCAAACATTATCTTCGCCATCTGCCAGCTTCAGGAAGAAGTAAATTGCTTGCAATTATTATTAACGCAACATTAGGAAGGATGCATTTGAATGATCGAACATTTGTACAGTGCATAGAGAAAGAAGGATCATATAACAAAACTCATATGCAAGTTTATTGCTGCGGCAACATGTAATGAAATTACTAATCCAGAAACGGTGATAATGCAATGTGCTAAATCTCCTGCCTTCTAAAGAACGATTTCAAAATGCTATATAAAATAATCCTAAGAGAGGTATTCCAGAAGCTTCTGTGTTCACTTTGAACGAAAACGCTTACAGAAATGAGAGCATAACTAACTTCATTGAGGTTAGACGGAATTGTAGATTGTCCTTCGCTATTCGGACTCAACTACTCATAGTGTTTTCCAACATATCTTAGTGGCTATAGGCAAATCACAGTTTATAAGAATGAGATATGCATTTGTATATCTATCACACGGAGGTGATATCGTGGAGGTGGCAAAATTCATGCATTCTTTCTAAAAGTTCATGTGGTAGCAATTATAGGAAAGGCATAGCTTTATAATCGCATCCAGCCACAGATATAAATGAAAAGTACAGCTGAAATTGAGTTAGGATATTTTCAAAGATCACGTTCGTAGTAGAGAGCACTTTGGTCATGTGATAGTAAAGATACAAATTAAGTATTCATTCATGTTTAAAAGCAGGAATTTTCTCTTGCCACAAACAGTTCTTTCACACTACCTTCGGTAATTACACACAAAGTCTAGTAGATTAGTATCTAGTAGATTAGTAATGTTTTTAGTACTAAAATCTGCATTTTCAAACATTTAACTGAATATTTCAGTTTCGCCCTATGTGTTTGATAGGTTGAGAATTTCAGGAGGCAGGTCCTGATAGATTATATTAATATATTCAACGAATAAATTTTTGACTTGATTTTGTAGGTACAGTACTTCTTAGTAAGATTAATATATAATAACAGTTGATTAATAAAATAATGTAAATAAAATAGGTAAGTAAAATAATAAATTAAACGAGCAAAGTCTTTATCCTGCTTTGCCAGGAGAAATCAAAGTCTCTGAACCTACTTTGCCAGGTAAATGAACTATTAAGAACACAATTCTCGCAAACTATTTATGTTATGTATCACTTATTTCAGTTGTGATTTAAGTTGTTTTAATGGTAATGTTTAACTTATTTTGCTTCAGACTTAAAGTTTAATTTGTTTTAATTTTTGTAGTTGAGCTTAAGTTCTTTGGTTTGTTTAAAAGTAATTGTAGTCATTTAATTTGTTCTCTTGACAGTTTTGGTTAACGCTGATTTTAAGTTGCTTGTGTAATTAATTTTTCTTCTTTACTTTTGGTGGTTAACTATTTAAATTCTGTTTAGTTAATTTATTTTTCTTAACCTTGGTTGTTAATGTTAATCTCTTGTTAAGTTGATACTTAAGGTCAATTTTTTTAAAGTTTGTTACACAAGTTGGTGTTTAAAGTTAATTTAAGTTTTAATTATTTTATGCCCCCTTTTTCTGCTAAATTTGGGATCCATATTTTCTGACTATGGTGGTCGTTTTGGTGTTGTGGAGAATATATAAAAATTTTCATACTTGATTATTATATTTAACTGAAGTTTTTATTATTTCTTACTATGGTGGTCGTGTTTGGTGTCTGAATAAACCCAAGAAAATTTTCTGTGAAATTATTATATTTTCATTTAAGTATCTATCAGTATTGAAGTTAAATTGTTGTAAAATCAATATTTTTCACGTATCCCTTCAAAACTTGCAAATTCAGTCCGTTGCCCTTCCAAATTATTTATCACCTTGTTTTCGATTTCTTCGCCCTCCAGACGGTAGTCTGCGAAACCTCTGTCATCATTCGTAAAAATTGCACCCTGCGGAGAGGCTAGTTTTTACATTACTAACTCTGCCGTAGGGTGAGCTTGGCGCATTGTTTTTGCTTACTTGCAGGTTATTCACATGTTGGATTGGAACCCCTTGACGAGGCTAACAGCGATTCGTCGCCAGATCAGGGAGCTCTTTCTACTGTAGACTGCACCTTCCTGCGTGGTTTTTCCCCGAGGTTGCCGAGCTGTTGGCGGTTTTACTACCATCAAAAATCGCCAATCAAGCGGTCTTGGCGGTTCGAGTAAAAAGGTCTGACGAGAGGCTGACGGCAGGTTTTGACGGGAGATTGACATGCTGCCATTTTTTTGAAGGAAGGAGACGGAGCTGAAAGCGTCAGCGTTATCTGAGAAACATCGATGTCGGAAGAAATAGACGAAAGAAGGATTCGAAGGAGGGCGACGAAAATGTGCTAAACTAATTATTATTTTTTTTCTCTCCATTTTAGAAATGAAGGAGAACTGTCCAAAAATGTATCACTGTGTTCACCCTGTAATCTTCACTGTTTGGAACTTCTAATTGGAACTTCAAATTGGAACGTCAATGTCGGCTGATTCTGAAATGTTAAATTCCCTGTTTGAACTGGTATGATTTTTGTTATATTTTCCACCTTACCGCCACCTATGTACTATTCTGTATCAATTCTAAGTATCTTAAATAAATGCTATATTTAATTTTAACTTTGTAATGTTTTCACTTTAAATTTAAAACACTGGACCTGATTTTAAGACACAACGCAAATATTTAATTAATCTGTTGGAGTACTTTGTAACTATTTACGATTGTATTGAACACTATTTTTACCATATATATATTGAGTTATCATGTGTGTCACAAACTTCACCTATTCATGTAATTTAGAATGATTATCCAAATTTTGATATCTTATGGTATTGAACTTAAACACAAACTCATAATAAATTAAAAAGCTCCAACATTTACATATGTATAATTACCAAAAAGCATTGTGATGAATATAGCTCGATCGTTTTAGCACATTTTCAATCGTGGTACCATAGATAATTAGATTTTTAATTTCATTAGAGATATCAGATTCTTAATTGCAGAAGTTATGCGAAATTATTAATATTTGTTCATGCATGGATTTAATTTACAGATCGTTCTGAACTTAAGTGTTTCTGACAAACCAGGGAGCATTCTCTGTCTGTTTTATTCCCAGTCACTCATGCAGGCGCAGCATATAGCATTATGTCTCTGAACAGTGTCAAATACATTGTTCTTTTAATTTTAATACTGAGTTTTAATTTTCTTCCAATCATACAATACAAGGCCATAAAAGCTGCATTTGCTTTGTCTAATGATTGTTGTATATGATATTTGAAAATAGATAGGTCGGTTATCAACTATCACACTAAATTACTTGTAAGAATTAGCCGTGGGAATTATTGCATTTTTAATTTGAACGTCAGTACGTACATTTGCCCATCTTCGGTGTTTTCTAAATAGAACAACACAGCATTTATTTGAATTCACCTTGATTTTCTAGTTGTCGCACCATTTTGCAACGATGCTGACTTTGAATTGTAAGTTGTCTATATCAAATTGCGGGTTGAAGGAATCTGTTAAGGTGACAGTGTCATCTGCATACTTTAGTAATTTGGCATCAAGAGGATTTCGGAGATCATTTATAAATATGTTGAAAAGGCTTGGCGCGAGCCCTGTGGGAAACCACTGTAGATTATTTTCTTAGGAGAAACTCCATTACCGCATCTGACTTGCAATGTCCTTCGTTTTAAGTAAGAAATCATAAGATGCATGAAGCTGGTAGGTTGAGAAAGTTGCTTAATTTATGTATAAATCCTGCGTGCCACACTCGATCGAAGGCTTTTTTGAAATCTAGGAAAAACTCAGCGATTTCTCTTTTCATTTGGGATATTATCAGCACTATATTCGATTAAATGTAACACTTGGTGGGTGGTGCTGTGTCCGAAACCGAATTGAGCACTGCCAATTAGGTCTGATCTTTCCAGGTGATCCGTAAACCATTTTTTCAAAATTCGCTCGAAACCTTTTTCTAACGCAGGCAGCAAACTAATTGGCCTGTAGCATGTAATCTGTTTTGGATCTTTTCCGGATTTGGGAATCGTAATGATTATGCTATGCTTCCATTGTTGAGGGAAGTAACTGAACCGTATACAGGTAATAAATATACTTGCTAGTACAACTATGCAGCGCCTTGGGAGGGCTTTTAGGGCCTCGCTGCTTATTTCATCAAAACATTTAGCTTTGCGTGCTTTCAATTTCTTAATAATTTGACAGATTTCCCGTGGAAAAGTGGATGAAACAAAACTTGTAGGATTTTAGTTCTTTAAAGTTAAGACTGAATTTAGAATTTCAATTTTATGATCAGAGTCACCCGGGGGGATATTAAATATATTTTTCAGTTCATCATCCATAAAAATTGCTATTTCGCTTTCTAATTGATGAATATTTCCTATGTGGCGAGTGGGTGAGATGCTATTGGTCCTTTGGCTCTTTAGGGAGCAAGCAATTTTCCAAACCGCTTCTGGTTCAAATTCTAAATTCTTAAGAAAAAAATCGGAGCCACTTTTCAGAGCGGCTCTTTAATTTCCATAGCGAATTTTCTGTTTAAATAATTTAAAAGTCTTTGAGCATGAGGATTACGGAACAGTTGCCTTAGTTTTCTGACTCGATTTCTTCTTTTTATCAACTCCTTAATTGTTGTGGGGAGGGCGAGATAATTTGCTGGGTTTTTGATCGGTGGAAGTAGAATTTTTGTTTGGTTGAAGTAAAATTCGATGTCACCGCAATGATTGAAGGTTTGGTTGCAGGGATAATTCCAGAGCTGTTCTGCATAAGGAATCCAGTTTACTTTGGAATTTTTCTTTTTCTAATAGAGGGTAGACGCCGTAGAAGTCGACGTTTATAGGGAAATGGTCCGGCGATAAATCTTCTTGAATTCCCAAAAGAGGGGTGATGTAGGTGTTTTTAAGTAATAAGATATCTAGAATGTCTCCTTGTCCATTCATGTGGAGTCGGGTGGGTTTGTACTGAGCAACTAGACTGACTGCGCTGTTAATTAAATAATTGCATAGGATTCTGCCGTTATCATTATCTACTCTTGCATTCCATGCATGATGTTTGGAGTTAAAATTCATAGTCGAGATTTGAAAACTATTCGAATGCTTCCATGCCGACTTTTATTTTTTGCATTAAGGTTTTTGGTTGTTTGAATTTTGTGAAGAGTTCTTTAGTTTTTGAAGCTGCGTTTTTAGCCAATCAAAGAACAAGGGCTCAGAGGGTGGGGTTTCTTTTTGCTTCTTCCTTGCAGGGTTAAGTTTTGGAAGTTCCACTGTGTTAGCCCTTGCGAGTGAGGGAAATTTGCTTTCTTTAAGTGTAAAGTTTTGTAAGTAAAAATTCTTTTCAGAATTTGCTTTCTTACGGTTTTGTATGTTCTTTTTAATGTTATCTGGGTGTTGAGAACATCCTTTATGTGATGAAGCGTGCGGGCCTCCGCAGAGCGCACAAACTGCCGGTTTTTATTCTTCCGTTAACTTATATAAAATTGTTTCATGTGGACCTGCACATTTTGAGCATCTTTTCTTGTAATTGCACAAGGACCGTCAATGATTATAAGGTTGACATTTGTAGCGTTGCAAGGGCCGCGACCGGAATTTGTAAGTCTCAATATGAAATCTAGTTCTTTAAACGTTTCTATTGTGTATACTCTCTTTCCGTCTAAATTTCTTTTGCATTTATCCACAAAAAAGGGGGTGGGATGACGTTTTCATCTTTATAGCTATTTTGTTGCCTGATTGTATTGCCATATCTCATATTTCTTTTTTAACTAACTCAGTTCGGTATTACGAGAACCCGTTTTAATTAAAGCTTTAATATGTTTTCAGAATTTGTTATGTGCGTATAGGAGAGAACTCGTCTTTCTCAGAACATTTTGGTAACTTCTTTGTAGTCATTTATATTGTAAAGTTTAATGTTTAAGGTGTCTCCTTTTAAGCTTAATCCAAATTTTTTGCCGCCCCCTGCTTTCAATTTCTTCTTTCAACTTTTCCCAATTTAAATTGAATTCAGCTAACACTATTAGGGGGATATGTCCTGCCGATTTCTTGGGTGTCATGAAATCATTTTGATTTTCGTTATTTTTAGAATTCTGTTCCATTTGATTGCCCGAATTTAAGTTTTCAGATTTATTCTCTTGGGAGCGAGCCTCATAGTCCGTATTGGATCTCGTAAGTTTGTGAGTTAACCTCGGGGTGGTGGAACCATCAGAGTCCGTTTGCATTTTTTACTTGCTTTAGCGCTTGAATTTCTAGTGAGTTGCGATTGAGATTGAGAAAAGTTGTTTGCATTTAACTTTTGAGTTTCTCTGTAGCCATTTGCGAGTTAAAACCTATAAATAATCTTTCTATTTGCTGAACGCGTTAAATGATTTTTGCGTGTTTTCAGTAGAACTGATTAATTGCGTATGTTCATCTTGAAGTTCACGCCTAGCAACTGGCAGTTGTTTATCTTTACCAGGTGAATTGCCAAAGGTGCTGTCTTTAAATTTAAATCTGAGATACTCAAATCCGTCTCCATATTAAACGAAAATATCCGAAGCCTAACCTAACTCAAGTAACCTGAATGGGTGCTGGCATCCCGAATATCAAGGAAAAGTCTTAATATAAGTAGAATCTAGCCGATCAACTTTTAGTAGTCCGGTGAGACGAATAGCTTCCAAAAGGAGTGATGATGAATGAATGATGATGATGATGTTAGAAGAGATGAAACAACGTAGATGATATGTTGTAAATATCCCCAAACAGAAGCGGGAAGCTAGAATGCCATGCTCAAGCGATGAAGAAACACGCCAAGCATTTCAGCTTCCCAGCTGTTGAAAAACAATTAGTGCATGCAAGACTAAGACGTCTTCGACGGTAGTGACGCATCATTACAGGTAACCATCCATTCAGTAACATCCTACAACATATGCTGTTGTGATTCTAAGGCCAAGAACCTGAGGATACAAACTTAGGATCATGCACCATTATTTCAGAAAAAGTTCAACATCTTTATTTAGTAACACGATAAGATAATTGTACATGCGTTCGGCTGTAAAAGATTCGTTGCAGCTTGAATGATACAACGTTTATAGTTCTTGCACATGATTTTCAAGGAATGATGAAGGATTTTAGTACTGCTTGTGCTTTCTATGATTACTGGGAAGTTTAACATCCTGTGATGGATCATTGAGTTATTCAGGTTTATCAATATACTTAAGAATTTCGACGAGATTTATTATCCGTGCAATGCAGAATAGGAGTACGAATAAGCCATAGACAGGCATGGATCAATGATATGGATTGAGATTTTACATTACCTTTTAGCTAGATTACCATTCTGCACCCTATCGAATGTGTCAGGACTGATAGTTACCAACTTTCATCTTACTTATTATCTTTTCTGCACAAAATGATACAGCATTTGTTATTTTCGCCTAAATGGCAATCTAATTATTTTATACTTGATGGAACTAATATTGATTTCTTTGTAATAGCTTCATTTTGTCAAGCAAAATGCATCTTCAATAAATATTAATTTCATATTTATCTTGGTTTCCGAGTTTGAAACGTTAAAATTGCGCCATGAAGATGAAAATAGTTCCTCTGTTTAGATTGAATTACAAGAGAACATTGAATTGGGATTGAATTTTGAAACTTTGCTGAGCCCTGGAATTATATAATTCATATAATTACTTCCAAAATATCAAGTCCCTTTCTTTCCATTATCGCATTAAGAAGGTTTTTAGAAAGCGTTTTAACAATTCATCTGCTGTCGATAAACATCTTATTTTCATAAAACAAATGAAGCAGAATGATGTTCACGCGTGGATATTTTATAAAATTTTAAAGTCGAACCGCAATTAAACTTCGTTAGAACAGTTTAAAGATGAATAAAACGTCTATAAGAATGATGAAATTGACTCTTGTAATAAGAGGTTGTAGAGACATTAGGTATTGTTTGAAGCAGGGGACATGAAAAATGAGCAACGCCTTCGCCGGAACTCAAATCACAAACCTCTGAAATACGCGCCCAACGTGCTGATCCCTACACCACGAAGGCATGCGAAGAAGGTGGGAGAAATACCTTATAAGGTGTCTGCCTCAGTTTTACATTTTTTCCGTAATCAATTCCTAAGTACATTTTTTTAAATTTCATTATAATTTTAAAGTTTAATTTTCTATCATTCCAGCTGTTTGTGATTTTAGGCTAATTTTTCAAAGTCTTTCTTTAGGGTTAAAAATTGTATCTTTAGCGGAAAAGAAAACATTATCTTCTTAAGGACCGAGAGGAATAATTAAACAAAAAACTTTAAAAAGATATAGCTACGTGTTTGACGCCTTTAATGAAAACGTTGAACGCTCCAATTATAATTAATATAAACAGCAAAATTCTTTTGATCAGAGTTTTGAAGGTACTTAAGTGGCAAAGTAAGTGCAAAATAATATTACAGGTTTCATTAAAGATTAACCAATCATGTGTTACTTTATTCTTATTCACTCTGTTTTAGATATTTAAATCATTTTGCAAATTTTGAAAAAGTCATCTTTTTGGTATCTAGTCACATACTTATTACTGAAGATTTTATTTTTATCAATCAAATATAATTTCACCTCAAGTCTATGATTTTTGTCTGCTGAACTGCATTCTATTTGACGTTTCATGAACATAATATAGCAATAAAATAATTTTTCAGGCTAGTAGCAAGTAATATTACTTTTCGCTTATATGCTGCCCTCCAAAAGTTTAGGATCAACATGTTTTTGTGCCTAATTTGAAAATGAAGCAACATAGAAACAAGAAATTTGCAGAACATGTTCACTAAACAATTCTTTAATGAATGCGACATAGAACATTTCTAAAGTTCAGCACAAACATGAATTACAACAAAAAATTGCACTCTTCGTAGAGAAATTCAGTCTTGGAAAAACAGTATATCACAGGACTTTGGGGTGGTAACATTACAGAAATGTGTTCTAATAAGGAATTAGTCCAACCCTAGCTGCAATACATTGGCGGCAGCGACATTCCATGCTGTCAATTAAGTTGTCGGTCAGTGAAATGGGAAGCAACGACCAGACACGGAGTAATCCTTGTCCAAGCTCATCTAACGACTTTGGACGAGGACTTAATGCAGCAACCTGTCTTCCAAGGTAGTCCCAAAGATGCTCTATCTGATTCAGGTCTGGGGATTTAGCTGGCTATTTCATCCGCTCCATGCCGTGACCCTCAAAATATTCTTTAGTAAACCGAGCTCGGTGGTGTTGCGCATTGTCATCCATCAGAAGAAATCGAGAACCAATAGCAGCGGCATATGGGCGGACATATTGATCAAACATCTTTTTTCGATATCTCACACGAGTCAAAGTTCCTCCATGGAACGCATGCAGATCAGTGTGACCACCGAGAGAGATCCCAGCACAAACTATTATTCCACCACCACTGTAACTGTGTCTTTCCACAATGTTGGATTGGTTGCATCTGTTGTATTGTTCCCTTCAGATCAGCTGACGACCTGAATCACTCTCTAGGATGAACCTGGATTTGTCTGCCAAGAGAACAGACGCCCATTGTTGACAGGTCAAGAAGACGTGTTACCTTTCAACATAAACGGGCACTTTGTGTACGTGGGTCAAGGGGGCACAAAAACCTGGTCGTCTTGCATACAGAGCTGCATCATGCAGGTGTCTGCACACTGTAGTAGCTGAGAATCTTGTTCCTGTTGACAATAAATGAGCTGAGGCAAAGTAATGTTATCCCTCCTTCGGGAAAAAAGAGTTAAATAACGGTCTCCCTCAGGTGTTGTAACTCTAGGTCTGCCTGAAACATGTCTTCTAGACACAGAATCCCCGGATTCAAATTGATTCCAAAATCGGTGGACCACACTACGAGAGACATTGAGACGACTAGCAACATCAGTTTGTGACATCTCCATTTCCATCCATCTGATTGCCCGCCATCTCAACGAATCGGGCAAACGACTTCTTCGGGACATTGATAGACTCTCCTGGACATAGTCAACGAAATTGTAATAACAACTGAAAATAAACACTCGTAAACAAAAATTACAATTTTTGCATTTTTTCCCCAACTTCCATATAAGCATTCATTTCTATAAAATAAAAGTTAGTTATTGTTTTGTATATATTTTTTAAACTTCGTTACTGTCTATCTTATGTCTATCTTATCGTTACTGTCTATCTTATGAACTGTGAATTTAAACACTATTGACAATTTTGTAATGGACTTTTGGAAACTTTTGGAAGACATTGTAACAGGACAGATAGGGAAGACAGACAAGATCTGTCTAAATGTTTAATTAACTTCCGTGCGCCTAAATGTTAATCATTAAGTGACGTCTGTTTGGTGACGAGTTCTCGCTTCTCATTAAAGTTTACTGAGCACAGAAGAAGCAGTCGAAGTTGTAAGACATAACGCAAAAAGGTTATTTCTCACAACTTCCGAGTCTTACCCTTAAAACAATAGAAAACCAAAACAGTCTCTAATTATCACATGATAAACGTTAAATAACCATATTATCTCTTCCTATCGAAACTAAAGAGTAATATTTAACAAAAGTTTTCTCTTTTACACCTTGCACATACAAAAAAAAGGGGGAACAGTTTTATATCTCCCATTGTAGTAGCTCGAATGATGATATTTAACTTCAATTTTTCATACCTCGAAAGAGTGACTTAGGATATGTATTAGATTTATATATAGCGATTTTCTAACATAGATATTTTGACACAAAATTTAATTTCTTTCAAACACATCTTTTTTTTCATATTTGGATTCTACAACTTAAATTACTCCAAAAAATAAAGTTTATAAAAATCAGTTTTATAAACTTTATAAAAATCAGACATTTTTATAAAAATCACACAAGTAGTTTTTAAAAATGTAGCTCTCAAAATTTCAGCTCCTTAATGTTAAATGGTACATATTTATTAATATTTTCTTTTTTATTAAATTTACTGCATCTCTTCTTTCAGAATTCGAAATTTAGGTTCAATCCAAAAAAGTCTGATTTGATTTTTAAAATTTGTATTTTTTAGTAATTTTTATAAATTTTCGGAAAGGATTTGAATTAGAACGTATATAATTTTTGCCATTTTCTTAAAGCAGAATATTTCTAACTATACCTGCAAAAAAGTAAAAAAAAATTTCAATATTCCCGAAGATGTACGTGAATTTATATATTGGCGCGTATTGAAATTTGGCATATTTTTTAAAATCGATAATAACCCCAAATTTGGTTTATGCACTTTGTTAAAATTATTTGAAAGAATGAACGATGAACGTTTTATTCCGTTGGTGAACAGTGAAAGAGAAAGGAGAATCGGTTACTATAAATTAAGAATTTCGACGAGTAAATTATTCTTAACTCAAACTGGAAAAGTACGCTAAGCTAAATTTTAAAATTTCTCGGTAAGTTTCTCATCAAATTTTACAAAATTTAATATTTAGGCATAGCCTGAGGAGTAAAATCGAAATATGAAAAAAAAAATAGTTGTAAATAATAAAAAAAAATCCATTTTTTTACAAATAACTATGTTAGAGCAATGCTATAATATATAAGTCTAATTTATATCCTATGTCACGCTTTCGAGACCGTCAATCGGTTCAGTAGAACAGGAGATAAAGAATTTTTCGACTTTTTTTGTGCGAGGTGTACATAGTAATATTTTGATAATGCTTTGCTAATATCTGACATATTGCGTTTAATATAAGAGTATAATTCTGACGATAAGCTAGTACAAATTTATTTTATTAAAATACACACGTCAATGTTCTGGAATTTTCCGCAGAAATACTCGTAGAGGTGTTCACCATATCACAGAGCGCAATCAGTAGTTACTCATCAAACTACTAAGACCATTAAACACAACGCAATGCAAAGCCCATCTTAAGAGAAAAATAACTCGCATATCTCAATTCACCCGGAACTAGCAACACGCAACGACAATAACTAAGCAACTGGGGATACTGGAAACCAATACGAGGGTGGAATTGTGGTTACAGCTAGTACAATGATCATTTACATTTATTCAATTACCATAATTATTACGGTGATACAGATACCGGAACAAAATGCGCCAAATTACCGAGATACCCATTTACTCAATATTAAAAGCACTTTCCCCTGTATTCTTACTTCTCCGGCATAGCTTCTCTTTAGATTTTTCATTTCACAAAAGAAATAAAACAATTTTACTTCTAATTCTACTAAAATTACCTATCTAAGTACAAAATTCACAGCAGTATTATGTTGCATTCTTTAAAACAGTATTTCATGAATAATATAATGTTAAGGAATGTTTTCTCTTAATAATTATTGTTGGTTTTGGGGTACCATGGATTCAAATACATAATATACTACAATGAGCACTCTGAAGCATAAAATAACTAAGCGAAACTTGTAATAAGATAAATATAGCACCTGAGAAAAAATTCGCAATTTAGTACATGAATAATTTCAAAAAATATTAAAAATTGAAAGAAAACAAAAATAAACTTAATAAGTAAGCGTAAATAAAACGAATATAATAACTTTAATGAATAATATGTGCTTACTTTCACGCCTTTCGTTATTAATTTACATATATTCGTGGTTTTGAGTTAGCAACAAGCTTGGAATTTGTCTTTCATAGAATTGAGTAGCTAGAATGTAGCTGACCTACAACTGTATTAATGCCTATTCCTTTAGTTGACTTATGTTACTGGATTATTATTAGATGTTTATGTATGAATATTTAATTATTATATGTTTACAATTTGATTTGTATAAAATGCGAATAGTTGCATTTATTAAAGTTATTTCAATGCGTCAGGAGAATAATTATAAAGATGTCTGTTCGTAGTGAAGAGGAAGCTGGAGGATTTGGAAGCATTAAAGTTAAGTTTGTGGGTGTCTGCAAACTCTTGAACTGCTACCAGACTTTTATTCATCTGAAGTTCCAGTTTATTTATGGCGGAACCACTGCTCCACATTACAACATCATCAGCAAAAAGTACGACTTCACAAGGATAGATGCTTTTTCTTATCCTTGAAATAAACAACGCAAAAAGGATGGGGCTAAGTACAGAGCCTTGGGGTACTCCCTGCTCCATTTTGAGAAAGCCTGAAAGGCTCTCTTGTAGTTTGACACAGAATTTACGGTGAGACCTTTTCGAGCTTGGACAGCTTAAATCAATATATCTCCAGTGGAAACCGTCCTATCTTGGGGTGTATGGTAACGAAAGAGCTGACGATCTGGCAAGAAAAGGTTGTGATCTCCCTACAGCCACTTCCACTGATTTAAGCCCAACTGGAATTCATTCCTATTACAAAAATAAAACTAACATGACATGTAAAATTTCTCCTGTTCACCAATGGCATTTCGCTGAGTAACCAGGCCCGTCACTTCTGAGTAAAATATCTAGGCCTCTTCAAGCTGCCATGGCCAGATTCAGAAGTGGTCATCTTCGATGCATGAAGTTTAAAGAAGGAGAAAAAACCTTTCCCTCGTGTGCCTGTTCCTTCCTTGCCTCTCCCGCTCACCTACTGCATTGTATAGGCGTCTCCCTGAGACAGCTGATGGCTGAGCAGGACGACGTCAGAGATTTAGTCTTGCGGCAAGATCCCTTGGACATGGTATAGGCTTTCCTGCCCCAAAGGGATTAGAAACAACAACAAAATTTCAATACGTAATTTCTCAAGCTACTTCAGCAATTTGATTAACGGCTAGTAAACAATTTATAGTAATATAGGAAGGAATGAGGAAATATAAAGCAAATAATTCATGTATTCTTAAATTGCAGATACATGTTAGCCGAATTCCTAATAAAATATTATTTCACTGTACCCATTTGAAAGCATATATTTTGTACCAAGGAGAATGAGAAAAGAAGCAGTGGCATCAGGTAAGTGGTAATTTTCAAACATTACACAATGTATTTTAAACATAGTAATTTTAAAGATGAATAAAGGCAGATCGGAAAACAAATACACATGCAAAAGATTTGCTACGGTATTTAAAAGACGATAATTTTAAAATCTGCATCCTACACTAAACAAAATTGATAACTTAAAAGTAACAATAAAGTCATCGACAAAATAATTCTATGAATAAATTAGTAATATTCTTTAAAATAGAATAAATTTATTCTAAATTTTTATATTGTTCGTAATTATCGTGTACACATGTATAAAGTTATCATATTGGTTATCAAACTTTTTTTTTACCTTTACATTAATTATTTTAGCTTCTGTAATCTACACGCATAAAGGTGTACTTTTGGTTTATAAAGCTGCGTATTACACATAGTTTGGAAAATGTTTCGAATTAACAATCTACAATTTGTACAATTTCATGCTAATTAGCTAATCAAAATTGGTTATTTTGTTGCTTAAACGATAGAACATACAACACAAATAAGAACTTCAAAGGTACCGTATGGATGCTTATTCCTCAAGACATTTTGTTGAACAATAAGCCTTAAACTTAGGAGCAGAATAGCTGTCCTATTTACCTCAGCAAAAGATTTTAGGGATTTACTAGGTATACTTGATATTGTTAATATTCATCCTGGTGCATATCACTAAACATACTGTTACTTTTTTTCTTCTCTTCTAACGTACGTTAAGGGTCCGTGCATTTGGAATGAATAACGAAGACACTTCGTGAAGTATCGATACACTAACTTCGGAGTGACTAACGACAACACTTGATGAAGAATAAAAATACAATTTATTCGCCAGTATTTTTCAAGACAGCTCCAAAAGCACGTTTACAACCGTCGAAGAGCAACTATAAACAGGCGGAGACAATCAGCGACACAGCGTTCAGGCTATAACGGTGAAGACAGCTTCACGGCAAAGTACCAGAGTACATCTCCCGACCGTGCTCGCTCGTTCTTGGAACTTTACGTACTATCGAAGTTCTCCATGCTACAGCTCACACTCGACGATACACTAGAGTATAGCTTCCGACTCGGTTCGGTCGTTCTCGGAGCTCAGCACACTCTAAGATAAAACTCGACGTTGCACTAACTCGCGATACACTAAGAGACTCTCTTGATGCACTCGACGACAAACTCGACACTAGACTACGAGACACTCGCTCACTGACTGAGTATCAACCGGCTAGATGAGACCTAACTCTCCGCGTACCAGCAGGGTTATACAGCTTTTAGCTTGTGTTCGGGAACATTCTAGGCTAAACCAGGAAGAATTCCTTCCAGAAGGTTCTCCACGCGTCTATAGCAAATCGCCAATTTTGTCGCGAAACGGGAGATCTCTCGCCAAATGTGGCAACCCTGCCTTCTTTTGTCGTTTCCTGGGAACCCTAAACCTGCTTTGCGAGGACGCTATCTTTCCACAAACATTTGGTAACAATACGTTCCAAAGCAAATTAAAATTGCCTACTGCATATAGCAGCTTCGGTATATCAAGTCAAAAGCTTTCGCCTTTCGTCCGTTAGGGTTTCACTAATTGGATTCCGCTAATCGGATAGTACACAACGCACCTTTCACCTATGCGTTACTACTGGACAGCCCAAAGGTAATTAAAGGATGAAGAATTAACGAATCCGATCGTCGTCCTTGGCTCAAGCAAACGAAAACACTTAAGTTCAGCACTCAGGTCAGCGAAAACACTTAAATTCTCTAAAATAAGAAGTCTGATTGTATGTATCAAGAAGAGGATATAACTTAAAAATGTGGTGAAATTTAGATGTCAGTACTTTGCTTTTTTAAAATATTTTGACCATATTTTGACCATAATTTGAACTTAATAATGCCTTTTTCTCAAACCTGTTACGCAAAAGCTGTTCATTTCTTATATGGCAGACATTATTCTATTTTCAGCATATCCCATGTGCCTTGTCTTTATATTGCTTTCTGCTGAATTGGTTAATGAGTTGTTTTCAAATAATGGTATCCTTTCAGGTTATAACTTCGTAAATTGGCTTTAAAATATTGCAATTATTCTTTGATTATACCTAATTTTTTTCCTATTCCAGTTTGCTTTACATAATTGTCTAAGCACTAAAAGGAAGAATACTTTATTTTCGACCTATTGTTTTCAGATAAATCTTATATAAGCATTAGTGTTTATAGACTAGTTTTTCTTTCCAAGATTTCCCTAATATTCTATACTTAATTAACATTTATGTAAAATTATTATTATTTATTTCAAGTTCTGAAAGTCTGTCATTTATCTTTGTTACAGCTAAAGCTGAAAACACAATAAATATGTAGAAAGTGTCCGGAAACTTTTAACGGGTTTGGTGAAAAAGACATACAGTTATTACACCCACTCAAAAACTGTAGGTATCAAACTCAAATTTTCTCTCAGGATATAATTAGCAGTTTACTGATCTTCTACGACTTTTTGCTTATCACAAATGTCATGACGAAAACCAGAAGTAGTCGAGTGGTAAACATCGACCAGCTATTCGATCAACGTAATTGAATGTATTAAATCAAACACTAATGAATTAGATAAGGAAACAGTAACACAGATGAAACTGGTCTTATGGAGATTGAGGGGACAACGTCAGTTATATTAAAGTATCTTCACAAAAACTACAGGTAGACAAACATAAATAAATTTCGAAACTGTTGAAAACTGCATTTAGTATATTATTTATGAATGTAGATTTCAATTCTTTAAGTCTTACGCTTCCCGCAAAGATAAGCAGTGCAATTCCTGGCCAGAAGTAAATGCATGCAGAGAAATGACCAAATAGAGAATCTGTATAGATGCGCACTACAGTTTTCGAGAAAAAGTGAATTTTAAAGAGAATGTATTTTAAAAATTATTTTAAAGGAAGAAATCTGAATTTATTAATGGCGTACTGTTCATCGAAAAACAGGGACAAATCTTTTCTGGAACCCGTTACCATTTTTACATGTATTTAAGCTCCTTGATTATTCCGATTTCCAACAATTATACTTCAGACTGTTCGAAACCGGAATAATCGAAGACTTAAACACATATGCGCAGCCGATTACCTGAGCTTTGCGAGGTATACGAGGATCACTATGAAATTTTTGAGATGCTGCTAAACGGTACAAATTAAACTTACCTAATCTTAGGTATGTTCAAATAAAATTTTTCAGCATCAATTCTCTTTTGCAGGCAAATTTTCCAAAGATTAAATGCTTTATTTTATCAATTTCTTAGAATCGATAAAAAACATGATTTTATAACTTCTGCAATGTTAGTTTATTTAATTAAAACGACGACGACATAAATTTGTTTTCGTTCAGGAGAAAAAAGTAAATGTTCCATCACTCTGATGTTACTTTTGTTCATGACCGCCAATTTTGCTGAATGAGAAGATGCATTAACATGGCGAAGCATGAATCCCCTAATACTCACCTCTTGAAGAATTTATGGAAGAGTTGCGTACTATTAAGCTCTAAATGACTTTTGTCCCTTTAATTTGATGGCATTGACTAGTTCTATACTTCTAAAGAAAACGGCACACCATTGCTACTTTTTCATTTTTCGTTGTCCTTTCTTTACCGTTGTTTAGGGGTCATCTTCAAACTCTCATAATTTAATTCCTAGATGTGTTGGAACCTGAAAAAATGATATATACGTTTTATCAGACAGAGCATCATTTCCATGCGCTAATTGTAGACGTCAAAGGCATTCTTTCTGAATTAGGCCTATTTTAAAACCATTGAAAATTATAGCTTGATAATGCTCTCGCATCACCTCCATTTCCTTGATTTTAAAATTTATTCTACGAAACAAAAATCAATTACAGCCACAATTTATTATCCACAGACATAAAAAGCTTATTTAACAAATTTGCATATTTGAAAATAAATGCATTTTAACGCATAATATCTGTTCTTGTCTAAAATCTTTTATAATTATCGACATATATGTGTATATATACGCAGAACTTTAAAATTCAATGCTGCAAATGTTTTTATGCTATTATGTTTTAATCTCTAGTTTAAGATAAGTATTTGTACTTGGTTTTTCTTCACACCTGTTAGGAAATTCCTAACAAAGTGCATTTTCCAAACAATAGGAAAATGAAAATATGTTGGTAATTATTTTAATAAGAAATTTGATCATTCTATTAAGCTGATAAATTCATAACAGTTGAACAAAATCTCAGAGTATTTAATGAAATAATATTATGGATCTTGGATCTTGGATCATATCTTTGCTTCTGGCTTCAACTACCAAGAGTTCTAACCCGTAATTAATCATTATACCAGAGGCCATTAAACTTTTGAAAATTGTGTATGATTAAATATACCACACCAGAAGGCTAGAATCAATACTAGAGTAAACTTACTAAATAAGCATTTGAGTAAACAAGCATTTGAATGCATAATTAAGCAATGGATGGTAAGTCGAGGATCAGTAAATAACGACGGTCATTGCAGGTACGGGCTCAAGAAGAGTATATAGAAAATGAAATTTAAAAAAAAATAGATAAATCAAAACTACTATTAATTTTCAATAACATGCTGTCAATTTTTAACCTTTAAGGAGGAAATAAATATATAAACAACTCTTTATTAAAACAGTTACTTAATATACAAAACTTTGTACATATTATTACGAATTTTTTTCATAAATTTCATTCATTCATTTTCATTTTAGGGTAATCATTTGTGAAATTGTAGTATTTTGCTGCGCAATGCAATATGAAAAATCTAAAGAGGCGAGCTATGCCGAAAAAGTAAGAATACAGAGGCAAAACCATTCAACGTTGAGTAAATGGGTATCTCGGTAATTTCGTAAGATATCGCGAAGCTGGAAATGGTTTGGGCGACTTATTTTGTAGCCAATTTGACGAGATAGCGCCAGAAGTAGAAGAGCGGCGACCATTTGGCGACATTTTGTTCCGGTCCCTGTATCACCGTAATAAGTGCACTGGTGTGCAAAAATTAAGGACGACACGGTTCACACAATCAACAAATTTAATACCGTAAGATCCCCAATACGTAAGGACATGAGTAATGTAAACAACACTTACTAAAAGAGTAATCAGAGAGATAAAAAGAAGCTTTATTGAAAAAGTAGCATGGAGCGCAATGCGACTGAAGGCCGAAACATCCCTGTGATGGGTGTCCAGCAAGAAACATCCGATCTTTAATAGGGGATATGATCTCCCCTGACTGCTAGGCAGGTTTCACATCATTTGTGCATGCTGGATATGTGGTTGTTAATGAGCTGTTGAGACACTGCTGCTCGTTCCTCTTGTAGCACCAATCGCAGTTTCGGAATCGTTACTGGCGATAAGTTACGTGCTGCCACGGGTCTCCCTAGTAAGTTCCGTACATGCTTGACCGGATTTAGATCCAGAGACCTTGCCGACCAATCCATGTGTTCAATATCTTCACTCTCCAACAGCTCTTCGACAGTAACTGTGCGATGAGGTGGAGCGTTGTCGTCCATGAAGAGGAACTGAGGACCCATAGCCCTTATGAAAAGACGCATGTAAGGAAGAAGAACCTCGTTACAATAGCAGTCCCAGGTGACGAACATCCTTGGGAGATATGAAGGTCGAACGAGAACTCCACGACCTCCAAAACAGTCCCTTTTGATGATGTTGAAGGGGTATTTGCGTGTTTCCCGCTCTGTCCAGATGTGTATATGTCTAGAATCGCAACTGAGACTAAATCTGCTCTCATCTGTAAAGAGTACTCGTCCCCATTCATTGCCTCTCCAATTCCGGTGTTCCCGGCATCACAGAGAACGCCTTCTCTAAACAGACCACCACGGTGCAGTCGTCTGGCCACGGGAAAACGTGATATCGGTCGTTCTGTCGCCTGTGTCGTGTGTTTAGCGATTTCTCCCGCTGTCTGCCGCCTGTTTCTTCTAGCCTGTAAGGCAATATACCGGTCATCTGCGGGTGTGGTTCCTCGTGGACGACCACTACTAAACCCCCGGATAGCTGTTCCTGTAGTTTGAAATTGTCTCCAAAGTCGTGAAACGATGCTGTGAGCAATTCCGAACTCTGCAGCCACGCTTGTCACACTGCGGCCTTCATCCAACTTCCCAATGATTCGACCTCGGGTAAAAGCATCCAGATTTCGTCTAACAGATTGATTATTCGCCATTTCTCGCTGAGGCAGCAACTCGGTGTGATTTTAAGTGCTATACGGCGTGCAATCTCTTTGCTAGAAATACTCATCTTACACCGACAACATGCTTTATAATACTCAGACACTTCCCCATTACGTCTACCTGCATACCTGCGCATGTGCTACCGTACCACGATGGTACGGTATCCTCTTCTTTCAGCTGATATGCTAATTTTTCGACTTCGTCCTTAATTTTTGCACACCAGTGTATTGCAACTGAATAAATGAAATTGGTCATTACATTAACTGCAGCCGTAATTCGACACTTATATTGCCTTCTAGTGATTTCAAGAAGCAGAAAGTACAAGAAATATTACGGCTGCCAAATGAAAACTATATAAGGGCGAAAAGAAAGTATCTGCTGTGAACTGTTATTGTTAGTGTTGTTAGTTCAGAATAAGCTATTTCCAGGTTAGCTTTCTCTTTACATGCTCTTTGCATTGCGTTGTGTTTAACATTCTTAGTACTTTAAAGAGTAATTACTGATGGTACTTTGTAATACTGTAAGCACCTATACGGGTATTTCTGTGGAAAATTGCAGAACTTAGAAATATTTCTGCTGACAAATAAATTTTATTAACCTATCATTGAGCCTCTATGGATTCAATCTGTTACCACCCCCGTACACACGCAATAATATAACGTATATGTCCATATGTAATTCATAATATAATTTAGAAAATAATAAGGGAAAAAATTAATCTAAGGTATTGAAATTGCGCAATAATTTGCTGTCAAATTAATGAGAATAAATCAGAATAATTTATTTCAATTCTACTTGTCGGTGGTTAGCTACCTAACGTCAAGTTGAGAGAAAGGAAAGCAATATTCAAAGACCAAAGAGCAAAAGTATAATCGATCTAATTAATTCGATTTTCTGTTATTATAATTTTACATTTAATTCCGGTATTAAATTTTAATTTTTTGCTTCATGATATTCGTACAGTAAAGATTTTTCTAACTGCCTAACGTTAATAAAATCCTTGAGAAGATCAAGTAAACTTACCATTATTAGAGTTAAAATTCCTCAAAACTCAGTCATGAAACAGAATAAGGTGGAATATAATGTTACTTGAATACACCGATAAGAAAACCAAATTAATTTCCAGTAGTATTGAAAACTTGAATCCCTAATATCACTACGGACGAAATCAATATATACGTGGGAGTCTTACGAACCTCCTTCTCTAGTACTCAAACGTATGTGTAACATGTGAGACCTACTGACCGAAAACGTACTCAATGTGTTGCGTCAGAAAATGAACAGTTTGAAATCAAGGTATTTTAATACAAACAAAACAATTACATATAATAATAATCTCTTTATCCATTTGAGCTAAAAGCAAAACTGCAATTTTTATCATTAAAAAAATTATATCAATATATTAAATACACTATACGCAAAAAATTAATCTTAGAAAAGAGTCCTTTCCTACGAGAGCAAAATAGGAAGGCTTATGTTTAAACTTTACATAAAATTTACACTTAACATTTTGAAAATTAAATTCTTTTAAAGGGGCATTTTGTGCCCGTACGTTTTAGTAACTGCAAAATATTGAAAAACTTTTAGATTAGAATAATTAATTTAAACAAATTATAAAGACCTTATGTTTTCTAACCGATTATTTTTAATTTCACTTTGCTGTCCCGCCTGAATTCAGTTTCCTGCCGGAATGTAAATTTTAAATGACATAGTATGCAAAATCTAAATGTGTTTCAGAAGTAGCATTTATGCTGCATTTCAAGAGTTCGTGAGTAGTAGTAGCGGAGTTAGTTCCGAGTTTACGTTGCCTGTTTGAAATAAGCTATCTATCGGTGTTAGACACCCATCAGATTATACTGATATTTTAAGCTCGGTTTTGCTGTATGCAGCCATTTAGCATTTTAGATAATTAAGGAGTCAGTCGTTAGCCATTCAAATTTATTGTGATTAGTTACATTTTTTATTTTCAGTTAAATTTAGATCAGCCATATGTGGTGGTGAATTGTGAGCACCGAGCACGTGCAACGTACTCAGTTTAGTTCAAATAAAAAGGTTATTTAAAACTTTCTTCTGCAGTATCTATTCCTTAAAGACATAGCAAGTATTCACTAGTTCGTCTTCAACGTACAGTCTACATTTTATGTTTCTAAAAAAGAGTGAAACTGTATAAAATGAGCTGTCTAAAATTCCGATACACCCTTAAAATTACGGCACAACATTTATAAGATACAAATTGCGATAACGAGCTACCAGTGGCTGAGAATAAAACAACCGAATACTGATATTTCGACCAAATTCTAATCCCGACAAAAGGGTTAATTGTACTTGCGATTTCCCAGTTTTCCCTATCTATAACATAAATAAGTTCAGAATAACAACCCCCCTTGGATAAGAATAAATTCCGCTTACAAAATGCTCCAATAATAAAAATGTAACATATGTTGTAAGAGTCTTAGACTGAAGGTCATGAAAATGGAACTTCTAGAATTATAGATCTAAAATATAGCGTTCCGGTTGCAGGTAAATAGTTCAGTATTTAACAGTGAGCTCAGTCTATGGTTATTTAGATAATAAAAGTTTTAGATAAGAGGAAGAAACTGGCATGATAACTAGTGAAGAATTCGAGTTTTGGCTTTTAAGTTAAGTTTACAGTTGGAAGAGCCTGGCTATTATAAAATATTATATATAAAATACTTAGGTAATAATCAAATGATGACGAATGAAACATAATAACGGAAAAATGCATAATATATATAAACACACATGACTCGGATATGACAACATACATTGGTTTCATTGACAGACGCAAACATTTCAAAAATAAGACGATGAAAAGGACATTAAAATTAATATTAATTTTCAGGTATTCACTTTAAATCTGTATTGATAAAAATCCTTTCTATTCCCTACCTCCGACGCCTCGAATGCAATTCACCTAATGTGATTTAGGTGTAAAGTTCGATTGGAGTTTTTAATAAATGCTTACAGATTTTCTTTTCTTCTATTAACAGATTTCGCATTTTTTTACCCGTTAGAAATTTGCCTGTGGATGTTGAAACGCCTCAGAATTCTTATGTATGGCATCCCAAATACATTCACTACAGTTAAAATGTGAATAAAAACAGGATAATCTATTCGAGAACTGTTCTCATTTTCTAACAGCATATCAATAACTGTAGCGTCCAATTAGCGTTTAGGCCAACACATCTTGGATCTAGATTTAAAGATTTAAAATGGCTCAAAATCATTCTGACCCTCCCTGGTTTTCCTAGAGATGATTATCTCATTGCAAAGATATTCGCTCATAACAACCAATTTCTATGATTTGCAGTTCTGTTTGTCCATTCATCATAATACTTAACCTAACGAGAATGGCTCGACGTCACATATATTTGCGTCAATAATATTTGCGCTATTATATGTGCTATTATATTTGCTATATTATAATAATTATTCACACTTGCTAAAATAGCTGACGTCCAGAACAATTCCTCAGGCTGATACTGGTTTTTTCATTTAACTATATCTTTTCTGATGCGATGCTATCTTATCCTTATACTGTTTGCACTTAAATAAACAGTTGTGCCAATAGATAAATAATAAAAACGTTATTGTATTGAATGACAAACAATAAATTTTTAGGGACATATATGGGCCATAGCTAACAGCGAAAGCTTTTGCTTACTTCCTCTAAACAACTGATTTACAATCGCTTCCTTTATCTTATATCCTATTCCCTTGGCTTGTGAGATTATAAATTTTTCATATTGAGAATCGCTGTTCTCAGCAGAGCACCATTATCACTCAAAATAACTGTACCTAGATCTTTAATTCTGTTTATGCAAAATAATATGAGTGTTAAAGGCTGTATTGAATATTCTCCTAGACTGTGGTCTTGTAAGTCGTCAGGTGGCTAACTTAAATACAACAAATAAGTGTACTAAATAAATAAATTAATCGAATTCTAATCAGATACCACCGTACTGAAAATTATAGTCATTCATTTACATGATAAAATCCATTAGTATATTGAGATAATGAGTATCCACAAAAAACATTTTCCCCGTGGTTGAGGTGAAACAGACAAAATTCAATTTATTTTTATTTATTAGCCAATAAATACAAGCAGCATTAGGAATTATAAATTTAATTGGCCATCCAAAACTGAAAACCACAGAAGTTAAATTTAGAATTATGTAACATAGCGTTTAGCTTTCATAAAATATGTTCATATGTGTTCCCCTCGTTATCTAGATAATAAAATTTCTATAGAAGAGCAAGATATTTTCACTCAAAACATAAATAACATGGAGTTTTCATGAATTAATATTACAAACATTCAAACAGTCAAGATGTAACATCAGGCAGAACATATGAACTGCAAAAGGAGATAACACACATTCTGATATCCAATAACAAATAAATCAGGAATTTGTTGAAATCAGGAATAGTAACTTATCTGTATACCTTTTAGATGTACAATAACTTCCAATTAGAAGAAGAACAAATTAAAGTAGATGTGACACAGTGTCTTAATTTCCATACTTTATTCACAGTACATAGAAATTCAGTGGTACTGCATTCATGTTAGAAGAAAATAAATTTGATCTCGATTTATTTCAGAATCCTTTTTATGAAATTGACATGCTTAAAAAACTTAGAAAACAAGAAAAATATTTCTCAGTTGAAGAAGTTCTGTCTCTTTGAAGGGGCCAAGATGAACTACACATGCGTTATCTCGTCGCTGACCTTAAAGTTTTGATATACTGTTCAGTGATCAAAGTCATATGTAATATATAATAAAGATATAAGAGATAAGACATATATAAGAAAGATTTTCATTTTCACCTAAGCTTCCTTAAAGAACACAGAGAGATATATTGATAGACATGAACACACAGAGAAACACATGAGGTGAAGAGAAGCAAGCATCAGATGATGCAGTCACTGCAATGAAATGTTATAGAATTTTTAATTTTCTTGTGGATGGCAGTTGATTGGCTCGCTAGCGATTGTGATAGCAGTTTAAAAGTCTCTGCTGGAAAACTTTGCCTCGTAGAGTCATTAGGTTATTTCGAAGCAGGAGACATGAAAAATGAGCAATGCCCTAGCCGGGACTCTAACCTCGGACCCCTCGAATACACGCCGAGTGTGCTGACCATTACACCACGAAGTCATGCTAAGAAGGCGGGAGAAATACCTTATATACTGCCTCCTTTTAAAAGGTGACTGGGGATCAGGGAACTCATTCGCCAAATCCTGGTGGTGGAGAATCATCATCCACCACATTTTTTAGTTCGCGGGCCACTGTAGAATCATTAGGTTATTTCGAAGCAAGATACATGAAATGAGACGCCGGGACTCTAACCTCGGACCTCTCGAATACGGGACGAGTGTGCTGACCATTACACTACGAAGACATGCTAAGAAAGCGAGAGAAATACCTTATAGCTTTACTAGAAGAAGAGATTAAGAATCTTTCAATGATTACGAAATGTTCATGGCATTTATTTGCAAGGAAGTATAGCTCTAATAATGGGTGTGCTAGCGGTTGGTAAGAAACATATGTCGTCAGTTTTGTCGTATTGGAAGTAAAGATTAGGAATCTTTTAACGAAAGCCTCAAGGTTTATAGCAGTTACTCATAAGATGCATATCGCTAATTTTGAAACTTACCATTTCCGTAGCCCATGTAGCCTTCCTTCGGGTTGGCGATAGTCTAGCTAGCCGTCCTCTGGTCCCATCTAAGTTAAAGTGAGCCGGGAAACTAAAGATCGAAAACCTTCATATATCCGGAAAATCCAGGGAACACATTTTCGTATAAAATTGCGCAGTAGGCAGTCAGGCGAACAAATAAATTTTATCTTGATCACTCCTTGCTGTTTAAGATCTAGCTTTTGGCAAACTTGAGATTCTTCTGAACTTTGGTGAAATGTTTAGTGAAGTATAACAGAAAAAGTGAAAGTGAAGTAGAAAAGTTTCAATCAGAGCTGGCGAAAGTCAGCCAAACTTATTTTCTTGCAGTGCAAGGACAAAGTGCCAGACGTGCACTGAACCATAGAAGAAAAGATGCGAATTTCCAACAATTTGTCTTTTATGCTCTAAAAAAGAGGAGTGGTATTTTTACTGTTTAGAATCATTCGAATTTCCCTCCTTTCCGTCTCGAATAAACTTGAACGAAATTATAATTAGCTAAATAATCATCGGATAATAATTAAATTTTTCATGAACGGATAACTAATTAAAGTTAATATCGTTTCATTTATGATATATAAAAATGCAAAAATTGAGCTGTGATTTGAATACTTTTTTCATTTACAATCTGTCCAACTATAAAATTAAACGTATTAGACTTCATTTTTAACTTATTTATTTAATGCAATACAATAAAGTAAAAATAAGTGTAGGGTAAATAATTTAATGGCGAGGATAAGAATAAATCCATATAAAATAACAATCCCTTTTAAGTCTGAAAATTAAATTAGATATTTCAATTAAACTTGAGGACGTTGAATTACGTTAACAATTGGAATCGGAGCTTAAAATATATGTTTTATGAGTTAAATCACTTTAATTAATGAATAGTACTTTGAAAACCGATTAAAGTACAAAAACGTGATTAAATTATAAAAACGTTAAAATATATCTTTGACATTTTTGTAACAAAATTATTTATAATTCAAACTGCATCATCAAATTTAGATTTATAATTAAAAAATGATGATGCAATAAATGAATATGATCTCAAAATTATGACATCGCATTTTTTCTGAAGTTTTCAAATTAGTCATGTGAAGTCAAATATTTTTCTGTTACCAATTTGGTTGTCTGCAACAAGGAATCAAACGCATTAAATATGTATTCAATTTAATGGAAAACTTAGAGACAGTTCTTGAAATTCTGCTTCTTCTGTTTCTGTGCTATGTAAAAATTTTTAATTAAATAAATATTTTTCGTTTTGACTCTGATTTACATTTGCATAGTGGACAGAAATATTCTGAATTCTGTAATTTGAGTTAGCATAAAGTTAACATTCAAGTTAAACGTAAATTAGTGACAAGTGCTGCAGACTGAAGAAAACTCCACCTGTTCACAGAACAATTTCTGAGCATCATAGTAACTTTACAGATAATGTTAATCTATATTTTGAATTTGATGTTTTAGTCCGATCGTACAGCCAATTAGAATAGTTTCATTATTTAACAATTTTCCATCTTATGCAAAGAGTCTAGTAACTGAAATTTAACTCTGGCATTGATATTACCAATGGGCATTGATATTAAAGATCGAAATCTTTCATTTAGGATTATGGTGGTAAACTGACTTCTGAGCTTCTAAAACCTATAAACTATGGCCTTGAAATTAAATTTACGTGATCATATAAAGTAAGAATGGTGTTAGTTTTAGCCTTATATGTAGCTTTTCTATTGTTTATTTATTTTACTTGAAAAGGAAATTTATTAAATTTATTAAATTATTTATTATTTTTGAGAAGGAAATTTATTCACAAATTCTCTTTGCCAAGTACCTATTTCTATTACTGTTTATTTAATTGTTAATTATAAAGCAAGTAATATAAATTGTAGAGACAAAGCAGGAGAAGAAAAAAGGTACAATGGCCTCACCGGGATTCGATCTTGGACGCCTCGAATATGCACCGAGTGGGCTACAATTACGGCAAGAAGGCATGCTAGAAGGAAGGCGAAACTACATTAAATTCTCCCCCTTTTAAAGGGCGACTGGGGATTAAGGAACCCAGTCGCCAAATCTTGGAGGTGAAGAATTATCTTTCACCACTTTCATTTCGGGCACCACTGTAGAGTCATTAATTTTCTTTGAATCAGGATAAGTGAAAAATGTGCAATGCCCTTGCCGAGACGCGAACCTGGACCTCTTGAAAACGCGCCAAGCGTGCTACCATTACAACCCGAAGGCATGTTGGAAGGAGGAAGAAAATAACCTTATAAATTGTCATAAGCAATTTTATGTTACCAGTTATTCATTCATGTCATTATTCATTATCTCCTTCCAAACAATACTACATACATAGTTAAAGGAGGTAATGCTTTTGGTTCAAAAATTCGATAGTCAGTTTTCAATAAATAAGCACGAATTATAACCCCAAAAACATGTTTGTACTCTTTCTACAAAGGTCTTGTCTGTCTGTGTGTGACGATCTTTTCTTCCATGGTAATTTATGTAAAACTCGCAAAAATTTCTGGTTCCCACGTTTAAGCTTTCTGCATTAATATAAATAATTGATTCAATTTTGGATCAAACTGGATACCCAGAAATAGTACTTTTCTTGAAGCTCGTAACAGCTTTTGATGGATGACTGGAAAATGTTTTTATTTGAAGCCTATAACAGTTTTTAATGAAAAACTATGTTAAAATATAAAACGAAACTTTTGCCTTGAACGTATTAGATTTTGGCTGAAACTGATAAATCGGAAATGATACTTTACGTGAAGTTCTGAGTAGATTTTTGTGAAAAAAATGCGAGTTCGAAATTTCATTAATTTATATTTAAAACTATTATGTGCATATATGATGCTTATACAATCACGACTGAGAACAACATATTATATTTTAAATATACTTGATAAACCTAAAGTGATACTTCATCTGAAGCCCATAACAATTTTTAATGAAAAGGTACATTAAAATACAATCCAAAACTTTTCAATTTTATTATTGAACGGTTTTATACCAATGGGAATAACATATTAGATTTTGGTTAGAATTGATAAACAGGAAGTTGTATTTTACTTGAAGCTCTGAACAGATTTTCGTGAAAAAAATATATTATGATGAATCCCCAATTTCTGAAATTCGGTATTTATAACTTGTTTAACGTATAGGATGCATATACAATAATTGTTGTTATACGTGCATGTTATAAAAAATGTACGTGTTATTGGCTTGTACTGTTGATGACAAAAACATACAAGATCAAATAGCAAATTGGGAGACGCTATTACTTTAATTCTTATTAATCCTGAAACTCATGGTAATCATTATTTAGTTGCAATTCTAACAAAAAACAAGTATTGTTTACTGATAGCTAAATACGTGCGGATTAATTTGAATTTAGATTTGCTGATACTACAGAAGTAACACGGAAGAAAACTAAATTATGTTATTCGCTTAAAAGCCTTTTTGTAAATATAATACTATAGGGAAGTATATAATGTAGTACTATAAGGGAGCAGTGTTGGATGGGTCCATAAAGGAGTCTTTCATAGCCTAACAATAATTTATTAACAGGTTTAAGTTTCACACGGACATCACATATAATTTTAAGAATCTTACAGAGCAAAAATCTGATACAAACTAACATGTTCATCACCTGGCCTTTACAGACGTCTTTCTCTTGCTACTCACCAGGGGGCACCTTCGTTGCTAGAGTTAGTCCACTATAGTTTATATTAAAAGGAGCGGTTCCACGTTGGGCGCCATTTATGGGGTGGTTCATCTTGGATGGGTTCATATATGAGTTCTGCATTGTGTAACAATAATTTATTAACACGTTTAGGTTACACACGGATATCACCTATAATTTAAGAATCATACAGAGCAAGAATATGATTCAACCTAACAGGTTCATCATCTGGCTTTTACTGAAGTCTTTTCTGTGGGTACTAACCAGAGAGCACCCTAGTTGCTAGAATGACTCCAAAATAGTTTATTAACAGGAGCGTTTGTAATACTAGTTTAATTTAATCAAAAACAAATTAAATTACCTGTTATTCATCTGAACAATAAAGTACAATTTTTAGTAAAAAGACATAAAGGAACAAATTTTTTATTATATTGGATATAAATTTAGAAACCTAGTTTTTGCATATGGCCAACTGTACTTAGAAAATTTCTGACTTTATATATCAGTTCTCCGTAAGACTTTGAATGTTTAGCAAATTAAATGAGAATTAATATTTTCTTTCGGTTTTCTGTCACTTGTACATAAACTTGCTGAAGATATGCAGCTACAGATAAACTAAATAAACACATTATAACTGGACTGCTCATGAAGCGAGCAGTCACGTACGTGAGCGTGAAAGAAATAAAAATTGCAAGTTATTCTAAAATTCTAAATTCAAATTAAAAGAGAGGGAAACATTTTTTTCTGATTTAAATCTATTTTTTCCATATTCACAAAATTATTCATGATTACACAATATTAAAGATTTAGTACACAAAACATCCTTGCCTAATAAGTACGGAAATGTAACACATTTCAAAGCAATCTTCCTACTTCAAAGCAATCTTCCTACTTCTACAAAATGGAAAAAATAATTCTGCTTAAACTGCATCGTAAAACTCCCGAAATTTATGCGGTCTTTCTTTTTTTTTTCTTAACTGATAATACTTTTCTAGTTATAACATGCACTTGCAAAGTTCTTCTGAAAAGAAACTTCTAATTAGATACTTCAACTACCTAATTAGTTACTTTTTCCTTTTTTATCATGCACTACAGCAGCACTTAAAGTAAAGTAGTTGTATTTACGTTCACTAAACTCTCATTACCAAAGAAATAAATATCCCCGAATGCTTTCTCGGACCATCTTATTAGTGACGCATAAGATTCACCGAACATGTGCATTAGTTTATTAGACTAAATACGGAATATTTAATCTCTTAATCTGAAATCTTAGTTTCTGGTGGCAGGTTAACAAGAAACAAGAAACTAAGATTCATGTCACATCTGTTACATACAAGCTTCTAAAATTATTGACTTGTTTTATTTAAAGAACAGAAGTACATAATGCATGTTGTTTTCTTCAGTTTGACTTGTTAATCGATAAATCTCTGAAGTTATAAAAATAATAAAAACGTATCATGTATTTTTAACTCAGCTTTCCTTTTGGTATTTGTAACTATTTTCTTGCCACCATGTTATTTAAAAAAGCTGATATGTACACCACATGACTTCCTTTGTACACAATATTAAATTATACGCATTTAGTTCATTTAAACGTATTAGATTGAATTAATCTACTTCGCTGATAAAGCATAAACCACAATAGAATAAATGCACTCTTTAAAATTCACTATATTTGTTTACCATAGCGACAATCTGGCGTTAGGTTCAATTAAAAGTCTTACATCTCATTCATTTTATAACTCAGAATCACAAAAATTACGTATATCATCTGAAGAATTATCTAATCGTTGCCGCATGCACTATTCAATTACTGTGATAAATCTAAAACGATGCATAAAAGAAATTAAACAAGCAAACAAAAAAACAGTTTTTCACAGACCATTCAGTATTTCTCATTCAATTAATTCATATCTCACTTCGCGGCAAGTCAAACATGCATAAAAACACAAAATATCTATATTAAAAATTACGAAGTAAATCTTGAACACTTACGTCCTCGAATAAATTCCAGAATTGGTTAAGCATGATCCGGTTTGTAATAATAAAGGATGGCGTTATCTTTGCTTTTGCGAAGCTTAGTTTCTCTAGACTGGCAACAAATCCACTATTCAGCTAAGTTTTAAATGTAAACAAACAAGCCTGCTTTCGTAAACATAATTAGGCTTAGCCGCACTTAAACAACTTTTAAATTGTTGATAATTCTACAAATATTGCATGCAAATTTACTAACGGCATAAAACCCTTAACCGAAAAATTAAGAACAATATAATTCAATCATTTTTAAAGCAAAACGTGCGCAATTTGTCAACATATAAGAACAAAAATTCTGACCTCACTAAGCCAAGTAACAAAGTGGGTATATATATATATATATATATATATTATATATTTATAATACATTTGATGCTGCCGATTGCAACCAAAACGAGAGGTGCATATCTACATGTTATAGCAGACCTATATACAAAATTTCAACGTTCTGAGGCTACTCCTTTTTGAGTTATGCGAGATGTATACTTACGTACGCACAGACGCTATGAAAAAAATCTCAGAATCCGTTTAAAAACAGTTTTATAATTTTTTTGGGAGAAAAAAAATCCTTTATTCTTTCCTTACGTACAGTCACCGAAAAACATCATTCAGTGCATTCGATAGCTGCCAAAATGGGTATTTTCGTTGTAATATGATACTCGAAATTTTTTGCGATTACAATATTTTCTTTTTACTTCGTGCAAAGAGTAAAAAGACCAGATAAGGTGGATTTACTTAACTACGTGTGCCAAATGCACAGAAATGTAAAAATGCCTCTGCACAAAAAAATTGGACATTTCTATATCTCTCGTTATACTGGGCCAATTGACGAAATTTAGTTTGTGATATTCATGTCTCAAAAGCGCGATTTAGGATGTATATTAGGTTTATATGTAGCATTGTTCTAACGTAGGTATTATAACACAAAATAGGACTTCTTATGAAATGACTTATCGATGTTTTCCCCATTTCGATTCTATGAAGTAAAATGTGCCTAAGTACAACATTTTTTAAAAATCTCCTAAGAAGATTTTAGAAATTTACCTCTCAAAATGTTAGCTCTTCAGCGTTAACTTGGTATATATTTATAAATATATCTTTTTTTTTACTAAACTTACATGATTCCTTCTTTCTTTCACAGTTTAAAATTTATGTTCAATGCAAATAACATTCGCAGTTATTTTCTGATCCTCTTTAAAATTCGTATTTTTTAGTAAATTTTATAAATTTTTCCAAATATTTCTGAATTATTACACACAAAAAGTTTGCAATTATCTTAAAGTAAATGTGTTTCTAAGCATAAGTGCAAAACCATTACAGCAATTTTATTAAAATTTCGAAAGACATACATGAAATTATACATTGGCACTTTTTGAAATTTGGCATATGTGTTAAAAGCGACAACATGCCAAATGCGTTTTACGCACTTTCTTGCATTTTTTTTTTTTCCACTCTTGAACAATGGAAAACGGAAAGAAAAATATGTTATTATAGATTAAGAATTGCGCTAAGTAAGCTACTATTATCGCAAACTGAAAAAAGTGCGAGAAAATGATTTTTTCAATTTCTTGGTTAAGTTCATTTTCTTGGTATTTCTCACCAAATTTCACAAGATTTAATATTTGGCCATAATTTAAGGTCCTGGAAAAAATCGCTACTGCATTTCAGGAAAAACTCGCTTTTGTATCAAAATACCTATGCTAGAACAATGTTATACATGAATCTTATATACAGAATTCCGTTAACATTTCAAAATTCAATAATTTGTTAAATAATGTAGGTAGGTAGGTACAAACTGACACACATGCTTGAAATGTCAGGGGGTTTTTTTGAAAGCAAAAAACAGTGTCTAAAGACGGCCAACAGATGGCGCTTCATAGAACAAAAATTAGCATAAGATTTCATTTTTAGCAAAGATTGTGTTCATTATAACAAATGTTCAATATTTCGACCGCCATTCATGACACCTAAGAGGCCAAACATGACGGAAGTGGTGGCTCAGTTCGGGCTATTCTCCAAACGTTGTGTGCAAGAGACCTTTCACACGTGTAGCTATATGGCATGGAGCGCCATCCTGTATAAAAGCTACACTTTCTAACAAGTCTTCATCAGTCAGATTAAAGATGGTGTGAATCTGCAACAAATCAGCGCACCTCACACCCGTCACTTTGACAATTTGACTAGCAGAACACGAATTTCCTCGAAGAAGAGTGAGATCAAAATCCATGCGATGAATCCACATCATACTGTGACCAGCTTCCAGAGGCGAGGGTAGAAAATTGACAAAGTCTTAAAGGAACAGATTTTCTCTCTCTCTCTTCAGCTCATTTCAGACATGATTCTCCCGCTGCGTTATTCACGTTTTGCTGCTCAGCGCCATATGCTGGCTTTTTTTGCACTTTTTTTTCCTTTCAATGACATTTCATGTCATTTCAAGCATGTGTGTCAAGTTTTATTTCTCTACCAACACTGTTCCGTGAATTACTGAATTTTCAAACAAGTTAACGGATTTTGGGTAACTCTACATGTTTAAAATCGCACTTTTTAAGCATGATTAACGCAAGTTAAATTTCGCCAATCAGCCCAGTAGAGCTGAAATTAGAAAACTGTTCCATTTTTTTTTGGTTTTTTTTTTTGTGTGTGTGTGTCATTGATGCCATTGTGCACAGGGTACAGGCAACGTTCTGGAACTGAACAATTATCTGCAATTTCTAATACGCAGTTGAAACTCGTAATTATATTTTTTCGCCTTGAACGTTATAGTGTATTTCTCCAGCCTTCTTAACACTCCTTCGTGATGCAATGGTCAGCACAATCGGCGCGTATTCTAGAGGTTCGTGTCGAGGCGAAAGGCAATGCTCATTTTTCTCGTCTCCTACTTCATAATAACCTATCTTCTATTTCATAGTAACCTAATGACTCTACAAACTAAATAAGACGGTGGATGACGATTATTCACCACCAGGATTTGGCGATTGGATCCCCTACACCCACGACGCCCTTTAAAAGGATGATTATATAAGGTATTTCTGCCACGTTCTTCGCATGCCTTCGTGGTGCAATTGTCAACATACTCGGGGCGTATTCGAGAGGTCCGAGGTTCGAGTCCCGGTGAGGGCATTTGTCATTTTTCATGTCTCCTGCTTCAACCTAACGTCTCTACAGCGTAACTGTCCATTTATACAAAGTAATTTAAGCAATTAATTACGTAATATTCTCATAATATTAATAAATACATGTATCTGAATAGAATAAATTAAAATAATTAGTTATGATCTACAATCATTACGTGTGGTCCATATATGAAGAGCAATGCTATTTCAATATACAGATTTATACATATATTGCATACAAGTATTTGTATTTGAATGTTGATTCCTGTAAGGGACATTAAATCCTTCTCTGTTCCCTTGACCAAGCAAAACCTTTACGAATATATTAAATAAAAATTGTGATTCTATCCATAAAAGGGAAAGATTAGAATTGTAATAAAAAATAGCATTTTATTTTTTAAATATTTCGCAGACATCACAAGAAAGACACAAGCACCGGAAATAATATAATCGAAGAGACGCTGCAGTGTGTACTTTTACTTTGATATGAGAATTAGAAAGGCATTTTTTAAATACCATTTCATTTTGAAGTAAATATATTATTACGCAGATGCATCGTAATCCAACCTCACTGGAAGCCATTAATTTTGGTACATAATCCCATGCTCGACTGCCAGAAACTAAACAACCGAATCGCATGTATTTTTAATAGTTCTTTCATCATGTAATTGAAATGTGATTGTATGTGAAGTATGTAATTGTATGTGATTGTATGTGATACATATTCACATACAATTACATTGTATGTGAATATGTATGTGAATTTCTCCAAACTGTACTCCACAGAGGCATGCGGCCTAAGGTAGATAAACCTCATATGCTTTAACGTAATAATTTAATATCAGCACTTGAAATGTTAACAATACTTCTAGGCAGATGCAAAATAAATAGAATCAAATATGGAAATGTATGCTAACGAAAGAATGTATGCGAGAAGAATGAAATGTGATAATAAAACATGAGAAGAAATAACTAGAAGAAGAAAACAAATATGAGGAAAAAGAACAGGGATATGCGCTTGGTGAAATTCTTTGATCAAGACAGCAGATATCAGTGGTTGAATCAAATGGAAAAAATAATATGATTTCAAAAGTAATGAGGTTGATCAGTTTGCAAAGTAAAATTTGATAATAAATTTAGAAACCGGATGAAGGAAGAACAATAACGACATTTTGCTTCTCGGATGAAAGACGTTCACTATTTCCTCTTCATTTTTTTTTCCTTTTTTGCTTTTTCTCGGAAGAAAATTTTACTTGCTCTTTTTGATATAATATTTGCCTTTTGGCTGCTCATTTAGTTTCTCTTTAGGCAGTTAAATGTACTTTAGCTTGTTTTTCATCTAATGTTTTATTAATCTTTATTCTTTGCTGGTGTTTTATAACACTGCAAGCATTTTATTTAACTTCCTGGTCATTTTTTTTTCATTTAGATAAAAATACTAATTAATTATTTTTAATTTTAAAAATGTTAAGCCTATAATTCTAAATTTAGCCATTTCCAAACTCCTACTGCCTCATTTATGACATATATCATTTTATGAAGAATTACGCATATCAAAAGTATTTATTATAACGAATCTCAGAAACTACAAATTTCCCTCCTGTAGTTAAGCCATCAACTCAATTTATAATTAGCAGAATAATCATTTAATAAAACTTCTGTGAAAAGAATTGGATATCGTACTTGTAACATAAAGAGAGAATCAACTAGGTCTTTAAATGAACTTCATTCTTTAGAATGTGAGACATATCAAAAAAAAAAGTTCTAAGTTTTCGCCTCGTTGCTCAGGTTCTATAAGTTACACTTTACGAGCATATTCGGTTTTTCCCTAAACATGCTTCTTGCTTCTTTTCCATGAAATGAGTAATCTAAAACACATACAACAATTCTGCATTTCAAAAACTTCAAACTACAATCCAATACATCGAAGAGGTTATCATAAGGGTTTAAAAAACTTTCAGGTACATCCTGAAATTAAATGAGATACAATTTGCAAGATTAAAAATAAATTGCAGTCAATGTTGTTGTTGTGACTTATTTCACTTGTCTGACAGCAGCATCGTGGCAAGAACTGCAAGATGGAGCCCGTCGTTGATAAGAGCCTTGAGCACCATACAGGTGACAGTACGACTTTGCTGAGTTCCGTCCCCAGTTTTGATGGAGAGTCCCTTGGAGAGACGGGTCCGAGGGTATCTCCTCCCTTTTCCCTACCACCAGCTTCTCGAGCTTACCGCATATTTAGAGAACCTCCATGCAGCACAGATACTATACATTTACAAACATCCCTGCCTTCTCTGGGATTTGAACACTGGCTCTTCGGTACGGCAGTCAGTGTCACTAACTATTCCGGACGGCGCTGTAGTCTATTCTTGGTACTTTTTAACACCCGAAACACGTTAAGCAGTTATGACAGATTTGCTAGCTTAAGAAATTTTCTGTCAAAAGGTATATATGATTAAAAGAAGCATGAAATCTTGTATTAAAAATGAGTTGCTCAAAAATTTAAAAGAAACAGAAGGAAAAAGTGTTACGATTTATTTTCTCATATATTAATGCTAAATGTTGATACATGCACTTATTTAGTGAGGGAAACATAATCATTTAACATGTAATTGTTCATTTATTTCATAGGATCGCTTGGGCACTAGGTTTGCTGCATATGTTCCTCTCAAATGGCAACACTTTATACTTTTGTTCGCGAAACCCTCAGAAGGAAAACAATGAATACTTAAACAAAATGTCATGCAAACCGCTTCTACCTCAAAAAGTATTTTTCAGAATCAAAATATGATTACTCAGTGCTTCTAAAATTACAGTATTCGTAAAAACGGCGAATGCAAACTGACAGGAAATAACATAAACCTGTATTAGAAAATCCGAATAAAGTGAGTCGAACGATGATTAGATGACGTCTGAAACAAAAAGAACAAGAATTTGCTGAGCGTGAATATTGCATTTAAGTTCCTACAAGTACTGTAGGCTCCTGTAAAGGTAAAAAAGACTGACACTATTGTTATGAGAAGCAATTAGTTTATCCGTTTTACAAATATTAATTACAAATATTTTTCATTGTAAATAATACGAATAAACCGTGGATAATTCTTTCTGCTCATTTCCCATTCAAATGTTACGAAAGGAGAGTTTAACCCTTTGAAGGCCAAAGCGTCCGAGACGGCCTTACGTTCAAACGACTACAACCGCCCGAAACATTGCAATGCTTCTTCCTCTCCTTCCCTAAGGTAGCAGGTGTAGTGTCCCCAAATGCATTGTATCGGTTTATTCCAGACAGCTCGTCCTAAAAGGCTTATGGAAGCTCCTTTGTCAGGAAGTAGAAAGGATGTCATTTGAAACATTCATACCTCTCGCTCTGTATGATAATGGACGGGGAGGAGATGAATCGAACGGGAAGGGTAATGGATGGGGACCGACGTTTCGGCATTTTAGCGGAGGCTTCGGTTTTCTGAGGTTAAAGCACGTCAAAATATTCATTAGAAATATACTATAAAGAAATTCTAGGCAAGCCGAAGGCATTTGCGATCAAATTGAGGCGTCAAAATAAAATCTTGAAACTAAATTTGGAAACTTATAAAGCTTAATTTAATTTAATTATCTCCCAGATTTGGGGACCTAATTTTTAATAAATATCACTAATATTGAATTTGTTTTTATTTCACTTTAGATACCACAGCAAGTAACGCAAAAAGAAAGTGATGGTCCAACAAAATACATAAAAATGTCTCGATTAAGTAATAAATATATGAATTTTATATACTGTTAAAAACTAAAAAATAAGTTTGTATTGCTACGAAGTACATTTATTGATTCAAAATTGTTGAAATTGCCATTATAATTTGAAAGATAAAACTTTTATAGTACATTCAATAGTAAGTCACTGATACCTGTCTACTTTTCAGATCACGGGAGAGTTGAATTAAAATTCACATACAATAATAGCACTTGTAAGGTCACATGGATAAATAAATGCATGCAACTGTGAAGCAGGTCTAAACAGCAGTTTAAAAACTTAGGCATCATTATAGACATTTCTAAATTTACTAATTGCTCGGCATTTGATATTCTAGATCCCATCTTTGCTGCCGTGTGCCCTAATTATATGACATTTCATTTCTATTGGTCAGATAGAGGAACACTCAGATTAAAAAAAGACGAACAGTACTACTCAGGTTAAAAAATAATACGAACAGTACTATCAGGCTAAAAAACGACAAACAGTATTATTTCATTTCTAACTGATTTAGCTCACGAACATAAATCATAATTGTATCAAATGCTGAAAGGCTGTCTCCGCCATTTTGAAGGTAAATGCACTAACACGTTTGAAACACTTCTAGCTGAAATAGTTTGATAAATGACTTGTGTGCATAATGAGCCTAGTTTCCGTTTCTGTTTCAGAAGATTAGAGCATTGAAAAGAAAATTACAATTAAAATTATAGCCAAATTGCGAACATATTATAGTTAACAATGAAACTGTTTGACTGAAGTATTGCGCCGAAAATTTTTACGCGTGAAATGTTGCATGTTTTTATTATCTCAAAAATAATTACCGTCATTAGCAAAGGTGTTTTCAGTAAGTTGTTTCTTAATCTGCATTGCGAAATGTTTCTTAACTTTCCGGAAGGGAAAATTCATAAGCTTTTACAATTCTTTTTAGTTTAATTATGGCTTTTGAAGCGTAGCTAATTAACTACAACAGCTTCTTCTTGCTCCGTTTTTGAAACTTATTAACAAAAGAAGTATCCGTAAAGATAATAATTTTGAAATATACAATCAGCAACTTGCCTTTTTCTGGCACACTTAAAAAATTAGTTCAAAAACTTACTAATTTGATTTTCATAATCAAAGTACAACAGAACAAAAATAGTTATACAGAGTATAAAATAAAAGCAATAGATTTATAAAAGTAAGTATATGATAATAAAATAATAACATTAATACATATACTCTTGCGTGCGTCAGGTTATTAATAGACTGAATGCACAGGTCCGATAATAGGTTAATAAAAATTTATTTTTGTCAAAAAATATATTTCAGAGCTCTGGAATTTTCCACAGAAATGTTCATAGAAGTGTTCACAGTATCGCACAGTATAATCAGTAGTTTTACTGTGCGATACTGGGAACACTTCAATGAACTAGTAAGAACGTTAAACACAACACAATGCAAAGCACATATAAACAGAACGCTAACTCGGATATTTCATTTCATGCGCAACTAAACAGTTGGCAACAAAAATAACTAAGCAGCTGGGGGAGGGGAACTCAAATGCTGTCTTCGGGATTTTATAGTTTCCAAAACTGGCTGCCTAGATATTTCTAGTACTTTCTGCTTCTCGAAATTACCGGAAAGCAATAAAAGTGTGGGATTGCGGTTACAGCTAATATAGCGATCAATTTTCATTTATTCAGTTTCAATACATATTACGGTTTTAAAGGGAGCAACCCAAAATGTCGCCAAATGGTGGCAAATTTGACGCCTTTTGCAGATTTCTTGCCAAATTACCGAGATACCAATTTACTCAATGTTAAATGCATTTGCCCCTATAGTCTTACTTTTCCAGCATAACTTTCTCTTAATATTTGTCTCGCGCTATGTTTCATAGCAAAATGCTAAAATTTTACTAATAATTCTACTAAAATTAGTCACTTAAGCACAAAATTAGTAACAATACAATATAAATAATAAAAAACACAAGTACTGTAAAAATACAATAATTTACAGTAATACTAAATAATACAATAAATGCAATAAGATATTTGTAACAAAAACGCAAAATAATAACAAATGCTAAGATTAATAGACAACATGGAAAAGCTTAAATTGAAAAATTATATATAAATTTTTATAAATAATATAGGCACATCAAGCAACGCAGTCCTAAATGCGCCGTATTATCGCAGTTCGATCCATACCCTGAAGAACTGGAGTCGTATCTTGACAAATGAGCTGGCTCCAACGGAGGTTTCATATTTTTTCCCATGCGTAACATGAATATGAGTGAGGTTTCCCGAAATATTCTTTATGACGGCATAACTCATTTTAAGCAATATCAATACCTGAAGTAATTACCCTAAACTAACATATAAGTAATATATAACACAATAAATATATTACAATAATTATTAAAGAAAAATAAGCATTAAATAAAAAAAAACTCAAAGCTCCCATATTTTACATTACTCCCAAAGGGGCTTTTCTTAACGTTTTGCGTATTGTTTACTAAACATCATGTTCTTTGCACTTATGCTATGAAATTCAATTCAACAGCAATATCGCAAATTAATTTTAAAATGAGCATATCTTTAGAATTTCTGATACACAATATCACTCGCTCAAGATAAAAATATTTTTCTTTCCGTACAATGTTGCCATTGTTTGCTTTGAAATAGTTGAATTTCTTAATCAAAAACTCTTAAATGCTCTGCAAAATATCAAATAGATAATACAACAAATTCCAAATTTGGGCTTCCAGATGCCCTTATTCGGGTGCAAACGAACATTATTCAAAATTCGATGGCTCTAGGTACCGGTGTTTTAACACAATGCGAGAAACATACATACATTTATATAGATTCTTCATTATTTAATTTTTTAATGTAATACAGGGCTCAAATATTTGGTGGCAACAATTTGAAAAGTGAACCGACATATATAATGAAGCAACGCAAAATGCCAAGACGAAATTAATAGTTCTTCAGTCCCAGAATTTAAAAAAAATCAGAAAGGGTTCTAACTTAC
>KK116875.1:507046-520990 GCA_000611955.2 Stegodyphus mimosarum | reverse complement strand
AAGATTTTTTTTTTTTTTTTTTTTTTTTTTTTTTTTACGTCGGAAGACGCAATTTGCCCAAAAGGACTATTCATTTCGTTTTGGCATTTTGCGTTGATTTATCAGTTCACGTTTCAAATTGTTACCACCAAATATTATAACCCTGTATTATATTTAAATAAATTAAATATGAATAATCTGCATAAATGTATGTATGTTTCTCGCATTGTGATAAAACAACGGTACCTAGATCCATCAAATTTCGAATGACTTAATTATACTGAGAATATGGGTATCTGGAAGCCCAAATTTGGAATTTCGAAATTGTTTTATTATCGATTTTATATTTTGTAAAACTTAAATAAATTTTTGATCAACAAACTCAACGATTTAAAACTGAGTAATAACAACACTCTACGAAAAAGAAAAAGTTTATATCTCCAACGCGCGCGGCTGTGTATCTAGAATTCTAAAGATATGCTCATTTTAAAGTTATTTTGCGATATTGCTGTTGATCTGAATTTTGTGGTTTAAGTGCGAAGAACATGATATTTAATAAATAAAGGTAACACACAAATCGTTATTAAAAAACGCCCTTTTGGGTGTAATGTAAAATCTGAAAAGGTTTCAGATTTTTTTTTCCTAATGTCGCTGAGTTCATAATCTACCAGTTTGTTGCTGCACTAGCTAATCCAATCCCTTTGTTTCGTTTTTTAGCCTTATTATTAAGCATCATTTTCATCGCACTTACGCCGTATACAGCAGCAAACCTACAAAAAATTTAAAAGCATGAGAGGAGAATATGTTTAGAATCCCCGATGCAATGTTAAATGTATGATATCAATAGTCAGTTTTCTTCGAAAATGGCTCACAATTTTTTTATTTTCTATTATTATCGTCTTGCGTATTAAATTGATTAATTAAATATCATGTTCACACCACATAAAATTCAGTTAAACAAAAAATCACTAAATATTTAAAAACAGCATATTTTTAGCATTTTTCGACACAGTCTTGTACACTGGAGATAAAAAATTCTTTTAACCGGCACAGTGTTGCCACTTCTCGCTTTCAAATCTTTGACTTTGTTAATAAAAAATTCATTAAATTTTACAAACTACGAAATACAAAATTTGGACATCCAGGTGCATATGTTTAGGTGCAAGACTGCATTATTGAAAATTTTTTATATAGTGCGAAAAACATATATACATACTTGCAAAGTTCTTTATTATATACACAGTCCAGTCACATTAATGTGACCACCACGTACTTTCCATGTCAGAGTTAAATAACCAATCACAGAAGGCAGGTGGCAGCACAGTGCAATTGAGCGTATATAAAGGGTGTGTGAGGGCTTCGGAAAACATTTCAATCGTTGGCGTAATGCAGAAACGAAGCGATTTATCCGACTTCCAAAAGGGCATGATCATTGGCTTTCGGGCCAAGGGTGGAAGCATTTCCGAAACGGCTGAGTTTGTGAACTGTTCGCGTGCCGCCGTGGTAAAAGTGTACCGTGCATGGCAAAATGGGACTGTCCAAAATCAGCGACGTGGCAAATGTGGTGCACCACGGGCCATAGATGACAGAGGCGAACGACGGTTGCGGAGATGCGTTCGGGCAGATAGACGGGCTACCGTTGAGCAACTGACCACCAAAATGAACCAAGGGGCTACCAAAAGTGTCTCCCAAAGTACTATTCAGCGAACATTGCTGCGTCTGGGCCTCCGAAGCAGACGCCTGGTTCGTGCACCTATGCTGACTGCTGTTCATCGACGGCGAAGGCTAGAATTTGCACGCCAGTACAGCAGCTGGACGTCCACTGAGTGGCGACAGGTTGCGTTTTCGGATGAATCGCGTTTTATGCTCCATCGGACAGATGGACGTTGGCGTATAAGGCGTGAAACCTCTGAAAGGAACCACCCTGCAACCATTGCCGGAACGGTCCAAGCTGGAGGCGGGAGCATTATGGTCTGGGGAATGTTTTCCTGGCATTCTCTAGGTTCACTGATCATTGTGGAAGGCACAATGGATCAATACAAGTACGCATCTGTCCTTGCGGACCATGTTCACCCCTACATGCGCATTGTTTTTCCTCAGGATGATGGCATCTTCCAGCAGGACAATGCGAGGTGCCATACAGCTGCCAGTGTACGTGCGTGGTTCGAAGAGCACCAGGATGAGTTTACCGTCCTCCCCTGGCCAGCAAACTCACCTGACTTAAACCCAATCGAGCATCTGTGGGACCATCTCGATCGAGTTGTTCGCGCCATGGATCCTCAACCGCGTAATCTAGCGCAGCTGGCCACGGTATTAGAGTCGGCATGGCTCAACATCCCAGAGAACACCTTCAGGGACCTATGTGACTCTCTTCCTGCACGTCTCGCAGCAGTCCGCTCTGCGAAAGGTGGTTATTCTGGCTTTTGACAGATGGTCACATTAATGTGACTGGACTGTGTATATTCTTAAAAATAATGCAGGCCGATATATTTGATGGCAAAAATGTGAAAACTGATACAGTTTTTTACACTGAGCAAAGCAAAATTGCGTTTCTTGATTAATAGCCTATTCGGATCGGTGCTTTTTTGGGATAATTAGATACTGAATGATGATTGTATGAATTCTAAAGAGTTAAGTAATTTGATATACTTTCATATGCATTAAATATTCACTCATAAATTTTGAAAATTCATCATAAATTTTATATTTCTTTAAACCTTACTCCCATTTTGCTTTTTTAACTAGAAAAAATGCTTTCTCTTTAGGTACTTTCTCAAAATACGTACTCTTGAAGCATTTTAATAAAGGGATAATCTCCAATATAATTTTCAGCTTATTCTTTTATTTCAAATATTTCAAATTTTAATGAAAAAAATAATGCACATATTGCATGAATTTGCTATAATTTGTGACTATGTGGATTATATAGATATCAGATCTCACGTTTTCTCTGAATATAATTTAGCATGTATAATGAAGGGAAATGTATTCATACACTTGCATAATTCAAAATTTAAATATCTATGAAAAATTTTTAATTTTAAGTATAATGGCTACCAGGAGAGAATGGAATTGCACTAAAACAGAAAAGAATTCAATTTATTCAATTGTCGCGAATATAAATGGAAGTAATCCTCGGTTTTCTCTAAGAATAATCATTCTATTGAAGTGCATTCAGAAATGTCGACTTGAATTATTTCGAACATCAGAACAATAAAACCGCTATAGGAGAGCAAACTGTAAATGCTATAAATATAAAATATCAGACAATAGAGTAAAATGAATGCTTTGAATTAATAGCTATTAGCAGTTTAGAAAAAAAAATGTTAAAACTTTGTCGCTTAAGAAATCGTTTGTGTTAATCAAGAATTCTCCACTCTTAATTACGAAGATGCCGCAAATAACCACAGAAGAACCTCTGGGAAAAAGGAAATAAATATTCTTAAAGCAAATTCTAAACTGTGACAGCTATCAGGCAACATTTCATTGAAATCTTTGCGTTTCATTACCGAACAGTTCCTATGTGATAGAAAATTGTCTCAGAGTGTGCTTCATAATAATCTGATGCGCGGTACCTGATGATCAATCTATACAAATAATCTGATGCGATTCCGGTACTTTTATTAGATAACACTTCGTTGAAATCTTTGCATTCCATTACTGAACAGTCCCTATGTGATAGAGCACTGTCACGGGATGTGCTTCAGGAAAATCCGATAAGACGTACCAAGAAAATAATGAGATTCCGTCTCTAAAGTTTCTCAAAAAGTCAAAGGCATATTACAGATATAAAAATTTTAATGCGTTATAAGTGTTGTTCGGCAGATTTCGGAAATTCTCTCAAGGCCTGCCACACATTTCTATCAAAAACGCATCGCTGAAAAGTCAGACATTGCTTTGAAGAACTCGTAAACTGTGACTGCTATTATATGCTCGTAATAAATATATATACGCACACACTATACATAGATTCATAGATAGATTGACAGACAGATAGATAAATAGATAGATTGATTGACTGACTCATTGATTGATAGATAGATAGACAGATATATACATTGACTGACTGATAGATTGATTGATAGATAGATTGCTAGTTTGATTGATTGATTGATAGATAAGTAGATGGATAGATCAAGCACTACGTATAGAGGATAGCGAAATTTGAAATGTATTTTCTTCCATGTCATGAAAGTTGGAATTGAAGAAAACGCAAATAGAGTAGGTCGTTCTTAAGGATGCCTCTTCAGTGATCCAATGATGGAAACATAAAATAACTGCAGGTTGAAGAGTTGGAAAGTTAACAGTGAATTACATTAGATGAAATAAAATCTTGAGGGTAAAATGCTGAAGAACAAGATGTATTTTAAAGAGAAGCTTATCAAGAAGCAGAAATTTCTGAATGGAGAAAGATCCCAAGTGAATGCTCTGCATATACCTTCATTTCAAGCTAAGAATCTTATCCGCTCGATCAGTGGAGGATACATGTAAATGACAAACCAAATGCTTTTGGAAAGAATATGGAATTGAGTCCTATTCTTACTATACTGTAATTGCTATGTAGAAATATGACTGGGAGCAACTGTAGCGTCATTAGGTTTTTTGATGCTGGAGAAGTGAAAATTGAGCAATGCCCTCTCCAGAACTCGAACCATGGACCTCTCGAATATGCTTGAGTGTGCTGACCTCAAAGGCACCACGAAGGCGTCCTAAGAAAGCGGGAGAAGTACCTTATATGATGATGAACTGAGATAAGACAGAAAATAGAAAAATGTATGCCAACACTGCATCGGTAATTCGAAACATGTGCTGCTTTTAAAATTTTGCAATTTTGCCGTTGAATTGTATGTGGTGTAAGTGAGAAGAAAACGATGCTTAATAATAAACCTAAAAAACAAAAAGAAATGATTTAACAGGAATGAGTACAATAGCAGACTGGTTACACTGCGACCCCAGCGACAGCTTGGAAAACCTGTTTGCTTGAACTGCAAAAGTATCCTGCGATGGGAAGTGGAGAGAGAAAGTGTAAGCACGTTAAACAAACGTATTTTAAATAAAATTGAAAAGAATTTCTTTGCTACTGAAGATAATTCAAAGCCAGTCAATACGGAGTATTTACCTTCCATTTTGGAATGAATCTTTCCTAGAAATGTTTTTCAATTGGTTAATAGGAATTGCAGACAATGAAGAAGCTAATGTCTGGACAACAGCGGCTGACACGAAAAATATATATACCAGGAATTTGCTAGATTTGGTATCAAGATATTAGATCAAGGCATCAAAATATTTGCAGAAATAAAACAAAAATTCTGTAAAAGAAGTTTTGAAAAGCTCGTTTCGCATCAGTTTTCGGGTGGTAGTTAATTCAAATTAATGGTGCATTTATTTTCAGTTTTATACTTGGATGCGTTTGAATAATGGAAATTGCTGCAGTTACAGAAGCAATTACCCATGATCGCTGAATGCATCGAATCCTTTTGAAGTTTTGTATTGAAGACATTATTTATTTTATATTCTTTTGTACGTAATATGAGAGTGCTGGAGAAAAACAAATTAAAAAGGCGCCAATAAATTTTCAAACATTTTGGATTTGCGTTAATGGACTGGAGTCTATCTGTAGAAAAATTACTAATTGAATTAAAATAAAACGAATTTTCTTTCCTTATTAGTACAAAAAAATTATGTTTATTCTATTCCCTTTTAAACCTGTGAATCCCAGCCATTTTGTACTCCGTAGTGCATGAAAGTGGAGAAGTATCATCAAAGTTTTCCCTTAGAGTTAGCATAACGTTATATCTGAATGAGTGTCCATATCTTAATATTTTCAAATACTTCACAGTAAGAACTATCTAGAAATATTACTTTAAATAGTTGTCAATTATGGAGCGACACTGCAGCAACAAAGTCCAATTTTTACTTTCTTTCAGCTTACTTCTCCTGTCTTGGCAACAGTTTATTATTATTTTCGAAATTCTCATCTATCCTAATCAATTTGCAAATTGTTGCCACCATAAATTATTTAAACAAATTAAATAATGAAGAATCTATATGTATGTATACATTATATATGTTCCTATTACATGCATACATTATATATGTTCCTATTACATGCATACATTATATATGTTCCTATTACATGCATACATTATATATGTTCCTATTACATGCATACATTATATATGTTCCTATTACATGCATACATTATATATATACCGTGGAGAAAAAGTCACTACTTAATGCTATCGAAATTTTAATAACGTAGTCCACCATCCAAAAATGTGCCCACAGAAGTCCAAATTTTGAATTTAGAATTTTTTAGCCCATAGGGACTTCAGGCCAGATGGGCTATTAAAGCGGCATTTTTCTTCAAATCACTATAAATGGCTGTATCACTTTCCAAATTGATGCCACCAATTATTATTGCCCCATATTATATAAAAGTAGTTAAATGATGAAGAATCAGCATGAAGGTATATATGTTTCTCGCATTGTGAAAAAAACAACGATACCTAAAGCCACCAAATGTTGAATAACATTGTCTTCCACCCGAATATGGGCATCTGAAAGCCCGAATCTGGAATTTCGGATCTGTTTCTTTACTTATTTCATATTTTGTAAACTTTAACGACTTTTTGGTTAAGGAACTCAGCGATTTCAAAGGGAAAAGTGGCAACATATTGTACAGAATTTAATATTTTTATCTCCAGCCCACGAGACTTTCTCTCGGAAATTCTAAAGATAAGCTGTTTTTAAATATTTTTAGCCCAAAAGGGCATTAGCTTAAATGCTCTCGAATCGTGTATGTATGTGTGAATGAAAAATCGACCCTTTGGGGAAATATAAAATCTTAAAGCTTCTAGAATTCTTTTATTCATTTCATATTTTGCACAAACTTAAGCAATGTTTTTAACAAACTCAATGATTTGAAGGCGAGCAACACTGTTCAAAATAAATTATTTTCATCTCCAGCGCTCCAGACTGTCGCCATTCATCAAAATATAAAACCATTCTTTCAGTTTCATCCTAGAAATTTCCTTTTTTGATAGCAATGTGTTGTCACTGCCTCAAACACAATATTTAAATAGAATACTCAAATAGAAATTTCCAAGTTTCGCAGTGTTGTTATTCAGTGAAATGTAAGATATTTAACCTTTAAATTTAATTTTTCTGTTACGGAGTAGCAGTCGAAGAAACTGAAAAGCAAAAAACCGAGTTCTTAAAAGTTTTTTTTTAATCTGATTGATTTAAACAAAAATTCATTTAAGTCATGAGGTGTCTAATTAGAAATATTAAATACTATTTTCATGAATTGATACTGGGAGGACTCATTAAAAATTATTATATACCTTTTTCTTTTTTTACAAGACTTCTACTAGGCAGCTGGTTCTACGAGCCTGTAGTTTTCAAAGGAATGATACAGCGAATATAAAAAAATGTACAGCACTCTATCAGGAATTCTAAGGATATGCTTTTTCTCAATATTTAGTAATTTGTGCTTGAAATTCACATGGCGTAAGTTCGAAGAAAGATCGTAAGTAATACTAAAGCTAAAAAGCTAAAAATAACGTATTCGCAGGATTAAATTAAAGAGCAGATTAATATTACGCGATGCTCAGTGAGAGCATAACAAATCTTAAAAAAATCCTCTGGAGTGACGTAAAAAATGGGAATCCTTTCAGATTTTTTTTGCTAGGGGATCTGATTTCCAACAACTAAAAAGAGGAAATAATATAAAAAGTATATTATACAATAGCATATGGTTTATTCGGTTGTACGATCTCGCTGGCCTAACTTGTCAGACACTAGGATAGTGAGTGCTGCTATGCATGAAGTCACACAAAAATGTGCGAAGGGGTTGAAATCCTTTTATTGTACCTTTAAATTTACAACTGCGTCTACTCGACGTTCACAAACTGCGTCAACCCGGCGGTTCAAGTAAAAGTAAGGTAAAACTGAAAATAAGAACTAGATGAACAAATATCAAACACTATCGACGAGGCTCTGAGATTCTAACTAAACGCGTTTTTAATTACCGCTGAGATTCAGCAAGATTTCTGATTAATTGAAAATTAGCACTTCTGCAAAGTTAGGCACACAGGCCAATACGCGCTGATCTAAATTCTGCCGAGCAATATATCCAGCGTAGCTTCAAAGCAAGACTCTCACACTCTGGTTTCATCTACTATTCAATTCAACTAGCTTCAGCTAAATTTGAATAAACTGCGCGTGCTACTAAAATTTACATACTCTGGCACGGGCATTTCTAGGGGAAAAAGAAGGCTAAACAGGAAAGGAATATTAACTTAAAATAAATGTTAGTTAAAATAACTATAAACCCTACATGGTATATTATAATATTTCATTATATTCCACCAATAAAATTAATATAATAAATGTTTTAGTCTAATATAATATATGCTGTTGTTGTTGCTGCTCATCCCAAAGACTAGCAGGTTTAAATCAGGTCCATGACATTGTACACTCTAAAGAAATCCTCAACCATCAATGGATTGTCAGCGAGATCTTGCCTAGAGAAGCCCAGGCAAGCAAGAAGGAAGCTTGCTTGGAAGAACACCTGGAACCCTCAAAAAATGTCAAAGATCTAAGATGTCCATTGAGTGCTACTGAATACCAGATCAAGTGCCAGAGAGCTTCCTGGCCAATTACACTGATACCAGAGGTGCACTGGTGGAACACGCCAGATGGTATATGGCGAAAATAAATTTTACCAAGCTATCATCGATTCCCTGTGAATTCAACCCATTTTGAACCCGTACGAACGCAACACTACTGCATAGTGGTATATAATATTATGCATGATTTATTTGTGCTGAAAGAAAAGATAAAGTTAATAACGGAAAATACTAATTATACTTTTACTTAAAACTCCTTCTTAGTTATTCGTAGGAAGATAATATTGTCACAAGATACGAACTCGTGAATGTCTGTTTAAATAATCGGATGCTCTTCTGTTATCGGGGCCAGATTCAGAAATGTATGTATGTATGCCTGTATGTATGGACGGATGTGTCCATGTATACATGTACGTATATATATATATATATATGCGTGTGTGTGTGTGTGTCTGTGCGTATTCACATACGCGCATGCATTAAACACATATATACATACATATATTTCTTAATCCAGTCCCGATTACAGAAGAGTATGAATTAAAAACTAAAAATTTATCGAAATTAAAACGAGGCAGGGAGACGTACCAGCTGAAAATAACATAAGAGAAAAGAATAAATTAGTCAAATCCTCCTTAATGCAAGAGGAGTATCATCAAGTGCAGGTATCACTCACAAAGTAAAACCAAAAATGCAATTCCGCTAACACTTTTTTATTATATGCGGCTTAAGCGTCTGTTTGTTGCCGATAGTTTATTGGTTACTTGCGTAACTGTACTAGCTAATGCGATGAAGTTGCTACGGTATTCAAATAGTAAAATAAATTCTATCACAACAGTTATCATTGTTTTAATTAAATTATCATGGTTTTTAAATATTTTTAATTCATACAATTGTTGCTTATTATGCATTTAACCATATGTACATATGAATTACCTAGAAACTTGCAAACGTTGAGAAATTAAAGGAGACGAAACCAACTAACGAGTTGTGTGTAGTACAATAACTAGGTTTACCCAAACTGCTATGCTAAATATCCTTTCGCGTAAAGAGTTTAAAATTTTGCCCGATTTTATTCCGACATTGTATTTTAAACTGAATTTTCAGCTGAACGCAAATTGAGCGTGTCAGGGGGAACGTGAACATATGTTTGCATTAGCAATCATCTGTTTTTGAAACAATTTAAGGCTGAAAGCAAAATGAGCGTGTCGAGGGAAGATGAACATTTGTTTGCAGTGGCAATCATCTGTTTTACATAAAACCTACTTCTTAACGTAATTTCTTTTAAGAAAGCCTCCTAGAAAATACAGCACTGAAGAGGAGAGGAAAGGAGCTAAAGCTGCACAAAAACGGCTTTCTTGACATAAAGAAACCACCGAGCACAGAAATAAATGTACCGCCAGTGGTTTCCTTCATTGCACACTATTTTAAGCAATTAAGCAAGTAGAAGGGGGAAACCCTGTGGGGCAGTAAGCATAGGGTGTCCTCACCACCTGTCCTGGGTAATTCAGTGTGAATTAGTAGACACCTTTGCACAAATTATTTTAATTACAATTTATAATATCTAGAACAGCGGTCATTTCGTATGACCGCCGGGTTTTCTAGCATTATCATAAACGTGAAGCAATAACCTGTGTTAAGAGTGTATTTTTAACATAAAAGAGTTTTCCAGTTGCAGATTTCTTTGCTCCTGATAAAGAGAGACTTTGTTTGCCCTCAAATTGATAGAGTGTTTATGCTAAAAATCTACGCCTAACACAGGTCGTTGTTTCACTTTTATGATTTATTTGAGTCGTGTTTCTCTTCTGTTCCCGCTAACTCTCTTTGAACAGCAAACATTCTGAAATTATTCACAGCTGATTAATAACTGACTCATAGTTGACTGTTACAGCTACAGTTGTAAGGTGTTGCCAGGTCTCTTGTAAGCTTTGGGGAAACTCGGTCCTACAGCTTTAACGTTGCATTTCCCCGAATTTCCAAAACTTCCTGCGAAGAAATCGCCAAATATCACCAAGACCCGTCAGGAAGATTTCTATTTACATCATGGATTCTACTTGAACTATTTTCACAGCTTATATTAAGACAATCTGCAATTCTATGCAAGTAATAAACTTTTTATGAACAAAATACGTGATCACAAACTCAGCACACAAAAATATACCTTCAAATTCTTACTTTTAGTGCAAAAATTAAAATTATAACGGAATGCCAAAACAACAACGTAATAAACGACTATAAATATTTATAGAAATTTGCGACAATGTAAGGCTAGTCCTAAAAACGTAACGTAAAATATGACTATTGAAGCTAAAATAGAAACTTGCAGCTCTGAAGTAGGAACACTTAATTAACTGCTCTGTTCTTACTTCCATTAGCTTAATCAAGCACTCATCTAACAAAGTTTCACATTCTACGTTCGAAATTCTCGAACAAACGCCTACGGAAAATCCACCAACTAATTTGTAATGCTCAAAGTAATGGGGATAATTCTAACTGTTAGTCAGAATAAATTGACACTGAAAGTATTTTTGAGACAGAAGTTAAATTTCTTTCATAAACTTCTGTCATCAATCGTTGTTGCAAAGCACCTTAATTAGCATATTCAACGTCCGTTTTACCTGCCGTATAGTACAAATCTAAATATTTTCGCGTAGAGTAACAAATAATTTCAGAATAGATAAAGGAAATTAACACTTGAACACATACTAAAAGATCTGTTAATTTCAAATATAATAATGAGCTTACGGTTTTTAAGTATATATCTGAATCATAATGAACCGCTGCTTAATTAAGTAAAGTTTCCTTAATTTTAATTACTCTTCAGTATAAACTAATTAATAAAAATAAATCTGAGAGGAATCAAATGTTAACGGCTCCCCAAAACTGTCCTTTTAAAGTTTAATATGGTTTATCAGTAGCGATTATCAATAGAGCTGTCTCAGATGGAATAGCGAAATATATTATAGTGTATTAGATGAATGTACGTGTTATATATCATCTGTATGTTTGAAAAGTAAAAAAAATACGTAATATACTTCTGTAAAAATTATAAAGTTTTTAATCGTAGAATCATTAGGTTATTTTGAAGCAGGAGACATGAAATGCCCTCACTGGATTTCGAACCTCGACCTCTCGAATACGCGCCGAGTGTGCTACCGTTACACGACGATGGCATGCAGATAGGTGGGAGAAAATACCTTATGTTCTCCCCATTTTAAACAGCGACTGGACATTAGGGGACCCAATCGCCAAATCCTTAAGGTGAAGAATCATTATTCGCCACCTTTTAGTTCGGACGCTACTGTAGAGCCATTAGTATTTTTGATGCTGAAAAATGAGCAAAGTCCTCGCCATGACTCGAACCTGGTCCTCTTGAATACGCGCTGAGTATTCTACAGTTACACCACGAAGGTATGCAGAAGGAGAATATACTTTATAAGATATACAATAAATTAAATGCATTTTATTTACATCAATCAGCTTAAAAATTAAAATATTTTTTGATTTTAAATAGCTTTATTTGTTAAGCAATGATAAGTATATTTAATTTGAGGGATAAAATACATAAGGTGTACCAGAAAAATCTGCCCGTTGGAGAACTGAAAGAAAAAAATACATTTTTAATAATTCTAATACATTTATTATATAATATAATTTCTATCGTTACTTAATGACCTCCTGCCAGTATGATAGTAATTTCTAGATAACCTTTTTGAAAAATTTCTTGTGTTTTAGAGGCGAAGAACTCAAGTAATGCTTGGTTGACATTTGCTTGATTTTTGATTTTTTTTTTATTTGCAAGGAGAGAAACGAATAACAATCGCAGGGTACAAGGTATAGGAAGTATGGTGGATGCGAGAAAATTCCTAACCTAGGAGATTTTCTGGCAATTTACTGAAGCATCATGCGGTCTGACCTTATCAAGCAACCCCCCGGTGGTCGATGTAGAGAACTTTGCGAAGCTATTGACTAGGATCTTTACCTAGGCAGTGTCGGCCGCGAGGGTATACAAATTATGAAGCTAGTGGTTCTGAAGACACTGGAAAGGTCACTTATTGCTCGGCGCGTGGGACTGGCTCGTCCTAGAGCAGACAGCTCTAGTATACCGGAGATAGCGTCGCAGGCTTGGTGGGTAATGTCGCTCTGCGACGGGCAGTCCGAGCGACTGGTAGGTAACAAGTTGATCACCAGTGGCGCCCTGGGTCTTAGTTACGCCAGGTGCTTTGGCGCCGATAATGTATAATGTGCAACCCTGGGCCTGGTTCGGCGAGGGGGCGACACTTAGTGTCCTGACGGAAAGGGGAACGCCCAATATAGTATCTTATCTTATAATCATGCACTTATAAGACATTTCTCCCGCCTTGCTAGCATGCTTTCGTGGTTTAGTGATCAACATGCTGGACGCGTATTCGAGAGGTCCATGGTTCGAATCTCGGCGAGGACATTGCTCATTTTTCACATCTTCTGCTTTCAATTAACCTAATGACTCTATACGGTTTGATGTGCTTCCTATTGAACATCATCGGATTCTTTCTTCGACTGCTTTGTTTACATCTTCAAATTGCTGGCAGTATTTCTCTGAATTGAGCTTTTCTTCAGATTTGAAAATTTCGTAATATATTGGTCAACTATATACACAGCGCTTTTTTATTCAAGTTCACATTCAATTTAGAGTTGGAGGCGGAGAGTTGTTAGCTGACAGTTTCCTCTTTTCCTAAAGATGTTTCATAGGTAATTATTTTACATCCCCGTTATCATGCGATCTGGAAAAGGTTAACTTTTGTTTGGAGTAAGCAGAGATGTGTACATGAAGCCGCCTCGATCGTGCAGATTTTTCTTATGTAACGTATGAGGCACCCATCTGGAATATTTATAGACGAAGCGTTGTGGTGGTAGAATGTTGAAAGTTTGTACAAGGGACTGGTATAATGTGCAGTTGTGCACCTCCGTTGTTTGTTGCAATCGTATATAGTATACTGCCACTGTGTTACCTGACACTATGAGCTCAGTTTTTTTATTCTTATATGTTATTAAACTCTGCATATTCTGCTTTAAAAGTGATTGAAATAAGTTGTTCTTATTTTTCGTTTAGAGTTTTTATGCCTTTATCTTATGCTTATTTATTTTTACCTTTGTAATCTGAATGCAATAGTTTTAGAATTATCAACAATAAGTCTAATGCGGCCACCATTTGTTTACATTTTAAATTCCTTGTAGAGTAGTGAATTAAGTCAGTTGGTGCACCAGATTCAGCATCGGTTTGCCTAATGTGACCAAGAGTTAAGCTACAATCTAAAATGGGGTTAGCCGAAAGTACTCTCAGGTTGTTGAA
>KK116875.1:440179-498028 GCA_000611955.2 Stegodyphus mimosarum | reverse complement strand
ATGCCAAAAAAACTTGCGTTCTTTAGATACGAGTATAATCAGTATGTCTTAACTAATTTTCATGCACTCGGAAATAAAATGGTTCTGAAATAGTACATGCTTTTAAGTTTTTATATATTTAATATGTGGTAAGCCCTCACAAGATAATCACTTGTCTAATATGACACCTCTGAATTAGACCAGTACTTCAGGGAAATTTTAAGAAATATCAGTATCAATACTTATTATATTCTGGCCTAATCTTATAATAATCATCAAACAGGTATTAAAACCATCTCTAAAATATTTAAATACTTTGTAGAATCATTAGATTTTTTTTGAAGCCGGAGATGTAAAACATACAGTACCCTAGTCAAGACAGTACCCTAGTCAAGATGTACAGTACCCTAGTCAAGACTCAAACCTGGACCTCTCGATTACGCGCCGAGTGTGTTGCCGTTACACCACGAATGCATGCTGGAAGAAAGGAGAAAATACATTATATACTCTGTGGGGTTTTACTTATTTAATTCCAATGTTCAATCTTAGAACCCCCAAAACACTAACAAGCGAATAATCGCTTTAAGTGTCTTAACAAACACATAAGATATAAAAAGGGTTAACTACCCTTTATTTCTCAAAATAAATACAATCAACTCCTAACTCGGAGTATACACAAAGTCTCCACTTGGGCTTAAATTTAAATAATTATGAATTTAAACTAAGCTAAGCTTAACTAAAGCTATCTGAAAGATATAGCCGAAGCTATAAGATTTCTAAGCACTTGGCCCCTAAATATTAATTAAATCGGTGAAGCCATGCAAGAATGGCCGAGCGTAGTATTTGGGAGAAACATAGCCAAATGGCAAACGCGTGTTAGTCAGGAAAACCAGAATCTCTCTCCCGAAGTCGGTGAAACATCGACTTAAATAGTACTCTAACTCATTTGCATTCACTGCTCTTCTGAAATTACATTCTAGTAGAAAATTGTAAGCCTAAATTAGAATAGATAGAAAAGTTGTGTATCTTAAAATAACTGTTAATAAAATTAGGATAAACCTTACAACTCTCCCGTTTAAAAGGCGACTGGGGATTAGGGGACCCAATCGCCGAATCCTGGTGATAAGGAATTATCGACCACCACGTTTTAGTTTGGGCGCCACTGTAGAGTTATTAGAATTTTTTGAAACAGGAGATGTGAAAAATGTGCAGTACCTTCACCGGGTCCTCTCGAATAGGCGCCGAGTGTGTTATCGCTGCACCACCACGAAGGCATGCTGGAAGAAGGGAGAAAATACCTTATAACGTTATCCGCTCAAAATATTTTGTATATGATGCAAATCAAGGAATCAACTTATTATTAAATGTTATTGCAACTGCAAAGCGACTCTCATACAAAACAATAGTTAATTACCTATGAAAAATTAATGTTACACTTTTTGTTCCTGATGTAAGCACTCTCTTTAAAAGATTCATTTATATTCTTAAACTGTTCTAATACGTTTTTCGGACGTTATAGCTCGTGTACTAAATCAATAATCAGATGGGGACAAGGTCTTTTATTTGTGTATTTCATAGTATTGACACCGATTAATCTCTTTTGAAATGTAACAAATTTTGTCCATTATTTTAAATTTTAATAACATTTGGGATAAAAGTAGTAAAAGCTGTCTTAACTTTGATTCATCTCATAAACATCCACTCAGACCGGAAAGCTATACAAATCTAAAAACATGCGAAAGAAATTACAAAGTTAAGGAATTTGAACTGCTACTCATGCCTTGTTGTATGAAGAGCCAATCTGCTATTTATAATTGGTCACGTAGATACAACTAATTGTGATGGAAATAAAGCAGTATAGGTCGGACACTGTGTCCAAATCCTTACCATCCTAGTTTAGTAAATAAGCTTCTTCTACATTAATTTATAACAGTAATTAGTAATACATTGATTAGTAACAGGGTAAATTCCAAATGTCTCGGTTTAAAGAATTGACTGATTCTGATAATTGCACGTTTCAAAACAGGAAGCCTGATGGTCACCAGCTTCCGTTAATAAGTAACTGACTCTTTAGTTTATAAGTTCTCTTTCGTTGTAATTCACTATTAGTAATCAAATAAAGTGCGTTAAGTTTCTACTCTGTGCTTCTATAAATTAACTGCAGTCAGGTAATAACTCCTCGACGTTTAAGAAGTAACTCTAAATAGTGTACCTTTATAACTCTACCAAGAAATTGTTTTTATGATTTATGCCCACATAATAATACTTCAGGCAGATATATTTCTTTGGATTTTGTTAAGTTTTAGCCCTAAAGTATTAAACTCACAGACTAAACACAGTCAATTCCTTGATTAAACGGAAGTGGATATGCAGGCCTACAGATTAACCGGGCCTCATCCAGAAAAATATTAAGTTATTTTATTGTAGAACAATAGAAAAACTACCATCACAAACCATCAAAATACAACACAATTTCTGCGGGAAATATGAAATGGCAAATTAAATGTGTGGAATAATAGCAATGATGTCAGATAATATCACAGTATTAAGGAATTACTTTTTCATCCACAACAGAATTTAACTTAATCACACATAATGTGTAATATGAAAATATTGTTTAATAGCCCTCTATAAATACATTGTTAAATCGCAAAAACAAATTAAGTTTACAGTTACAGAGTCTCGTATTCTTTGATAACATAAACTAGCAAGCTCTAGTAAAACTTCTGATGAATTACTCTCTGGTCTTACCAGCAGAAAGACAAAGTCAGAAGAAGGTTATAAATGACCCTTTTATTCCATCACAAAGAGTTCACAGTCCACTCCACTTGGGTTTATATAAGCCAACCCTTCTGGTTTAACTGAATAAGTAATGTTGAACTTAAAATAAAATGTTACTGAACTAGGCTAACGGCTTGCAAGATAATTTAAACGCCAAAAAGGCTCTGGCTGGTAGAAGCCGGGGGGACAAGCCTTATGGCTAGAAGAACCTAACACCACAGAATCAAATCGCTATTAAGTTAAGGCGACAACGTGGCCTTTAAGCAGGCATAACACGCCCTAACATCAGCTTCCGAAATCTTCGCAAGTAGCACATCTTTCTCCATTAAGCTTAATAAACGCGCGCTAATTTACATTCTGGCAAGAAAGTGTGGGTTAAAAAGAGAACAGCAGGAAATCTGCTTTAATCAAAAATTAACTATTTATCAAAATAAGTAAATAAATCCTCATACAGTTCTAATTCTTCTGTTTACTACTGCCTTCTATCGAAATGCTAGAGTATAATAAAGAAAATTTTCTTCCGGTTTTGAATGCAGATTTCATCTACTTAACCAAATGAAATTTTTCTAATCAAAATTCTTAAAAATGAAGTTAAATAATTTTCAGTTAAATGTAGTATGGGCTATTCCTTTTTCCTTTGCTTCTTTTAACAGCCGTCGGCTAAACTGCGATTTTGGGTTACTAGTAAATATTATTTCCGGTATTATCCTAGTTAATTAGGAGTCTACTGCAATACTTAATTTAGCTCTTTCTGGGAAATTATACCTAAAGCAAAAATGTTTAGGGCAAAACTAGTTGTTAACCTAACGACGTTACATGAAACAGATCGAGAAGACGTGTCCTTTGAAAACCATAATTTTACAAACTTGCTTTCTCTAAAACACTGCACCTACTTATTTCCTACAACTAAGCATTTACAATCATTTAACATCTCGCAGAATAAACAAAAATATTCTAGCCTCCGTTGACATACAAACTAGCGTTAACTTTCTCCGAGGCTTGTCTCCAAATGTATTAGAATATATTTAGATTATGGCAAAAGAGAACTTGAAGGCTATCTATCTAATTTGAGGAACGCATTTGTGGGGGAATCCCGTGTAGGCAGAGATTTGCCCGGATTTAAACCCAGGTCGAATTACTAATGTGCAACTATTTTATGGCTCGACAGCAGTGGATCCTTGTCGCGGAGCCTGCATGCAGCGTTCATTTCGATAGGCGTATCAACAGTCTACTCACCGATAATAAAGCCCATGCTAGAACCATGCCAAAAATGTTAAGATTCCTATTTTAAGGAAGAGCACCAAGTTTCTAAGATTTTCCTTCCGATGTAAAACTGTCATTCTTTCTGTATTACTTACAAGAGACTTTTTGACCATTTTTTTTTTGTTCTTTTTAATTGCTTCTATGTCATGCAATATTTAGTAAACGAGATCTTACCCAAATATAAAATGTACCCACACATTTTGGCTAACGTGATTATCCGTTTTAGACTATAAATTGAGTTTTCGGCCCATACTCGGAAGCATCTCTGGAATATACTTAACGCGGATAAAAACTAGATTTTTAAATCCTCTTGTTCTCATGCTTTTGATGTGCAAGAGCTTCTAATGTGAAAAAATGCACGTGATGTAATCAAAAACAAGATAAAGTACTGTTTAAAATATTCTTAACTGCAATTAAAACGTAAACATAATTGTCACATCGTTAGGCTAAAACACATTTAAATATAGTGTTGCCGTAACGAGCTTTGTACATGTAAGACATTTTTTTAACTTGCATGCGTAAATGTTAAGTGAGCAATCTAATAAAATTACTGCGAAACATAACAAAAATTAACAAAAGAAAAATATGAAATGTTTCAGATTTTAAATTACGTCCAAAGGGGCGTTTTTTTTTTTCACATTTTGTGTGTCACCTTTATTTATTAAATATCATGTTCTTCGCACTTAAACCATAAAATTCATTTCAAGAGCCATATTGCAAAATAATTTCAAACTGAGCATATCTTTAGTTAAATCTATCATGCAATTGCCGATTCACGTTTCACGCGCTGGAGATAAAAATGTTTTTTTTTGTACAACGTTTCCATTGCTCGCTTTGAAATCCTTGAGTTTGTTAAATCAAAAATTCGTTAAAGGTTTACAAAATATGAAATCGATAATAAAACAAATTCCAAATTTTAAATTTGGCCTTCCAGATGTCCATATTCAGGGTAAAAAATTTTTTAAACCCCCGATTGAAAGTTTATTAATATCTACAAGGTACTAGCATGGCACAAAAAATAGTAGAAAATTACGATAAATGTTTAATAAAGATACCATTTCACAACGCTCAAATTCTGTGAAAACAGAAAATGATTACTGAATGAGTTAAGCAGAGACTGTTTGAAAGTAATCAAACAAAATTTGCAACTTAAAATTTCTAACTTATTTTAAATTCCGAATTTTTCCTATCTTAAAAATCTACTTTTCAGATATTAATTGCAAACAATTTAAATTAAAAATTTAGGTGTACGATATGTACGTTTTTAGATTTATGCCTTCATTATTCGCGAATTTAGAATAACATGCATTCTCATAAATATTAAAAATTCCTTGCAGTTTATTAGTAATTTAATAAAGATATTATTAATTATAAGTAGATGTACTACACCTCCCTTCGTCAGCATATCTCTTTATTAGTTCTCAAGAGCCTCAAAAATGTTAAACCTATCATGTAATTCGAAAATTGTCAACACCGATAATCATATCTCCATAATGTCCACCTACTTAAAAGATCAAATTCCTATAGACCCGTGGGTGGTTTTGTGAGAGAAAATTGTCTCTGTTTGCTTTCATAGAATAGAATTTATGAAATGAAAGATTCCTTACAATGAAAGTTTTAAAATTTTGTCTCCCCGTTTTAAAGCATTGTTGGAAAACTATTACTCTAAAAGTAGATTTTAAGCATTATAAAATTTCAAGAACGACAAATACTCCGAGAACTCTCTTAACTCAGAAGTTTGTTCAGTTTTTGAAAACAGATTCATTCGAAATATATTTTTTCTGAAAATCGAAGCACTAAAACTCAATTTACACCGAAACGTGTTTTAAAATATTCATGCATTTTGTGTAACGGCTGAAATGTGTCATTTAAATAAACTTTGACAGTAGTTTTGAAAGAAAAATACATAAGCATACCATAATTATATACTCGTAAAATTCGCAAAACTTTTTTTTTGCTTTAGTAAACAATTACTCCATCTTCTAAAATTAATGCAAATAGTAAGAACTCACATATTTGAGAATTTTAATTAAGTATAATTTTAAAAGTATGACATTTACAGATATTGTACATTTAGAGGTATTGTAAATACATATGTATTCTGTAATATATACATTATGTATTACATATGCAAACTATGCTGTGAAGGAAATAGATACTGCAAATAATTTAATTTATTTCTTAATGACAAATATTAGGTTTCGAAATTGCTTTCTGTTAATACATGAATCATATTAAAATTTTGTCTAATGCTGTTATTAGATATACTAAAATAACTACAAAACTCTAAAATTAATGTTATATTATGTCATCAAGTAAATTAATCTTCCTCTAAAAAGTCATACAACAAATGTTTTAGATACAAAATGGAAGAGAAACACATCAACATGGAATTTAAATCTAGGCTAAAATAGAAATTAAGTTTTATGTTATATTGAAGAAACCTCTATCAATTTTGAGGACAGTCAGACGCAAATTCCTTTTCTAAAGAAGCAAAAACTATTTTTGCCCAAAATGCCCAAAATGACCAGAAAGATGTAGGTGCAGATGTGAAAAAACGTAGAAGTCCGAAGGAGCGATGTTGGGGCTATGTGGTGGATGTGGCAAAAGATCCCATTCGAGTCCGTATAGCCGATGTCTAGCCGGTGACTGCAGACACATGCATTATCTTGATGTAACATTATTTTTTTGCACCGAAATATATTACGTTTTCCTTGACAGCAGCGTCAACACAAACTAGCTCTCGCTGTACACCCTACTGTCGAGAGTTTTACCTTTCTCGAGATTCATTTTGTGGATAATACCACGGCAGTCTCACCAGATACAAAACATGATCTTTTTTTAGTCAAATGGCATTTTGCGACGCTGCCTTCTGGTTAACTGGACTCAGATCAACCCTCTTTTCGACCTGCGTTGTTGAAGTAAATCCACTTTTCATCACAGGTGACGATACGGTCCAGAATTTTGTTTTTGAGCTGATATTTGAGTAGATTAGTGCAGGTCCAAGCACGTCTGTCCTTATCTGCTTGAGTCAGCTCATGCGATACCCAGCGGTACATCATGTTTACGTTCGGCTAATAGATATGGTCTTAACGCGTAACTCCTTAGGAAGCTCTCGAGTGGTTGTTGCATACTGATCTTATTCCACGAGTTCTCGCAGTCGGTCATCATCAACATCAGTAGGCCGGCCAGAGCGCTCTGCTTCCTAAATGTCACAGTCCTTGATTTCGAACTTTCAGTACCAAGGATTCACAGTACCATAGGATACAAAATTAGTACCTAAAACTGTACACATGATTTGGTGACATTCTGTAGCTGACGTTTAGCAACATAACTGGAAGTAAGTAATGGGTCTAATCTGGTAACGTGATAGTTCCATTACAGACATTTTTTACTTAATGATAACGCTATCGTATTTACAAATTTCACAACACAGTGTTCTAAAGCAAGTCTCTTTCTTTCAAATACCAAAAATCATTTGAAAAGATATGATTAAACACGCCAACGCGAACTATTTGCGGAGATGGTGTTTGTGGTAGAGGAAAACGTCCATTAAATCTTGATATTTTCAATCACCGCAACCGCATTCGCTTGGTTTTAGGTTCATTTCTTAGAACTTATTTAGATGTAATTTAATATGCTTTTTGAAAAGTTTTGATTTGTTTTCATAATTTGATCTGAACATAAATGTAACAACTCATACAAAATAATTGACTAATATAAAATTTGCCCATTTATAGACTCCAGTCAGTTCCAATCATTACCGTACAGTCACATAACTCTAATTAAATCATATACGATTTTGAGCTGCTTTAAACTAAGCAATATTTAATAAAAGCAACCTTTCTCGTTCTTAAATTTCAGACATTTCCTTAAGCAAAATTAAATTAAATGTAAATATTCCAAAATTGTTAAAGGTGATTTATATTTATGAATTAATATTTATTTTGAAATTCTGGAATAAATTAAATTTATTTTTGAAAAATTAATTTTTGATAAAAGTAGCTTGCTACATTGAAAATTAAATATTAGTGACACTCTGCCTATATTTATTTAGCAATACTATTAGATGAAACATTCAGTTTATGGACACAAGTACACGGATTTTGAGTTTCAGCAACATGTAGTTTTGTGAAAATCTATTTCTGTTACAAGGAATGTATAAGTTTGTTAAAATATTTTAAACTCAAAAGACACGTAAAAAATTTAAAATATCTGATCTGTGCGCCACATGACTTCCTTGTACGGAATATTAAATTATACGCACTTTGCATTTCATTTAAACGTATTATTGGATTGAATTAAATCTACTTCTTCGATAGCGCATAAACCACAAACGAATAAATGCACTCTTTAAAATTCACTATATTTATTTACCATAGCGACACTCGGACGCTAAGCTCACTTGACAAAGTTACATCTCATTCATTTTATAACTCAAAACGCACAAAAATTATGTACATCATCCGAAGAATTATCTAATCGTTGTCACAGCAAAATACTATAATAAATCTAAAACGATGTATAAAAGAAATTAAACAAACAAAAAAAAAGACAGAAAGGAACCTTTTTTCACAGACGATCCATTATTTCTTATTCAATTAATTCAGTTCTCACTTCGAGACAAGGTAAAAATACATAAAAACTCAAATTATCTATATTAAAATTTAAGAGGTAAATCTTAAACTTACTTGTATTTCCTCGAATAAATTCCAGAATTTATTAAGCGTGATTTAATTCTCAGTAATAAAAGAGGACGTTACCTTTGTTGTTGCGAAGCTTAGTTTCTCTAGATTGGCAAAAAAACACTATTCTGCTAAGTTCCAAACATAAACAAATATGGCTGCCATGGCAAAAAAAAGTTAGGGTTAGCCGCATTTAAACAACATTTAATTGTTGATAATTCTACAACTATAAAATGCAAGTTAACTAAAGGCATAAAAACCTTAACTGGTAGATAAGAACAACATAATTCAATCATTTTTAAAACAAAAAATGCACAATTTACAAACATATAAGAATAAATAAACTGAGCTCACTGAGGCGAGTAACAGAGTGGACATACATACATATATATATATAGTATGTATGTATATTTGGTGAGGCCGATTGCAGAGAAAATAGGAGGTGCACATTTACATGTTATAACAGTCCTATATACAAAATTTCAACGTTCTGAGACTACTTTTTTTTTAGTTCTGCAAGATGCATACATACATACGTAGGTACGTACGCACAGACGCTACGAAAAAAAATCACTTGAATCCATTTTAAATCAGTTTTAGAAATGTTTTGGGGGAAAAGAGTCCTTTATTTTGACCTTACGTACAGATGTCACGCAAAAATATCGTTAAATTGCATTCGATAGCGGTCAAAAGGGATATTTTCGTTGAAATACGATTCGACATTACAATACTTCCTTTACATATCGTACAAGGAAGTAAAAATAAGCATTTAAACAATATTTCTGTTTAAATAATGTGGCACTGTTTTAAGAAATAAAATTCCCTATTTTTGAAACACAGCTATCTTGTACGAAATCAAATTCTATCAGGAATAAAAAACTAAAATGTAAAGCTTTAAAGAAAGGGGTGTAGCTTAAAAATATATTTCTATTTAGTCAGTACAACACTTTGTTAAATAAAGAAAATTTTCTGCTTTAGGACGAACGTTAAATTAAAGTTTCTGTTTTCATTATCTTGGATATATATTGTAATAACATTTGAGAATGAAGTTGTATAATTAATAACACTTACAAATAATTTTAACCAGTACCTTATTAGTTTAGATGGAGTTCAATTAATCATTATTTATTTTTCTGATTACTAGCAATTTCTGGAAACTTTGACCAACTATTAAAAATGGAGGGTTCATAAATTATTCATTCCTGCCAAGTTAAACATATTTTATTGAAGAACACTCGTGATCAGAGAAGAAGAAAGTGAATTTAGAGTGCGGAAAGCTGAAGTCAGTATTCCGCAAAGGAACGGAAAATGAGGCACGAATCGCTCGAAATTCACCTCTAACAAGAAGGGCTATAAATTCCTTTCTCCCGCATTATTGCGACTAAGGAATGTTGGAAGATGTTGAAAAGTTTTAGCTTGGATATTGGGTCACATTAAGCTGAAATATCATGTCGCACTTCTAAGCAGGAATCTTATCGAGTAGAGCCTTTCCCTAACAAACGTCTTTAATAAGCGCATATTTATAACAGATATTGAAAAGTTATTTTACTTAATCTATTTTTAATCAGTATTCATTAATATTTAATACATTTACTGATCTTAAATTAACTAATACGCCCACCGTAAAACTATTTTTATTTCAAAGTTAATGTTTCATTAAATATTAATTGGTACATAATGCAAAATTTGAATTATTGACATTTTGCTGCAACGAATAGAATATTCAGATGGTTTTCAAATTTAAAAATCTTAATTTTACTATTCTGTATATCTTTAGGACACGTTTGCATTTTAGAGAACCAAACGTTTATAAATAAATTTACGAAAAAAGAAGTGCTTCAGTTCTCCTTACATTGTACTTATTTGTACACTCCAGTAAAAATGAAAGTTTGCCGGATTCGATTCTGAGAGAGGCCAATGCTAACTTATCATGAGTTTTCCATGCAAGAAATGAATTAACTCAACTTTACATAATTATAAATAACAGAAATTTTAAAAAAGAAAAGGATTATGTAAGGTTTCAGGTTTTAAACAGAAGCCCAAAAAGATCTATTAATTTTTTTTTCTCGCAGTCTACCAGACAGCTGCTGAACTCATTTATGGCAACCCATTTCTTTTTTTCTTTTTAGATTTATTATTAAGCATCGCTTTCTTTGCACTTACGTCATATAAAATTCAACAGATAACTCACAATCACAAGAATTTTAAAACCAGCATAGCAACATGTGTTTAGAACTCCCAATGCAGTGTTAATGTTGCCATACCTTTTCCTATTTTTTTCAGTCTTTTCTCAGTTCATCATATCAGTGTTCAAATTTCTTAGTAAGAAGATTTTAAAAGATGTTTTGGCTTTTCAATAATAACGTTTTGTGTGTCAAAGTTATTAAATATTACGTTTTTGGCTCTTCAGCCACATGGAATTCCGTTCAACAGCAAAATTAACAAACACTTAAAAAGAGCATATCTTTAGAGTTTCTGACTGATAGTCTTACAAACTAGAGAAAAAACGTTTTATTCCGTAGAGTGTTGCCACTGCTTGCTTTCAAATTGTTTAGTTTGTTAATCAAACTCATTAAGGTTATCATTATCAAAAACTCATTAAGGGTTTACAAAATTATATATATATATATATATTGAATAATTTTAATCAGTTCACGAACTAAATGGATTTTTACAATTTAATTCCATCCGTCTCAAAAGTAAGGAATGAATATTCTTAAGAAATACATATATCGCTTTCAAGTATTTGCAACGACGACAAATGAACGACGCATTTATAGTGCAATTATAAGGTATTTCTCCCGCCTTCTTAGCATGCCTTCGTGGTGTAATGGCCAGAACACTTGGCGCGTATTCGAGAGGTCCGTGGTTCGAGTCCAGGCGATGGCGTTGCTTACTTTATTTCATCTTTTTAAAGTCTTCTTTATAGCCCTTATCATCCACGGTTCCACGTGGAAAGACATGGATATATGTGCGTCTACCCAAAAAGATACCACTCCAAACACAGACACTGCCTCTTCAGTATGTATCTCTTTCTCAAATGTTTGATGGATGATAGCTGATTCCAGGTTCTCTCCAAATTAAGTAACGCCGATTATCGCTTTTGAGGCTAAATCTGGATTCATCCGTAAAGAGACCTCCATTGATCAGCTGTCCAATGGACATGTTGGCGTGCCTAACTTAAACGTTCCCTTCTCTGACGTGAGGCGCACGCAAATGGCTGGTCCCCTCGCGTACAGATCTCTGTCGTGTAGCCATGTACGCACGGTTAACTTTGGCACCAGTCTTCCAGTCGCTGTAGCAAGGGAAGATCTGAGATGAGATGGAGTTGAGGGTCTATGAGCAAAACAGCCATTATCTGTCATCAGCGCTTGTCGTAGCGGTAGGTTGTTTGTGGCTGAACCTCCTGGATGCCAAATCTGTGATTAGATATTGTTACCAAAGTCTATAAATCCCAGAAGAACTCACATTTAGCCATCTGGCCACTTTTGTATAACTTTGTCCTGCCTCTACTCTCCCAGTAGCTCTTCATCGCAGTTCTTCGGGAAAATGATGCCTGGAGGTCATTATTACCAATTGGCTACCCCAGATTTCTTATGTCAGTATCACAGCGAAATTTGCAGATTTGTTCTGAAACATGCAATTTTATGCACCTCATGGATGACGCAGTTCGACTGCAGCGCCACTAATTTGCATATGTAGCTTTATTAAGCAATTCTTATTTGACAACGTATTCAAATTTTATACGAACTGCATTTTTTTTCAACGAGTTATCGGTATTTCAGTGATTTTTCCTTAATTTTTCGAAACTAGTGTACAGAAAACAATTATGCTTCGATATATGTAATTTCTTAATTTAACTATTACTTTATTTCAATTCAGCATGAAATGTTTTTCTCTCTACAGTAGTTCCTCCCGTCGTAAGCATTTCTTGAATTGAGTTTTTTACAAATTCATGATATTCTTTTTACTAGGTTAATTTGATCATGGAAAACAATTTTAGTATTGATATTCTTTCCACAAGATCCTTGTAAATATTTAGTTTCACCTTACTAAACTGTTTTTCGTGTATTCTGAAAGTCTACAGTATTTCTACCTTGCTACATCTACAGTAGGCATTATTACAACTATCTATCAATTCTCACTCAAAAGATAAATTTTGAACTATAAAACTGCAAAAGATTGTATTTTAAAGAGAATTTTGCACTAATTGTTATACAAATTAACATGAATTATTAGAACGTGAATTAACCAACTGCGCTGTAGCTGGAATTCAAAGCATGAAGCTCCCAACATCCCGTCGACGTGTTAACAATGTACACCACGTAAGCAACCATGAGAAAATGTGAAAGTTTCTTACATTCTCCTCTACTTAAAAGGCAAATTCCGGAACTGTAGCTATGTGACAAGTTGTTAAAAAGATAATAGTTGTAAAGCGTTTCCAAATGCTTTATTGTGCCTCGGGATTGCGACACTCTGCCATTTATTCTTCAGCTATCAGCGTTTCCTTATAAAAACACTTTTAAATTAAATTTAAAGGAAATTTAATATTATAAGTTAATGCATTAGATTCACATTTATAATACAAGGTAACATAATTGATACGACTTTAGTCACACCTATTTTCGTATGTTGATATTAAAAACTTAGAAAAAGAAGACTGTCTCTCAGTTTTCATTTGAAAAGTATTTCTTAAATAAGAAAATTGTAAGGAAATGGTTTGTGTTTAAAATGGAATTTTTATTTAATTTTAGGAAGAAAATCAGGTGTTTTGAACCGAGGAACGCGATATAGTCAGTTATACCGTCGCTGAGATTTGAAGGATTTATTTTTCAGTTGCTAGCTACTAGTGGACGCCCTAACCATTTACACCACAAAAACACACTGACTGGGGAATAATCTTCGCAATATACCTTTAATGACAATTACTCCGCATTTGCTTGCATTTTATATTTGAAATGTATACTCCAATACTTCTTAGATAAATAAATAATTAATACAAAACTAAATTAAGCCCTACGTTTATGGAACACGGGAGCTATTTGCCTTTGGAGTGATGCATTAGTTAAAATATTTTCTGTTATTCTTATTCCACGTGCATTTAAACAAAGCACAAAAATATTTCTGACGGGACTTAAGTACAGGCACTTTATACGAGAGTTCTGATGGTATTACGTGGCTAACTGGTTGGACGGAGATACTGACAAAGGATTCAAACTCTGTACACTGATTCATTGGCAGTCATTTTTTATCATTTGAAAGCTGTTATGTAATGCAGTCTTTTTTATTTACCTCTAAGTTGTTTTTGCATTTATTTATTTTTGATTAGATCCCTCTAATTAATATTTTTATTGACAACAATTTTGCGAATATGCAATAATGCAAATAAAAAAAATTTGATATATATGGGCGTAGTGTAATTTTAGATCTCGCAAGCATATCTTCTCAATTCTCTTCATGGAAAAAAAGCCAATGATATTCTTACTGTAAAATGAGACATCAGAAAAAACAACAGATTATTGCACCTATAGAAATTCATGTGGTATTTCTCTAAACATTTAATAAATGAACTTGCACATTTACTATTGTCCTGGACAAACTGTCTGTATAGTGTACCAATTCGAATAAACGCAGTATAGAAAAAGAAGTTCATGGAACATGTTACAGAATCTTTTCCTTTTCATACTGGTGACACACAAAGCGTACTTTCTTCAGATTAATAGAATCCATCACTTACTCAATTCTGACAGGACAGAAACAAGTGGGTGGGACACCAGAATCTCATCGTTGATTGCACTGGTGTAGTCCAACGCATTAATTGCATAGTTCTCTTAAAATTTTGATGGGTAACACCTACCGGATCCTAGGGTCTCCCATTCCTCTATCAGTACCAGCAAACCACTAGAAAGGACTTTCAGTTCGCCATGTGTTTTGAATGTCCCTATGTCACACCGGCACTGTGCGCTTATAGACACACAGGCCGTCATCGAAATTCAAACCCGAAGCTGACGATACGGTTGCCAGCATCTCTAGCCACTTAAAACAAAAAGTTGCGGTAAGCAAACATTTAGTGAATTCGCACGGAAGGAAAAAGCAAGGCACAATTCTGCAGTATATAGCATCCACTGAATTTCATTCTTAGAGATTACCTCAGCGTAGGCCGTCTTCAGTGAAAAGCTGGCTTTTACCTTCGTGTGATAAGTAGCTGTCCTGTTTTTAAGCTGGCGATAAACTTTCCTGGAAATATTTTTGTAAATACCAAACACCGCCCTTTGTGGGACTTGCCTCATTATACGTGTAGATTTTAAGTATAATTAAAAATCTAAGATCTCGGAATCTATCATTATTTTCTCGCAACAATCTATTCTTTAGATTATTGTGTAAAATTCATCAACCATAACTCCTTTATGGTTGATAATTATAGTTAATTTCCCTTAAGGAATTTCAGAATTTTCTTTTAAATAACTTATTTAACTATTGCATTATCTTATACATCTTAAATTATCACTTGAATTTTTTTTACTATGATTATTCCATTTGATTTCATATTTTCTTCAAGAAATTTTTGAAAGCATATTCAGATAAAAAATCTCGGCTGACTTAAATTGAGACTGACGCAAGCGGAGAAAATTAACGTTTAAATCAGCTTGCTCAGGCTCCGGCCATCCTAAAATTACCTCTTCTGAATTCGTTCTGATTGTTTACTCCTTTTTGACTGCTTTGTGACTGCTTTGGTGTGAACTGACCTTAATCGATCAGGCCATCACTCAGATGACTATAGATTTCCAAAAATCTTATTCGATGTTTCCATGGATAAAACAAATTAGTTGACTACTGTGTGAGTCAGTGAACTTTACATCTACAACTGAAGAAGTTTATCTTTAACTTCATTTCGCCACATATTAAAATTCAAGATGTCTTAAGTAATTTAATAAGGATTTAATCGCCTAATGCAGGTAAATCTGTCAAGTTCTAAATATCAGACAATAAATTTTTTTGGAGAATATATTAAAAATAGCACTTTGTTGCTCCATGACAAACGCATTTTAAAAAATTCTTTTCTAATAATGATAATATTATTTATGATATTAGGTAAAGGGATCTTGGAATAGAATGGTGAATACTCCTCCTTCACTGAAGCAAACTATAAGGTATATCTTCGTTTAATTATTTCTACTGCTGGAATATTTCAAACAGCTAAAACATTTTACTTCACGAATAAAGAACGTATCTGCCCAACGTTAATGGGTCGGAATAATTTCCAAGATTAACTCAGGCAAAAATCAAAGAATGCTTTTCTACTATTTCACCAGTCAAGAAAGCTCTTATATAAGTCCCATGCTCTGATATCAAACTTAAAAAAGAGGAATATTTATATGTCCCTTACTTGAAGCATTAAAATCTGATTTATTCAAGAACATAAAAAGATGAAAACCAAAATATTCCTGAAACCTGAAAAACAGATGTGAATGAAATATTTGAAACTTTTCATAGCGGGAAGTGTAACATGTCATATAAATTGCTTTTCTTGTATTTCCATTTTAATGTCTTCCTTCAAATATGAAAATCATTAAATTTCTATCACGACGATGAATTCAGATGGAATATTTATATCACAGAAAGGGGATATGTTGTGAAATACAAAAAATATATTTTATAAGAACACGATTCCCGTTAGAAATATATAAGAATATACGGAACAATCCATGGGATGGGAAATAAAATTATTAAGAAAATTACGAGTAAAAATTACTACAAATAAGTAGCCTAAAAAAAACTTTTATAAATAAATTATTATATATGTTATGAATAAGTAAATTCAGTTCAGCTAACAGAAGTGAGCTGAATATTTCTTGTAAATTTAATTCGGTAGAAAGATGTTGCCATTTTTGTTTGAAATATCATTTTGAATTTCAAGATCCCTTGCACAAAGAAAACACAAAGTTTTTAAAATTTAGGATTATTATAAATTTCAAAACTAAGCTTATGCGTATTTTTAAATTTTATGGGTTTTAATAAAATGCTTCGCTGTTTCACTTCCACAATATTTCATTTCGAATTCTTTGGGAATCGGTGTTTTATGTGATTCATTAAGAATTCATGAAAATTCCAATTTCAAAATCTGATGTATACACCACATGACTTCCTTGTACGGGATATTAAATTATACTCAATTTTCTTGCATTTCATTTAAATATATTGAATTAACAGTTAATAAATTTTGAATTAAATCTACTTCGTCGATAGCGCACAAACCGCACTCCTTAAAGTGAATTATATTTATTTACCATAGCCACACTTCGGCATTAGGTTCACTTAACAGCGTTACATCTCATTCATTTTATAACTCAGAGTGAGCAAAATTTACAGCATCTGAAAAATTACCACAAGTTCTATTCGAATACCATAATAAATCTCAAACGATGTATGAAAGAAATTAAACAAATAAAACAGGAACAGTTTTTCACAGACGATTCAGCGCCGCTTACCTAATGCGCATGCTCTACTAATTAATTCAGTTCTCACTTCGCGATAAAGCAAAAATACATAAAAATTCAAAATATTTTCCTTTAAAATTGAAAGATATAGAAAAACATAAAACACCAAGTACAGTTAAAACAATTTTTACAATTAAAATTAATATAAGAAGACGTTACTTTGTTGTTGCGAAGCTTAGTTTCTCTTGATTGGCAACAAATCCACTATTCTGCTAAGCTTCAAATGTAAACAAATATGGCTGCTGTCATAACCAAAAATAGGCTTAGCCGCACTTAAAAAAACTTTTAAATTGTTGATAATTCCACAATTATCATGCAGGTTAGCCGCACTTAAAAAAACTTTTAAATTGTTGATAATTCCACAATTATTGCATGCAGGTTCACTAAGAGCATAAAAATTTTAACCGAAAGATAAGAACAACATAATGTAATAATTTTTAAATAAAAAATGCGCAATTTACAAACTTATAAGATTAAAGAAACTGAGCTGAATGAGCCGAGTAACAAAGTGGATATATATATACATATATTATAAGGTATTTCTCCCGCCTTCTTCGCATGCCTTCGTGGTGTAGTGGTCTGCATGCTCGACGCGTAACCGAGAGGTCCGTGGTTCGATTCCCGGCGAAGGCGTTGCTCATTTTTCACGTTTCCTGCCTCAAAAAAACCTAATGTCTCTACAATATTTATATGCTTTTGGTGCGGCCTTTTGCAACCAAAATGCGAGGTGCACATCTACATGTTATAGCAGCCCTATATACAAAATTTCAACGTTCTGAGGCTCCTCGTTTTTGAGTTATGGAAGATACATACAACGTAAGTACAGAGGCCACGAAAAAAATCTCTTCAGAATCCAGTTTAAATCAATTTTATAATTATTTTGGGGGGAAAAGAGTCTTTTATTCTGTCCTTATATATGGATGTCACTTAAAAACATCGTTCAATTGCATTCGATAGCGGTCAAAATAGATATTTTCGTTGAAATATGGTACCAGAAATTTTTCGCGATTGCAATACTTCCTTTTTACTTCGTACAAGGAAGTTAAAATGGATATGTAAGATAGAGAAGGAGCAATAGAATTTTAGTCCTTAGCCCTTTACGTATATATTATGTACAGGGTTTCCCAAAACGATCGCATAAACTCTGCGCAGCTAGATTCTTCGTTGGGAGTAAACAAAAACTGCCCAAAGAAGCGTTCCTAAGTTCCCATAGTTTACGAGAAAAATACAAAAAACAAAGTATGACGTCACTACCGATGCAAGAAAAAACACTTTATTGAACATATCAACAGTATATGCAGAATTTAAAGCAGATGTTCAAAGTGTCCGCCGTGCATGTCGAGGCAGGCTTGAGCACGCCGTGGAATGGCTGTCATCACACGCTGCAGCATCGCGGGGTCCACCGAAGAACAAGCAGCATGCAGACGAGCAACTAAGTCCATTGGTGCTGTCACCGCATGAATGACGCGATATGCGCGGCGAAAGTTTTAACATTATCGTCTGGAAAAATATGCCAATACTGTTGTTCATATGTCCAATAAAGTGTTTTTTTCTTGCACTAGCAGTGACGTCATACTTTGTTTTTCGCATTTTTCTCTTAAACTATGGATCGTACAGGAACGCTTCTTTGTGCAGTTTTTATGTACTCCCAACGAGGTATCTAGCTGTGCAGAGTTTATGAGGTCCTTTTGGGACACCCTGTATATATATATGTAGACAGAGAGAGAGAAACAGTAAGAAATGTTTATTTATATTATTATTTTATCTCAGGTTGTGATTACCGAGCTAAACCAGCTGATTTTTTAAAAGCTAAAATTATACTAAACTTGCTTTTATTAAAACTATTATATTAAGTTGTGTCAGTAAACTTCTTTTCGTTCTCTCTCCGTTTTTCCCGGCAAGTTCTTTTAGTATTCTCTTGTGATTTAAAGTACAAAGGATGAAATTAGCTTACAATCTGACATAAAGCGCGAGTGAAATAAGCATGTTGAATAAAAGGCCCTACGGGGATACGTCAAAAAAGCCTGAACTATATAATGTTTGTTTTATACCCTAAATAATAAACAAAGATAGGCGTTTCCTTCCCCCCCCACGCAAAAAAAGGGGGGGAGAAAGAGGAAAGAAATTGTAAACGAAAGCTATCTGCGCATACTATACTCTACAGAGACCTCTTTTCATTTAAGTTAAAACGGGTCTTGATCTCTCATACTTTTTGTCCTTTGTTTTAATTAACGCTGTGGAAAAATTAAAGAAAAACATTGGATTAAAAAAGATGTTCTCAGCCACTGAAGACGTACGAACGCATTTTTTTTTTTTTTGTTTTCATTAAACATTTGCGTTAAAAGCTTTTATTCTGCTTTTGGGAATTAAATATTATTGTTAGTGAAATGAATTTACTCCATGGGAATATGACACGCAAGACTTCCTTCCCCAATAACGGGGAAAAGAGAAGAAAAATGAGAATAAAAATATTTCCGTAAATGGGCTAGATGATTTTTTTTTAATATCTGGTAAGGATTTCGCTGTTTGTTCTGCTCATATTTAAGGATTAATTTTATCATATCTTTCGTATGAGTTCATCTATAAATACTTCTGCTTATTTTTAACTTTCAGAACTACTGGAGGTACAATAATATTTTAAAGGCTTTTAGAGAATATGATTTATCATAACTTTAAATCGTACTGCAACCCATTCCGTGCCCCAAAAATGATATTTAAATGATAGATTCTAAGTTTTGTTGTTGAAAGAGCAATCGTAAATTCTGCCTTTATTACTGATAATCAACAAAAATGTATTAACAAAAATTTCGCTTTCAACTTTGGTCTCCCGTTCTTTTATAACTAACTATTTTAATGTTCAAAAAAGATATGTCTTATGTATGTTTGCAAACAAAAGGCATTTAAAAACTTTAATTTATGCTATAGATTTAAATTGCGAAGAAATAAAGGTATTAAATAAGTGTATGGAAAGAAAGAGATGTCAAGAAGAAATTCCACAGGAAAGTATCACACATATTAACATAATTCTGCAAACTAAATACAGTTTGTATAATACTATGAAACACTATGAGCTTATAGTTTTGTACAGTTTAATTTCAGAAATGAAATGATGCCCATTTTAGACAGTAAAATACGTAACTAAAATTTTTAATGAATTATTAGACGATTTATTTCAACTACATTCACAATTTTCATATAATTCTGCTTTCTTCACAAATCATTTTTATGAGTTTAGCTTGGCTTATTCTTTATCTTGGTCTTACTACTATTATTTTTATTTATTTAAAGAGTCTCCTCTGAATATTTAATTAAGGCTACACCACATGAAAATTTATTTTTACGATATGGAGATCACTACTATCAACTTCTCGACACAGTTTTCAAATCGATACATTTTCAGCGCCCTCATCAAACAAAGATACTATAGTCACAAATTCGCATTTATTCAATCTCCTCTGTCCACCATATCGTTCTACGTTCGTTCACCATATCGTTCTAACAATTTTTAGGAACAGAAAATACAGTATACATTGTATAGCTTTCGAGAACTACACTATAAATGTTTTTTTACACCCAGCATTGAAACACTTTGGTGATGTTAAAGACAATATGTAAGATAGTATCCTATATGTTTTTGTTCGATAGAGGTATTATTCAAAATAAAATTTCCTGCTAAGTGTTTTGTAACTGGAGACATATTGTACACAGATTTTCTTGATATCTTAAGAAACAGAAAATCATAATTCCCCTTCTTTCTTAATATTCTTCTACACTTGTTAGTCTTATCAATGAAAGTAGCTCTATTAAAAGCAAGCGTCTATTGTTTGTTTAGTCACGTTCGATAGTTATACTGTTAAAGCCACAAGACACTGATAGCTTCTCCGTGAATCTAAATCCATATGCTGAAGGAGATGGTTGTAAGAACTGCCTTTCATCCATTGTCACGTACTGATTCTGCGAAACTGCACAGTTTCTTTCGCTTCTCGCCCACATAATCGACGGCAAAAATCAGCATTCAAATATTTACGACAATCCAACTATCGTCTGCGTAGTCATATCCCGATCCCGCTCATGCAGCAGAGTTAAAGGAGTAAACAATATTTGATTGTGTACGGTATTTCTATTTATCTGATGGCAACATATCTGTGACAGATTTTCACCTAAATATCTCACGAAAGGTATCCTTTGCCTTTGAAAGAAAACATCCTTATAAATATGCTGTCAATGCTTTGCTGTGATTAACTGGCTAATCTAATTAGAAGAACTAATTAACCACGCAGCCAATTTCGTCAACGTTGTTTCTGATAATCTTAATCATTTAAAACATATTTTGACAGATGCACATGCATCACCTATAAAATTCTCTTTAGAGTACATGGTGCAATGAAAATATGTTAATTACCCGTACGCATTTCCTCATTAGGAGGCTATATTTCGTTTCGTAAAATATGTTTTTTATTTAAACAGATGATATTCTTATAGTAAATCTGTATGTGTGTGTTATTCACCGTTCTCGTTTGTATCAAAACATTGAAAAAGCATAAATTAATCACTGTATTGTGTTTTCTTGAATGAAAAAAAATGGAAATCCATGTGCTAATATGGAATAATCATATGTTTTCAGATGTAGCCTTAGTATTATATTTTATTAATTGTATTTAAAATAAACTGAAATTACTGGATGTTACTAGAGGGAAATCAGTCCGTAATATCGTGTAGTTTGAAATGAAATGAAGATGTGTTGCATACTATTTCGCCTCCCTTTTGGATGATACGCACATTTAACGTGCACGTTGTCTCAAAATGGTGTTTCGCATCTCCGAACTCAAGAATAAAATCTAGAAAAACTTGGTAAAAAACGTATATTAGGTAAAACTTCTTTAGCTTATAAAGAACTATAAACTATTTTAGTTGAAGGTGTTATCAATTCTAGGCCCATAACCTATGCATACAATCAACCTGATCCTCTTTCACCGTCTAGTTTTAGAGCTGGATCTAGATTGACTGTTTTACCTTCACATGAATTTAAATTTTAAGTACAATTCACGAGATCTCTGTTGATTAAAAGCGTAATTATTGCCTCCTCAATAGGCAAGTATTATTAGAGAATTGTTGGAAAAGGCTTTATAATGAATACTTGCTAGAATTAAGATCAGTCATGTTTTCAAAAAATTCCAAAACATTCTCCCGTGATTAAAATTATTGATGTTTTATTTGTACGAGAAGATAATGTCAATCGCCGTAACTGGAAGTTAGGTAGAATTAAAGAATTATTTCCTGAAAGAGATGGTAAAATTAGATCTTGTGATACTTAGTTGGTTAAGGGTGTTGTTAGAAGACTAATTGAAAAACTTTATAATCTAGAAGTTCAGTAATTGATGCATCTGTTTACAGATGTGTGGTGGCTACTAAAAATAAGTTTCTGATTATGTATCTTCAGATTGCCAATAGTTGGTGGTAGTGTTTATTTGTAAAAGAAAACTGTGTCATAATTGTTTATATATAGTAGTTCGTCTTTGGTGTTCGTGAATAAATGTTTGGTAAAATAACACTGGTTGCATTGCCTCGTCTGTCGATACTCAACAACAAATTATCTAACAGGTTCCCAATCTTCAAGGAGCACCTATTTCAGTCGTCTCTGTACTCCGTAGAATAAGAACGTGCTGCTAGGCGTCTCCTTAAAGTATCCGTCATATGTTTAATGACATTATTATCAGAGAGCACGCTTGCCAATCTATTTTGTGGATATCTTGACTTTCCACGAGCTTCTCATCAGCATGAGTCTTCTGTGACTGTGTATTGTCACCCATAAACCAAAGTCGGGACCAAAGGCACTCCTGAAAAGGCGCATTTGGGAGAGGATAAGTTCATCTTAGTAGCGATCTTCGATGAGTAAATCTGTGTCGAAAATCTGGAGTTTCGTCCGTCTTGTCATCATGATGCCTCCTCATACAAGCCCGCCAAGACCACCTCAGTGGTGTCTTTCCCTGATGTTAGTGGTATGAAAGCATGTCCTTGCTTCTCGCCATATCATCTGGCGCGGAAAATTATTTGTCAGACTCAAACGATTCGGTAAAGAGAACATAACTCCATTCATGAGTCTCTAGTCTTTGTTTTTTCTATAGCACTGTAAATGATTTTTATTATACTTGCTGGAAAGAGAGATGGAACATTTCAGGAAATAGGAAAAGTTATTTGTAGAGCTTTGAAGGTTTTAATAACATGAGAATGTTTTGTGATTTAATTACAATAAAAAAAATGCTGGGCACGGCCTACTTCAAAAGATTAAATTTGCAAAATAATATTCTTTGTAATTTTTGTAGTGCTGAAGGCAATGCAGGACATTTCACCGAAGACTACGTATTATTCCGACATGTTAGGTAAAAACATGGTAGTATAAAGGAATTCTATTGCCGCATGAAAGAGTAGATTTGCAAAGGAGTCGATGAAATTTATAAATGGCAATAGAAAATACTGAGAAATTTGATTTGGTGTTTTTAGCTGAATTTTTTTAAATGTGTGTCGAATATGTTGCGTTAACCTTGAGGTCTACTATTATCGACCAAAACGGGTTGCAGCATATTCGTATATTGCATTACGTTACCACTGACAGTAGCCGATGGGCTGCTGTCAATTGTATACAGCATTCAGGACGGCTCGCGAATAGGCCACATTTATGATGTCGTCTGACTACAGTAAACTGGGACGCCTATCATCCGGTTGCTGTGTGCCAGCTGTCTGGTTTCGATCTCTTTTCGCCTGCACGGCGATATAACGGTCATCAGTCACCGTAGCCGACCACGTTTAATTTTTTCTGTAACGGTACCGCTGACTATAGCTGTACCACTGAACATTTGTATAGCTGAACTACGTCTGGTAGGCTTTCCGAAGCTCGTGTGACAACATTTTTATCAGTTTCACACTCTTCGGCAACAAACATCAAATTACACCCTTCCTTAAGCTTCTTAATCATTCTTCCTCGTAAAGGCGTCCTGATGTTTTTTTGTAGCATGCAAAATCTCACTTTCATTTCAAAAAGAATGCCTGGAAATGCGACTTTCTTTCTTCTTACTAAGTTTCCTTGCAATAAGTGCGCAGATTTCTCGCATTTTGCAGAAACTGACATACCCTCTTCTGACATAATCTGACTGAGCTGGCTTTTCGTTGTACTGTTCGCAAAAAGCTGTTTTCAACAATTACATGGATGTTTGCTGAAAATGAATTTGTTGCATAAGGTTCGAACACTAGTGTGTTTAAGATTTGACGTTTTCAGTTTATTTGTGGGTTATATGTTAAAGGACAATTAGCTTAGATAAATATAAAATTAGAAAGTTAAACATAGGGTTAAACGAATTGTTCGAGAATCATTTGCAAAAGGAGTAACTCTTGCTACTCACGAGTAAACGCGATAGTTGTCTGAAGTCATAAAAACGACTGAAATTTCATAATAAGTAGTTCTTGTATCTAAGAAGGTAATAAATTTCAATCTCACCCATTTTAATATTCGCACCAAATTTAGTTCCCTACGCATAACACTATTGTTTTTATTTCAAAGGAGCTTTGTCCCTGAAGGACTTTTGTTTTCCTTTGGCAATTTTGCGTCGAATCACATTGAATGTCCGTTTAACTCTTCAAATTGCTGCCACCAAATATTATAGCCCTGTTCTATATTTGAAGAAATTAATAACGTAATGCGAATATGAACATCTGGATCCCAAATTTGAAATTTGGAATTTGTTTAATAATCGATTTCATATTTTGTAAAACGTTAACGAATTTTTGATTAACAAGCTCAAGGCTTTCAAAGCGAGCAATGGTAATGTTGTATAGAAAAACATTTGTATCTCCAGCGCGCGGAACTGCGTATCGGAAATTCTAAAGATATGCTCATTTTAAAATTATTTTGTGATATTGCTTTTGAACATAATTTTATGGTTTAAGTGAGAAGAACATGATATTTAATAAATAAATTTAAGACACAAAATGTTGAAAAAAAAGACGCCTCTTTGGACGTAATTTAAAATCCAAAACCTTTCCGATTTTCTTTTTTCTTTTTTTTTTCATTAAGTTGGAGTTTCGTATTGATAACATGCGATAAAATAAAGCCTTGATCTCGGTGAGAAATTACAGCTTCTTCGTTCGTTAGAACATTATTTAAATTAGCACATTGTAAGAAATAATTTAAGAATTTGTTACCATTTAATGTCAGCGATCAGGAAAAAGCACTCTGTAGTTAAACGAATTAATAAAAACTTAAAGTAAGGGTGAATTCACTTTGTTCCTTGAGAAAATATTAGAAAATAGATATTTAATTGCTTTTTCAGTCGTAAAATCCCTTCTTTCAAGTTGTTCTTTTCTAATTTCAGCTTGAGTGCCTCAGTTTACTACTATAAACTTAAAGTGAATTGTCCTTGACTCAAACTTTTGTTTCGGGCAATTCACTTAAAACAGCTTGACATATAATAAATACCGAGGAAAAAAATAAAGAACACATTGACCGATTTTAGTGCTGCCTTCCCCCCCCCTCCCATTTACCGCTCTTATTGTAGAGCCATCAGCTGGTTAATACTTAAAATCTTTAAAGCTCTATTGTTTGTTTTAGTCGGTTCATTTGACGAAACGCTTTGTTCTTGGAGTTAAATTTCAAAGAAAAAAATGTTTTCTTTTCCAGCACTTTATTTTTTTCATAGACTTTTATGAATGTTCCTATTACGTGAAATCTTATATCAGGTTTTTTTTCCTTATTTCTAGAATTTAAGAACTCACCCTTTTTTTCAGATAAAATACAATTATTAGTGTATTAAATGTACATGAATGTTTCTTTTTAGAGTTAGATTATTAAGTAGATAAAAGTAACATATTTTTTTTTAATCTAGCGCTGCCGGAAACATGTTGTTTAGTGCCGCCCAACTGGAATAGTGGTTAGCGATGCTGATTGCCGTACCGAAGTGATCGGGTTCGAATCACGGAAAAGGCATGGATGTTTGCAAATGTATAGTGTCTTTGTGGCATGGGGGCACTCTAAAATGGGGTGAGCTGAAAGTCCTCTCGAGACGCTGATGGTAGCAGAAGAGAGGTGGTAGACCATCGGACCCTCACCCCGGGATGCTCTCGAACAAAACTGGAGGCGGAACTGAGCAAAGTCGTACTGTCGTCTCTATGGTGCTCAAGGGTCTTGCCAACGACAGACGCATCTTGCACTCCTTGCCACGATGAATCTCATGAGATTGTTCTCATATTATTGCCGGACAAGTGATATACGTTACAATAGCAACACATGTTGTTTAGTTAATTATGCAGTTGAATGATGAAAGTAAAACACTTCAAAATTATTTTTCCTCGAAGCGATATTGCCTGGGATACTTTTTGACAGAAATTATAGTATGTTGTTATATGATATCCTTAACTTATTTTTTATAAATATGCAGAGACATTAGGATATTTAAAAGTAGGAGAAATGAACAATCAGCAATGCCGTCACCGGTACTCGAACCACGGATCTCTCGAATACGCGCCGAGTGTACTGCCCACTACACCACGAAGGCATGCTAAGAAGGCGGGAGAAATACCTTATATACTCCCTTTCAAAAGGAGACTGAGAATTAGGGGACCCAATCGCCAAATCTTGCTGGTAGAGAATGATCATCTACCGCCATTTTTAGTTCGGGCGCTACTGTAGAGACATTAGGTTATTTAGAAGCAGGAGAGATGAACAATGCCCTCGCCGAGACTCGAACCACGGACCTCTCGAATACGCGCCGAGCGTGCTGACCACTACATCACAGAGGCATGCTAAGAAGGCGGGAGAAATGCCTTATAATGAATGTAAGGAAAAACTATTACAATCTCTGATGCTTATGCTCCTAATTTCTGAATTTTTCCTTATAAAAATTAATAAGTTTAACTCTGTAATTACCCTTTTAATTTTGTAAGTAAGTTGCAAAGTATTCATTTGTTTTACCTACCCAGTTATTTTAAATTCAATATTTTTACTGACCTTCTCCCTTTCCGTTTTCCTGACAGTATGCTAACTTTAGTACGCGTGTATTCATTAGGTAAAAAGAGATAGCATTGAAAGGAAGGTTTTAGTTTTTTTTTTTATCAGAACGTGTTCCGCCTGCTGAAAGCCACATTACTAGTTGAAATTCTACTATAGCAGTCTGTCTTCGGCAGTGCTTTATTCTTGTCAATAGTGCTACTCACCCTGTTATATATGTGAGCCAACTTTCGCGATATTCATTTCTGTGTAGCCTTCGGCTAACTTAAGATTGTTTAAGTTTTAATTTGAGTTCATTACTTTTGAGTTACGCTATAAATAATACAAAAAGTTTCTTCTGTTAAATTACTTAAGTTTTTAATAAAATGGTATTTTACAACCTTATTACATTTTTTTTTTCCTCTCCACTTAATTATTTTCCATTTCCCAAGAAAATACGACGCTACAAAGTAAAAAAATTAAAAATAAAAAAATAATAAGTAAATAAATTAAAACAATTATTTTAGTCCAAAGGAGCATTAGCTGAGAAGGGCTATTAGTCTTAAAACGGGATTTTTCGTTGAATCACTTCAAAAGTCTAAATCACGTTTCAAATTGTTGCCAACAAATATTACCGCCCTATATTATTTAAATAAATTAAATAATGAGAACTTTGCATGAATGTTTGAATGTTTCTCGCGCTGTGAAGAAGCAAAGGTACCTAGAGCCATCAAATTTTGAATAACATAGTCCTCCACCCGATGATGGACACTTAAAAGCCCGAATTTTGAGATTCGAATTTGTTTTATTGCGCATTTCGTATTTTCTAAAACTTTAACGAAATTTTTTTCACAAACTTAATGATTTCAAAGCGAACGATGGCAATACTGTACGGAATAAAACATTTTTATCTCCAGCGCACTAGACTATCAATCGGAAATTTTAAAGATATGCTGTTTTTAAATATTTTTCAGCCCAAAGAAAGACTAGCCTAAACACTCTCGAAATTTGCGTGTGGATGAAAATAAAAAAATAATAATAAAATGCCCTTTTGGGCGTAATATAAAATCTAGAAGTTTCAGAAGTTTTTTTTTTTTTTTTTAAGGCGTAGTTTCGATAATAAATGTTAAAATTTGCAATGCAATTTTGAAGCAGTAATCCAAACCTGCGTATGTATTTGCATAGAAATTTTGAATTTGCTGTATAAAGTAATGATTACTGACTTTTTTAAATATGTTTTGACCTTGAAGAGTTATGGATTTTCTGCAGAATAATAGTGCATATATGTAATTCATTACCTGCATCACTGTAATTCGTGCATACATGTAATTCATTAACCGCATGTAATATCAGCAGCTTGAAATTTACAGTGAAATTATGAGGACTGAGTATTCTGTGTGTGTTTTTTTGAGAACATTGTGAAATATTTACCAGGGTGTTTCTTCTCAGGTCCTGAACTGGAACAGTGAGCTGATGAAATGTAAGCTTTGTTCTGATGTAACTGCTGGGCTGGATAGTAACTGCACGTGAAGGGATTTGAAATCCTCTTTTATTAAATCACTATTAATTACACACTTCCCAACTCGGGAGAGATACAGAAAGTAAAAGACCGCACTTGGGTCGAACTTAACAATCAGATAAATTTAAATACTAAACCTAAAAGAGAAATTAAATCAAACTTTGCTCACAGAGCGATTCGCGGAGATTGGCCTCTACCAAAAAGGGTGCGTAACAAGATATACTAATACTAACGCACTTCAAATTGTTTTACAATGCAATCACGTAGTAAGCACTATGGCTTATAAATTTAAGCTGCTAGCTGGTCAGGCGAGCGTCGAGCAGAGTGACCGTGGTCTGAGACTAAGCTCTCTCACAATAAGAGGTTTCTACCTCCGGCTTAAATAGTACTTCGCTGTACTTCAAAATTAGCATAAGCTAAAAACGCGCGCTTCTTCTGACAGGAAGTTGAAACAGAGAGGAGATAGACAGATTTAAATTAAAATAAAACTTGGTTAGTTTAACTAAAACCTTACAAAATATTCTGCAAAAGTTCGAACATTTCACAAGGGCATACAGTATATGGCATTTGTGATAAATATGTTTTAAGATGAAGCTGATTATTGATAATGAAGATTGTACATTTCAACAAATAGATTCATTCACCTAATCTAAAGCTATTACCCCTTTGTACACAAATAAAGTACACAAATAAATGTAAGTAATGCTGGTACAGGCAAGTAATACTAGTACACAAATAAAAATGCTAGTGTAAAAAATTCTGTACACAACATATTATAATTACCTCATGTTCAATGCCTTTATCAGAAAAAACATTCAATTTTTTTACGTGTTGTATCAAATGCCATATTTGGTAATTAGAAATTTTGTCCTATTCTAGGTCTTTTTGTATTTCTGCGAAATTAATTACATTTTCCCATTTAACTCATTTATTTAATATTGAGTTTTTGTGGATTCCCTACTTAATTTGCGTTTTCTTCGGTTTTCAAGTTATTAATACATTTTTTTCACTTGTGTTCAAACAATAAATTAATTGTTCCCATTTCTTAAGAAGCTTAAATGTGCTTCGAAGTTAATGAAACTCTTCTAGATTTTTTCAATATTTTAATTTTTTTCAGGGTTCATTTCTTAGACAATTTTTTCAAATTAGGTTCTCTTTCTGGAAATTAAGCTTACCTCCTTCTGGAGTGGAAAATGATTTTACTTTTAAATTTCACTAATACCTATTAACAAAATTGCCACTTTAATATGGCTGGCTTAAGTCTGCTTTTTGTCTTGATATTAATGCATTTGGTATAAAAAATTACAAGCTTTTCTAGATACTTGACAAAAATAAATCAATGATTAACTGATTTCCTTTGGAATTATATAAATAGGATAAATTTTTAAAAATCTGAAGGCTTACAGATTTTACATTACACCCAAAACGGGGCGTTTTTTTAACGTTTTGTGTGTTACCTTTATTTATTAAATATCATGTTCTTCGCACTTATATAACTTTATATAATAATTATATACTTTATATAATACTTTATATAATTTTATAATATATGTATAAAATTCAACTGAACAGCAATATCTCAAAATAATTTTTAAATAAGCAGATCTTTAGAATTTGCGATACACAGTCTCGCATGCTGGAGATAAAAATGTTTTTTTTTTCCGCCCAGTGTTGCCATTGCTCGCTTTGAAATTGTTGAGTTTGTTAATCAAAAATTCGTTAAAGTGTTATAAAATATAAAATCGATAATAAAACAAATTCAAAATTTGGCCTTCCAGATGCCCATATTCGGGTGCAAACGTATATTATTTGAAATTTGATGGCTCTAGGTACCGTTGTTTTGTCACAATGCGAGAAACATACATACATTTATGCAGATTATTATTTATTTAATTTCTTTAAATATAATATAGGGCTGTAATATTTCGTGTCAACAGTTTGAAATGTGAATCACCGCAGAAAGTGAATGGACGCAAAATACCAAAACGAAATTAATATCCCTTCTGGACTAACTTCCTTTGGTCTAAAAATTTCAGAATTAAATGCATCAGACAGGATTTTAGTTTAATCAGCCTTAAGTAAAGTTTCGAAACAGCAGCCAGTTGAGAGGGCAAGTGGAGAAGCACCAACTGTGCTTGAGAACAAACAGGTCGCGTAGTATCTCCAAATTTAGAAGAAAATTACGAATTCTGATTGTCGAAGAATTTCATCCTCTAGCTTTTGGATATTCACGAGAAAATTTCTCAGATTTAGGAATTAAAATAAATCTTTAAATATGAAAAATTAAATAATGTAAAACGTATATTTATTTCTATTCGATTAAGAAGTTCCCAGTTTTTAATTTATATTGTTAAGCATAAATTAGGTATAAATTATATTGTGTAAATATCTAACTGAAAGGGAATTTCCTTCATTATTTATTATTAAACTACATAAATTTATTTTTCATCGTTTACTATTATACCACATAAATTTACATAATTAAATTAATTATTATGTAACCATTATTATGAATAAATTATGAAAATTAACAAAATCACAATTAAGTTAATTTTAAGAATGATAGAAATGCGATCCCTTCTGTTAAATATGCTTGTGCAAATATCTAATTCAAATGGAAATTCTTTCATTGTCTTTTATTAAACTGCATAAATTTATTTTCCATTGTATATTATAGCTGTATTCATTATTCATTGCTTACTATTAAATTGCATAAATATATTTTTGTGTAGTATTTCCCTATATCAATGCCTCTCATCCATTTAAAACTGTTAAATCACTCCTTACAAGCTTTCACTTCTACTCTAACTTCTGAATTTATGTTAAAAGTCATGTAAAATGGATTATTTTAAATGAATAAGTGATTCAGTGTTTTAGAACGATGGAAAATCTTGATTCACAAAATTGTTAAAACAAAATATTTAGTTGTATCATATTTTAGAATAAAGGTCGAGGTGACCCCGCTGGCGAGGCCAGAGGATCTTCCTCGCGGGACGAGTTAAGGGTAAGCTGTACAGTATTTTAATTTGGTTAATTAGTTTATTTGGTTTTTTGATTATTTCTTAGTTTTACCGGTTGGCCAATATTGGGGGCACGGTTTATAAGTTGAGTTTGGGTTTAGGTTCTACAACAAAGGTGTTATCTTTTACAAGGTTATTTTCTCACATGGGTGACTTCAGCACTGTCACCAGCTGTCTGCTTTCAAATGATGCAAACATTGAAACCTTTTGTTGCTATAGTACAGGGTTATTCAAATAGAAAGAGCAGATTTCAAACATTTATTTCTTCCAAACTACAAAAGATAGAAACATGATTCTAACGTTAATGAATAGAGAAAAGTGTACAATTATGGTATGCATTCAATATGAGCATCGTGTGTTACACGACAAATGTCAAAACGGTGGCTCATTTCTTGCCACACACGAATCATCTGGTCCTTGGTCGTCGATAAAGTTGATCTTCTGCTCCTCCTCTTCCAATTCAATGTCCTGAAATGGTCTTGTAACGTAGAACTTGTCGAGAGACATGAGGCGGGGCACCATCTTGCACGAAGATGAGGTCATCTGAATCATCTTCGATTTGGGGAAATAACCAGTTTTGAAGCATATATAAACCATGATTGGAACTTTGCCCGTACTAATAATAAATTTTACACTTTTCTCTATCCATTAACGTTAGAATCATGTTTCTATCTCTTGTAGTTTGGAAGAAACGCATGTTTGCAATCTGCTCTTTCTTTTTGAATAACCCTGTACTTTCGTATAGAAGCATTTTAATGCACTATTTTAAAAGCTTTCAAGTGCTTTATTACAGTGTAGAGTCAATGGGTGATTTGGGAAGCAGAAGATGTGAAAAATGAGCAATGTTCTCTCCGGGACTCGAACCTCTCGAATATGCTTCGAGCGTGCTGACCACTACACTACGAAGCCATGCAAAGAAGGCGGAAGAAATACCTTATACAGTAACTACAGTGGGCCTTGCCACATTTAGTATCCAGTTTTGATAATTGTGGGTCACTTTCCTACACACTGCTAAGTATTTTTAGCACAAAAGTTAAGACTTTTCAATTTTTTTAACATTTTTGATACCTTGAGAAAATGTGCTATTGAGGATAAATCAAATCTAATGCAAAAAAGTGAAAAACACTTAAAAGCAAATTGAATTTCGAAACACTCACCGAATCAGTCATGGAATTGTTTATCGATACTGGGAGAATGACTGAAAAATGGGGAAAGTGTTTTTTAAACATCACGTTTACATACGGTTCACTGATTTTTAGGATGTGCTTTATAAGTTGTCAGTCTTTCTTATTTTTGATTTAACTGCACTGACTTTGTCCTCACTTCTCTTCACCATTTAATCAACCATTTTACGAACTTTATTTAACTGGTTATTTCACCTTCAAAATTCTCTCAAAGAAAGCTGTATATGTTTTCCTAACGCCAAGCAGGTCGTGAGATCAGTCGACACTGTTTTTGTATATTGAAAAGTTCTTAATGGAAATGCGATTTCTTCTCTTAAATGTGCTCGTGTTAATATCTAATGAAAAGGAAATTTCTTTCAAGCAGAATTTCCTACACTTGTAAACAACACATCTGAATGACAACAAAAAGATTTTACTTAAATTTTAAGCAAGACATTCCTTGAAATTCTCGTTCTACTTTTCAAACCTTTCGAAGTTCTAGGGTCTACTATATGTTCAGGGTAGTCAGGTATTAAGGCAACTTTTATCAGATACCTAACTCCAGATTAGCTTTCATAAATTGCATTCCATTACTTAAAATGAAATTTAAATAGTTGAGTCTAAAATTTATGATTTCATCTAAGAAATTATTAAATTTTTTGTTTTCAGTTCGAAATTAGTTCTACTGAAAATATGCCTGCAATGATTACGAGCCCTTTTAAGGATATTCACGTTCTACTTAAAGCCGTGAAGCTTTATCTACAAATTCATATCATCTGTTCAGGATTTCTATTTTTTTTTTTACCACAAAATATTACGAAGGCTACATAAAGATATTAAGTTAACTTCCATGTTCTTAAATTTATTCGTAATGTTAAACGCAATTAAGTTTTTTTTATTTCATTTTTTCAGCTCAAAGGGAGTTAGCCCAGAAGAGCTATTAATTTCGTTTTGGTATTTTGCGTTGATTCACTTTTCAAACTGTTGCCACCAAATATTACAGCCCTGTATTATATTTAAAGAAATTAAACAATGAAAAATCTGCATAAATGTTTGTATGTTTCTCGCATTGTCATAAAACAATGGTATCTAGAGCCATAAAATTTTGAAAAAACGTAATCCTCTACCGAATATGGGCATCTGGAAGCCTTAATTTGGAATTTGGAATTTATTTTATTGTCTACTATTTCATATTTTGTCAGCTATTAAAGGGTTTTGTATTGATAAACTCAACGATTTCAAAGCGAGGAATGGCAACAATGTACGGAAAAAAATATTTTTATCTCCATCGCGCGAGACTATGCATCGGAAATTCTAAAGATATGCTCATTTTAAAATTATATTGCGATATTGCTGTTGAATTGAATTTTATGGTTCAAGTGCGAAGAACATGATATTTAATATATAAAGGTAACACACAACGTTGAAAAAACGCCCCTGGACGTTTTGGGCGTAATGTAAAATCTGAAAAATTTCAGATTTTTTTTTTGTTTCTTTTTGGAAATTTAAAGTACTTTCATAATTCAACTGTTATTCATGGCACGTCACAACCCTAACATATATAGATCACCAGCATGTAAGAATTGTATATTTTTAACTTAAATTTACTGTCAAGATAAACAATTTATATAAAGTAACAGAATGTACACGAAATGTACAAGCTTTTAAACGTCTGTTTGATACATAAGATAATAACTTTCTTTTAACAAATAAATATGCAAAGCAACACATATGCTATATGAATATTTTGAAATTAAAATTCTATAAATTAAAGATGACTGCAAGAAACCGCTTATAAAAATATGATTATATAAAAATATGATTATTAGCATTGAAGTGATTATTCGGTCAGCCTTTGAGCGAAACAGAGTATCCTATATTAAATTAAAATTACTCCATTCTCTATATTTTTTTTTATTTAGAAAATTTTTCCTCCAGATATAAATTAGGAAATATGCTCCCAGCGAAAAATCAGAATATCTTCCGTTAATTCAGATTTTCTTCCTAAAATTCAGTATATTACTTTAGTAACTGAAAGAATTACACTGTCGCCCAGACGATATAGTGGTTAGGGGAGCCTACTGTGGTACCGAAGGTCCTGAGTTCGAACCCCGGGAAAAACATGAACGTCTGTAAAAGTATAGTGTCTTTGGGGTATAGGGGCATTCTAAATATACGGCGAGGCAAAAATCATCTCGAGATGTCGTGGTAGGGGAAGAGGGGTGAGAGAGATTCGGACCTGTTCCCCCCCCCCGGGGTTATCTCCATCAAAACTGGGGCGGAACTGAGCGAAATCGTACTACCACCTGTACAGTGCTTAAGGCTCTTGCCAACGACAACCGCTATCTTGCTGTCCCTATCACGATGAATTTCGTGGGCTTGTTCCGATGTTACTATCAGACGAGTAAGATAAGTCACAACAGCAGAATTACAATCGAGCTCCAAACTAATGATAGAGGTTGCTTTTTGGAAACGTTTTTCGAAATGCATCATAAAATGTAAAGAAAGCTCAGCTAATTTTAGAATTGATGTCTATCAGAAAAATTTATTCAGATAACCCTTCCCGTAATTAAAGCACATTCTTAACTTCTGAAAATTTAACCCTCTTTTCTCATTAGTTCGATAAAAAAATTTGTTTCATATAAAAAAAGAGAGTAGTCACCTTTATCGGTAGAATATGTTGTTTAAAGGGTAATACTAATTACCTGCTCATTTTTATAAAATTCTGATTTAATTTTATAACGTCTGCTTACATCATGTCGGTTTCTGCAACAAATGATATTTCAGAGGCTAATGATTTGAAATTTTAAATTAACATAATCATTCTCAAGAAACAAAAAAAAAGCAAACCTTTTCTTTTGAGAAAGCGATTTCTTTTTTCGGGGAGGGGGAACTACATTGCTTTGATCACGAACGACAGTACTTTCCTTCAACAAAGTTAAACCACTTCTCATTTAACTTGTATTTTTTTTCTTTTAAAAGGATCTTATTATAATTAATTGGAAAAGAAGGTTTAATTTTTTCTGTTTGCGAATATGCATTTCTTTCATTAATTACATGCATTTTTAATCCATGATTTTAATCTTCTAATTTTTGCTTATTTTCAGTATGAAATGTAAACTTTTCAGGGCGATTGAATGCGTAATTATCAGGCTACTATGTAGCTGAGTAAACTAAACTGTTGACAAATATATAGAAGATTTCTGGAAATGTATACAGTCACATCAAAATGTTAATTATGTGATAGATAAAGAAAGCAAGAATGAGATAATTTAAGGTCAGTCTCATTATTTTTCTGTGAGATATAAATTTCCTTTCAAATTTATCTTATGTTTTAACAAATTAAACCTTTTATTACAACATATGGAATTTTGACATTACATAACCCACACTTCTTCAAATTAATTTAATATACATATTTTTATCTTGCAAATGCCGGTGCTTTACAGAGAATGTTTACACATTCTTAGAACGATTTCGGCACCATATAATTAATGTTTAAAATGTAGACAGCATTTTAAAATGTTCTATCTGGTAGGCTTGTTTTTGTGGACTATAAATCCATACCTTGATTTCCATCACCCAGGAGATTTTCCTAAATTTTCAGTGCTATTGTTTTCCAATTCAGTTTAGATAAAACCTCAGGATATATCGCAAGAATGCGTCGAAAAGATATATATGCAATACCTGCAACAGTCTTCGTTTTTTTCGTGGAATGCATTGGTACCTTTCGAAAAATTATTTGTTGCTTTGTCTTGATCAAGTTTCATTCCTTGGAAGTCATTAGAACAAATGAAATTTCTTCTGTAAATAGCGGGTATAAAGATTTCCTTTATTAGCACGCTGAAACAATTTTAACATTTTATTTTTAATTTCCCAGTGTAAGAGAAGCCTGCAACAATTATCTCTCACCGAAACTTTCTTTGCATTGACAGCACCAGATTGGCATATTTTTCCTCTTCGTTTCATACCAAGTAGAACTTTTCGTTGATGTATGGAGGACTGCAATGTAGCCCAATTTATATTCTGGTATATAGTTTTAAAACTGGCTTCTACAAACTGTTTTGCGTTGAGCCACATACCTCTGCATAATATGGTGAACATTATATTTCTAGGTGTTTAGGTTTATTATTTCACATTATTGCTACCGATACACATAAAATGACTTTGCAATTGATTTCTGCAAGTACCATGCAATTCACAACGTTTTTGAATTAAGGAATAAAAACACTTCTCCTCGGAAATTTCAGTCCACAGCTTGCTTTGTAGAGACATTAGGTTATTTCGAAGCAAAAGAGATGAAAAATGAGCAATGCCCTCTTCGGGATTCGAACCACGGACCTCTTGAAAACGCGCCGAGCGTGCTGACCCCTACACCACAAAAGCATGCCAAGAAGGCGGCCGAAATACCTTATATGCTCCCCCTTTTAAACAGCAACTGGTGTTTAAGGAAACCAATCGCCAAACCCTAGTGGTGGAGAATCATATCCACCACCCTTTTACTTCGGGCGCCACTGTACAGACATTAGATATTTTTTGAAAGCAGGAAAGTTAAGAAATGAGCTTTGTCCTCTCCGGGACTCGAACTACGGACCTCTCGGCTACGCGCCGAGCTTGCTGACCACTACACCACGGAGGCATGCCAAGAAGGCGGGAGAAATAACCTTATAGTTTACATTCGACATTTTGAAAGAAGAATAAGTTTAAAAGGAGCAGACGATATTTCTCGTTTAAGATAACAACCTGTTGAAGGAAAGTTTTATTAGACATTATTATTTATATTTATTCTTTCTATTTTAATTAATTGGGGTTTGCAGATAGTATGTGAATTCCACCTAGATAGATAAAGGTTCTTTTGTTTAGCTCTCACCCGTGGTCAGTAGCTATTCCCTGGCGCACTACTACTAATAAACCATAAAAAATAATCAGTATTACTTTGGTTTTTACACACAAAAGCTATTATGCGGCGAATACAAAATGATAGAATCGTTAAACAAAGATTTACTTAATGAAACAAAATTGCTTAAAAGAACAAATGTGGTTTTAAATGCTTTGCCATTGTAGCGAAATGGTCTGAAGACACACAGGTTTTCTAATAGAATAAAAAAAGTTTTGAAAATCTGTTCTTACGCCTTACAAATTCCAGTGCTTTAAATGCCATCTTGTCCTTGCTTCTGAAGATACAAGGTGAACGCCTTTGCTCGAATTTGAATAAGGCAGATATTCCTTTAGCGCCAAAGCGTCTTTACTGTGTGGGATAAAACTTTTACTATGATATTCAAGTAACATAAAACTGTCTTTGTCGAAAGAAGCCTAAATTTATACCACATTGTGTGCTGAATTCACATTACCACAAAGTTTCTTTCTATGTAGAAGAAGGCATATTCTTGAATTACAGCAAAGCGTAGTGTATAATTTTATTATCTCTATTTTTATTAGCGTGCTTTTATAATGTACATTCCAGCAAAAATAGTGTAAGGCTTTAACTACAACATTCTACAAATCTCAGAGATTTGTTTTGCAAAAATAAAACATCCTTCTTGTTACAGAAATGAAGCAGCCAAGCGATTAAAATAGTATAATGGATGCATAAAGAGAACTATTTTACTATTCGAAAAATTAAAGTACGCTCTAAGGGGTTAAATTTACTCCTCTGTAATTTATGTTCTCTTATTTTTAAGTAAATTTTTGAAAGCCTTAGTTCCTGAAATACACTTTTTATTTGTTTATTCATAAGAATTAAAATTATTATTATTTTAAGTTCAACTTATGTATGCCTATTTATTAACATCAGTGACAATCTATTCTAAAAAATATTTATTCTTTGAGCATTAAAAATACCTATTTGTTAAATTCCCATAGTACACTTTTCTTAAAGGCGTTTGTTTCTTAGGCCAAAACGTTCTCGAGCTAGTATAATTGCGAATCATTCACAGCATTTAAATGTATAAAATTTCTAAGAAAAATAAGATAAATGTCATCCAAATGACTGTTAAACATTTGTATAGCATTGCGTTTTCAGAAAAAAGGAACTAATTATTTTATAGTCTCGCATAGCTTTTCAAGTGGAATCCCTGTGTTTTAACTTGCATGAACTTCAGCACATTGAGAGTAATTACGACAGAATAACACTTCAAATAAGTATTAATTTAGAAGTCAAACAACAAATGTTGGTCCGAAAATCACACTTTCAATTTTTCAGAAGCCAAAATTATTCAGAAAATATTTTCCATTGGTGGATGGGATTTTCTAGAGGGGTTTCACATTCAGAAAAATCTTTCTGTTCTAGTTAACGACCCTAATTCCAATCCATCTTTACCTTCAGCATAAGGAAATTATGTTTTAGTTCTCATTTCATCAAGATATAACGCCAGTAGGTTATATTCTATCCTGCCATTCTTATCTTATCTTATCTAATCACTATATCTTATCTCATTATCCAAAATAGTTCTATGAAAATTTGCAAATACAACACTGATTTTTGTTGTGCGACTTCTAAATAATTACATTGAGAATATTTTAAAAATTGTAAACAGCCATACTGTTTGTTTCTGAATTTAAAATTAAACCTATCATTTATCACCTCATCTGACACTTTTACTCTTCTAGTAAAACTAAAATTCTGCAAAACATTTATGTTCAGATGCAATTTGTACCACATATGTCTTCTATATGGGACCACCTTTACGTGTTCCGTATATGAAGTATATTTTCTACTTTCATTTCTACTTTTTTCAACTGGCACCAGCGAGCTTTCTACAGTCTTGCTGACCAGTTACTCTATTTACGCTTATCTAGCACTTGAATTGATTTATCAGTGTTAGCTTCAGCAAGTCACAATAGTTTTATCATGTAGTAGGTTGCCAGGGTATTTAATTATATGGAACGCAGATAATTATTTTTATTACATCAAGTTTTTGGAAAGGAAAGATAACTGAAAGAGAAGAAATTTTAAGGAGATAATTTTAAATATTCTTTGTTAACTTTCATCAGCTCTAATAAATAATATAATGCCAATTTTTTTATCTATCCTTTCATATTTTGCTCTTAGCGAAATCAGAATTTTATAATTTACAAAGAACTCTGTTTATTTACATAGTAATCCCAAGGAAACCTAACAAGTCTAGAGACTAAGTACATGAGCAAAAGGAATTAATTAAAATCTTTGCATTGAAAAGAAAGTTTTTATATTAAAAGCGTAATACAGCGATATCGCAGTTTTGTTCAAGTGATTAATCTATGGAAGTCTTTTTAGTGTTATTTTATTGTACTAATTAGCTCAAAAAACGGTGGCCCGAATAGACTGTTAATCTCGAAACAGGATATTACAACTTTAATATTTTCCCGTACAGTAGCAAATAGTTTCAGATTAAGTGAAGTAAATTAAAGCTTAAACATATTTTTACTTGCGTACGGCCTCGTAATAGATTGAATGCACAAGTCGGATAAAAATTTAATAAAATTTATTCTTATCAATAGGAATGCATCAGAACTCTGTAAGTTTCTTCAGAAACTTTCCGAGAAGTGTTCACAATAACACGCAGGCAAAGCGCATCTGAAGAGAAAATTAAATCTGATTTCGCAGTTCACGCGGAACTCAACAATTCGCAACAACAGTAACTAAGCAACTTGGGGGGAGGGGTGAAAATTCAAGACGGTCTCTCTCCGGCTTTATGTAGCTTTCAACCAGTCGCGAGATATTTCTAGTATTTTCTGTTTCTCTAAATTGCTGGAAAGCAATAAGAGGATGGAATTACGGGTACAGCTAACATAGTGGGCAATTACACTTATTCAATTTCAATACAAATTAACGAGATATCCATTTACTCAATGTTAAGTGCACGTGCCCCTGTATTCTTGCTTTTTTAGCCACGTTTTCTCTTAAAATTTGTCTCGCTCTGCATTGCGCAAGGAAATAACAACAATTTTAATAATAATACTATCTAAATACAAAACCCGTAACACTGAACCTTTCCCAAGGACTGCGCGTTCTGGGCAGTACAATCCCTGAACAGGAAGCCATACTTACAACTAAGGCGTCAATGTAATAATGAACAATACACACAATAACAAACAACATAAACAATAATTGCAATAAGTAACTTAAAACAAATCAAATACTAGATCAATAAATGAGTGCAAAATTTACAAATTTAGAAATAAAAAGGACCATGGTCTTATATTATTTCCATTATATACGTTACTGGCAAAAAATGGAACGCCGGCATTGTATATAATGCTGGACGATTTTAGGCAAAATATAGAATATGAGAATTATAACATACTTTCCCTAGGCATTGCATATAATACCTAGGCATTCTATAGAATGACAAATGCTCTTTAGGCAAAGTGTGAAAAAAAAGTTTATGAAAAGGCTATTATTTAAAAGACGTTCATTCCTCAAAAATTCAAATGTTATTTTGAAACATTAATGAAAGCGTACCTTTAAAGAACTGCTTTTCCAAATATGTAAAAAACAGTTAGTAAGATGATCTTGATACAACATAATAATTTTTTGTTTTCTATCTGGCTGAGACTGGGAATCAGTAAGATCTACCTGACAACGGAAATGAAATTAAGAACTAATCATACGTTTCACAACAATGCCCTTTCTAAAACCTTTTTGTTTTTCTCAGAGGACTCACAAAGGTGGTTGTACAGTTCAATATTATTACATGCAACATTTCTGTATTTGGTTGAAAGTTCGTTCAACGTTCTGTCATACCGTCTGCCTCCTGTACTGAAATGAGTTTTCATGAAGTACGAGAAATAACTCAGCGTTCGTGACGTAATATTGTATAGTACTGACGCTTACTTTAACAGGATAAATGAATATAATTTTTTTCTACAAACATCACATCCTAGCAATTCAGCAGCCAGTAGTCCCGTGGTTCCTTCGTAATAGTCATTTTGGAGTTTTTACATCATTTGTTAACTTCTGGTAAGTAGTTCGGTTCTTCAAAACGAATCCGAAGTATATTTCATACTTTGCCGGCGCGTCATTTGGCCTTTTATAGAATGCCTAGGATATGTGTGAAATATGAATTGTTTGATATATTGCCGGCGAGTTTTGGCTTCGTATAAAACGCTTAAACATTCTATAATGCCGGATTTCAAACTTTGTCGTTAACTGATACACTACGTACTAAGGCCATAGTAAAGAACTAGCCTGTCGTAAAGTACGAATTTAGAATTAGAATTCGATGACTTATGGATCCGAACTACGACGTCGTTCGGCCTCTTTAGGACTCTCTAAGGACCATCCCAAGGTCACTGTAGTTTAAGACAGAATCCTTTCCGTCGAATCGGATTTCACCACAATACACGTTGTTTTCTTCGTTGAATCGATGTCCTGTAGCTCTCTTGTCGTATCGGGTCTTCGTCTTCTCCGTCGCCAAGTTGACTCGCTCTAGTGCAAAATTGTGAATCAATTGAACCGGGCCTGAGGATCTTGGATGTACTCCTCGGGCGATCAAGGCACACCTGGAGTACGACCCAATAAGAGATAAGGATGCAGACAAAGGTCACGACCGAAGAGCATCTCAGATGGGGATTAGCCGGTTATCACGTGGACACCTTTGCAATAAGCCAGTAATAACTAAGGTAACTTCCTGTCCCAGTTCCTGTTGTTTCTTGAAGCCACCAATGAGAGGTTATTAAGGATGGTTCGATTAAACCTTTCCATCATGCCATCTGACTGGGGATGTAGAGGTGTCGTTTGGTTTTATCAATACCGACTAGTTTGCAAAGTTCTTTTATTACAGCCAATGCAAAATTTCTTCCTTGATCAGAATGTAACTGAAATTTCACTCAGAACCTGGAAATCCAGTGCTGTATCATTACCTCTGCTATCATCGCAGTCTCTTAATCACGAATAGGATGCGCATCAGGCCACTTAAAGTAATGTATGACAATGAAAATGTGTTTATTACCATCAGCAGTGCCTAGCAGAGGTCCCAGGATGTCAAAGACGATGCATTCGAAAAGTCTCCTACATTGTAACGTTGCAACTTGCCTCGACTACATTTCTTTGGACACTTCCTACTGCAGAGGCATCGCAAAATAGGCACCACATTTTCGTCATCCTTTGCATTACTCCAGTAGAAGGACTCACGAACTCTCTGCAAAGTATTCATTATTCCGAAAGAAAGTATCAGCTGCCATCTTAAAGCCTTTTCGTCATCCGATTCGAATTTCTGGTACAAGACGCCGTTTCGAACAGGGAGTCCGTCCCAGACAGTCCAATGTTGTTTTGTCGTAGAACTATAGATCGAAATGTCCTGCCAGATCCTTCTGTTTGAAGACTCCAGTAAGTCAGTTATGGATTTAATGTCACCGTCTTCCAGCTGGTCTTTCCTGACTTCATCATTGTTATGTAATACTTATCTTAATTCAGTTTTGTCAGTACTTGATTTTATTAATTGGATTTTTATTTGTTCTGTTGAAAGTTAACTTTTTAAGCTGTAATTGGTTAACTTTAAATTTAAGTTTGGTAGTCTTAATCTTTTTGTGGAAGTTTGTGTAAGTTTTTTACAATCAGGGAGTTTTTCCACATCGGTTGTGTTGTGTCGCGAATTGTGTTGCAAAATTTAAGTGTGTTTAGTCATTTCAATAATCAATTATTTAAGTATTTTATTTTTATTTGTATTTGTTTGAAATTGTGAAGAGCATAATGAATATATATATATATATTTGTAAAGTGTGTATTTAAAATCTTTAGGCAATTATTTTTCTTCACCGGTCCAATTTTCTAACGAAGAAAGGGAGCGTCTTTTAACGGAAGTAACATCTGTGGAAATAACTTTTGAGATAAGAGTCAGAACTGAGGGCAATATAGTGTTGTTTCCCATGTCTTTTGTTACGGTCCAGTAAAATGGATATCGTAATTGTCTTTCCGCTTTTTCACTTACCCTCTCGCTTTGTGAATGTTGCCTTGCTTATATATCTTCGGAAGAAAGGTTGTAACTTGGATCTTGAAGGGGCAGTTTTTTTATTGTTTCTCCTTAGATTTTTCCGCTTGTTAGCAAGGGGGGTCAAATTTTTAGTCTAAAATTTTCGCAGGTGTTGGCTGAGTCATTTCGCAGATGGTCAACCGTTGACTGTGGACAATGACTTTATTTTGATTCGTTTGAGGGGTTTGATATTGTTCGGTTTGACCAGTAATATTTCATGGGAGGAGAAATCGAGTTTTCCTCGGTTCTTGCACGAGTTTAGAAGTTAGTTGAGTGGAGTTGAGTTTTTGGAGCACGTCCAACTAGAGAGAAGAGAATTAGCAGAGAGGGCTTTTGGCCCTGCGGCCGAGCTTCACCCTTGCGGGTGGCTCGCGCATGCGATGCTGCGGCGGCCTGCGACGGTATTCATAAGGGACAGATTCAAGTTGAAGATGTGAATAATTGAGAATTTTTCCTGAAATTTATGTGAGAGGTATGACTTAAAGCGATCTCTTCCGAGTTAGGGAACGGACACTTCCTGAAGTGAATTTTCCTGCAAAATGGATGTTTTCTGCCGCCTCATTGTTGAAAATCGTGTGCAAACTACTTCCATATCTCAGAATTTTTGATTTCCTGTCTTCTTTATTTATGGTAAAACTATAAAATTTCAGCTTCGTAACAGTCGACTGAAGGATTTTGGCTTTGCGGTAGCACAATCAAAGTGATGAACTGCAGTTCATTGAAGTGTAGAAGACACAGAGCCCACGGCACTGGTCTCCCAACATGCAGTTCGATCTGGTAGACGACACCATTTTTCAAATATTGTTAATTACAGTTCCATCGTTTTCTATCACATCTATTTCTTAAAGGTAGTTTCAAGTGTAGTCAAATGCGAAATTATTACAGAAGCTAAATCTTTACCAATTCCTGTAGAGGAAAAACATGGCCCATACATTCTGATCCTGGTTTTGGTATGATGGATATTGGGCTTCTCGCTTTCATAATTAGCATATTGCCGTCTTTTCTTCCATCAAAGAACAGATCACGTAATATTCGCTGAATATATTAGATTTTTCGCTTTATTTTTGTTTTCGTCAACGACGTGATAATTGTCTGAGTCAGTTATCAGATCATAATCTTGAAGAACAGATGACGCAACTGCAACATTTGCTCAGTCAGACTCCAAAATGTCATATATCAATGATGTCCTTTTTAGTTAATATTTGTAAATATTGTGACTGTTTAAAAAAGGTTTGTTCCAAAAATTACGAAACATTGCTATTTTTACAAAGCATTGTGCTTTAGACTTTTTTGCGTGAATAATATAATTTGAAATTATAAGTCTTATTTTAATATTTAAGCGTCTGTGTGTTTCCTCACGTCCCAAACTTCATATTACGATCTACATTTCGATAGTAGTGAATTTAGTAACTATAATAAAATGAATAAAAACATGAAAATTTCGCCATTTTTGAAACCTTCAAGTGCGATGCACAAACGGAAGGTATAATTTTATTTAGTTTTTTTTCTTCATTTTGCTTGGAGAAACGATAGGCGATTTTGGTATAGCGAAAGAAAAATTTAAAAAAAAAAGAAAATACTTTATCAGCCCACTGTAATGAATATGTATGTAACATTTACATTTCAGGTTTAAACTAATGTAACTAAATAATAACGTCATCTTTATTATTATATTAAAATATTTGAGGTATGTACAAAATTTTAAACTTCGATAGTTCTTCAAAATTTCTAACCATTCTAATATAGTAATTAATTGTTGATTTCTCAATTCTCAGTATTTTCTTTACTGCATAAAAGAGAGCTAATATGGATTTCAGTGTTTTCAAGTACAATCTAAAGCATTCTTAGCGGTTTTAAACCATCTGTCTTAAATGAATTCATCTTTAAAAATTTCTCTTAGAGGTAATAATAAAATACATCTGTAGAGACATTAGGTACTTTTTAAACACCAGGAGAGAGGAAAAATGAACAACGCCTTCGCCAGGACTCGAATCACGACCTATGGAATATGCGCCCAGCGTGCTGACCACTGCACCACGAAGGTGCGAAGAGGGCGGCCGAAATCCCCTTTTAAAGGGCGACTGAGGTTCAGGGGACCCAATCGCCAAATCCAGGTGGTGGAGAGTCATCCTCCACCACCTTTTTTAGTTCGGGCACCAGTGTAGAGATATTAGGTATTTTTGTGAAAGCAGGAGAGAGGAAAAATGAGCAACGCTTTCGCCGGGGAGACTGTTTCGTATGATTTAAACAGCCGTAGGATTCAAGCAAATCTTTACTGTTTTTAAAATGAGGAACCCTTACATTTGACAAAAATCATTTATTTGAGATTTAAGCTTATGTATGTTTACGGACTCTCAATGGCTAAGTTCATTTTCATAAAATAAAGCTCTTTTGAATTATTGTTTACGAACTCACTTGAAAAATTCTGATATTTTCTAGGGATGTCACATGTAAAATTTTATTTAGTGCAACGAAGATCAGGAAAAGTAACATCTGTATCATGAACTCTGTAGTTTGTTACCGAACTCTGTAAGTAATAAATTCCAAGCTCACAAATGAAAGTAATTAAGAACGAATATATGAAAAAACATTTCTTGCGTTTACCGTACGCCAACTTTGTCACTAGTGTAGTTTCATTGCAGCTCAAATCCTGCGAATCGAGGCACTTGGGGGGCTCATAATAAGTCATATCATTAAACAAAGTTTCTGAGTTCAGGAACGAGTAAGTTACTCAGTGTTTCAAATTGGTGCGAGACAAGAAAGATCAATTTAATGAGTAACTTAATGCCACAGATGCTATACTTTCATGTGTGCTAAATATGTAAGTGTATATACACATATATATCACTGCAGCTTTGTGTATATAAGATATAAAAACATGAAGAAACACAGATTACTAAATTAATGCAAAATTAATTAGAAGGGTCCTTTAAATCCTTAATTTTAATTTCACACTTCCCTAATTCAAGGTTCTATGTTGCACCATGTTACATCATGCTTTCCTTGTTGTAATCGTAATGCGATATCTTTTGCCCAATCTCTAAACAAAGAACAAACAAAGAATTCCAAGCTTACAAACAATACTGCAAGTAACGATCCTCCACAAGCGCCTGGCCGCAGCCACCACCCCAAGCTCTTATTGGACACTACTTGTGATGTCATAGAGTGACGAAATGAATTCCCCGAGGCATTTTTGCGCACGAAAAGCTTGCTTTAATTGCAAATACTCTGTTACATTCCACAAATTCACATTTATACAAAACATAACCAAGACCAAAAAAGTATAAGTTCACCTAACTTACACGAAACCGATAATAAAAATCTCTTCAACCTGACGACATAAACGGCAACCAATCAGAACACGGGTGTTGGCTGGAGCCAGGCGCTTGTCGATCCTCCGCTTTCACCATTTCGCCTTCCTGCTGCTAACGTGTTGCTTAGCCTCTGCTAGCTATTCTCCATTGTTTAGATGTAAATGCGTATCTAAAATTGTGGAGCCCGTTTAGCACCCCTAATGTTTCACCAAATTAGGAAAATACGTGCTGCTAAGAATTACGTCATTAAAAAATAAATTATCCTTAACTACCAAGTTTCTCGTTCTTCTTCCAAAATTAAAACCTGGCATCCACTACGCCTCAGTTTCCAGTATACGAAGCAGCTTCATCGGTCATAATTAAAAATGGGAATTGTTGCATTACCTAATCAAGCTGTCATTTAATATGAAGTTATGTATAATAAAATAAATTATCACACATTCTAGTCGCCAAGCAATTAACATCTGCCTCTAAATCTAGTGGATAAAGTACTTGCAGAACCAAAAATCAAAACGAGAAAAATTGAGATCAACGAAATTTGTTGTTAGTAATCAAAAGTAACGCCCATCACGTGATTAAAAAGTGCGCCGTTGAGAAGTATTTCCGTCTGCAAAATCATTGCGCCTTGCCATATCTCCAAGTGTTTCTTCTAAAAAAAAATCTAAAGTGTAAATATTTAAGGCGAAAAGAAATCCAGTCTTCGAAAGTTAATTAATGTAGCGTAATGAAAACGTTAATGTATACGGAGATTCGGAGTTGTTCGTCAAGTGCTTATCAGGAATATCGCTCTCTCTGTGAATAATTTATTACTGCAGCTCCTCTATCTCATAAATTATGAGTCAGCAGCTTTCTTCATTAAAAGAAAGTCCGAGATTCATATTATGGTTTTGAAAAAAAAGTAAGGGGTTTATTTGTTAACTAGAAAAATCATATAGAAATTGTCAATCATTATTATTATATTGAAAATCTGAACACATAATGTTTTCTCTTCTTACATTAGACTAAACGTATATCATCGTTTTCTGAAAAATTGAAGATTAAAAATTATAAGGTATTAGAAATTCGAATTTTGCTAATTTGGTTTAAAATCTTAAAGAATTTTAAATTTTATTTGGAGAAGATTGTTAATATGATTAAACTATTTTTGAATTACTGTTTAAATACCCTTGAATTAATATTTTGGATTTTTTAATTATTTAAATAATAACATTATTGTTTAAAAATTTTGAATTCCAAATTTTTTTTAATTATTTTGAAAATAAAGTCAAAATAAACTTTGAAGGCTGTCACCTAATAATTTCTTCATGCATAATTATTATTTTTGTAATGGAGTCAAATTTTCTTTATAAAATGGAATGTTTTATTGCAATTAAAAAAGGCCAGTTGCCTCTAAAATAGGAACGGACTCCTTTTAGAAACAAATGCATAGCATCCCTTGGCCACTGGTGAAGAACAGCAGCTTGTTCAAGTGCATTTGCACGTGAGATCGATATGCTGGCATTTAAAAAACTGATGTGAGCATCACATGACTTTCTTGTACAGATTATTAAGTTATATCCAATTTTTGCTGCATTTCATTCAAACTTATTTCCTCGAATTTCATTAGATATATTTCTCATTCAATTAATTCAGTTCTCATTTCGCCGCCAGGCAAAAATACATAAAACCTCAAAATAGTTTAATTAAAAACTGAAAAATATAAAATACCAAATACAGTTAAAACAACTTCTTAGACTTTCTACCCAAAAACAAGCAATTTGGCCAGCGGACAAGAACGCAGTTGTTTCGGTGCACAAAGCTTACTTTTGTTTCCACTTGGCAAAAAGACACTGAATGTGCAGAATCTAACTTAATTCTCTATTCAGTAAAACTCAAATGCAAACAAATATAACTCCTGTAGTACAAACATTAGTCTTACCTGCATTTAAACAATTTTTAACTTGCTGATAATTCTACTATTGCATGCAGATTAACTAAAAGCATGAAAACCTTAAACGGAACATAACCACAACATAACTCAATCATTTTTAAAGCAAAAAATGGACAGTTTACCAATATATAAGAACAAAAAAAAACTGAGCTCACGAAGCCGAGTAACAGATGCGCAGAGCCGAGTATATATATATATACTTTTGGTGCAGCTAATTGCAACCAAAACGGGAGGTGCACAACTACATATTATAGCGGTCCTACATGCAACATTTCAATGTTCTGATTCTACTCGTTTCTAGTTCTGCGACAAGCATACATACATAGACACATACCTACGCACAGACGTTAGGAAAAAAATCTCTACTGAATCCATTTTGAATCAATTTTATAATCCGTTTGTGGAAAAGTGTCCTTTATTCTTATATTACTTACAGACGTTACACAAAAGCATCGTTAAATTGCATTCGATAGTGGTCAAAATGGATATTTTCGTTGAAATATGATACCCGAAAATTTTCGAGCTTACAATACTTCCTTTATTTTGTACAAGAAAGTAAAAAGATGTGGAGTCTTTCAGTTTTATTTAAAAAAATAAGTAAATTACACATGTCATAATAATAATAATAATAATCAGTATAATTTAAGTAAAATTATTTCGAAAGTATGTTAAAGGATGTGATCTACTACAGTGCAATTTTCACTAAACTACGCAGCAGTTTTCTCAGCAATGGTTAAAAAGTGAATTGGTGCATTCCTTAATAAAGCTGCCACCTAATATCAATTATACATGCGTATATATACGTACATATGCGTGTCTCAATGAATATATACATATATGCACATACGTGTATACACGTATATATGCATATTCCTGTATATTTAATTTGATATATGTGTATATGGCTTCATAATTATGCTAATACCATTCAAACTAAAGCCGCATGAAGTACAAGAGATAACAAAGCCATGCTTGCTGCTTTGATACAAGGTCGTGATTCTAAACCTGGGAGTCTGAGAAGAATGGTGAACAAAATAATTTCAATTAACCTACAAGAACTCTACAGTTAAATGATTACTAATTGAGAAAAATATCATGAAAATTTGCATAAAAGAGCCAGTATTATTAAATAAAATGCAATAAAATTATCTTTGAGTTGAGTATCATTGTCTTTGTTCCTACCTGACAGCCATCAAATACTTTCAGGTAATCGATTAAACCAGTGTTTCCCAATGTAGAGCCAACGCTTCACAGGGGCGTAATTCCAAAATGGACTCGTCCAGTGTTTAAGGGGACAAGGGACATTCAAATTTCCAAATTTTCTTCAAGAAATCGAAATTTTTTTGAAATTTCATTTTTAATTCCCCAAAATGAAGAATAATGCGAGTGATGTATACATAAAAAGGTTTTTCAATTGCAGCGCATTTTAAATACTTTATAAAGAATTTTCACTGTATTGGCCTTTAAACGGCATTTAAATAGCTGATACATTTCGATTTCCAGACGTTTTTCGCTCATGTAGGCCAACGAATTCATTATATTTTTAGTGTAAGAACGGCAACTGGTACATTATTATTCCCTTGAATGGCAGCAGTAGCTGCTTTCAGCTTTGTTTATAATTAGCGGTGTGACGAAGTTTTTAATTGATATTATATTGAATTTTCTCAGTCCTTAGTGCAATGAGTGCATGAAAAACGTTCGTCAGTATTCGGAGGATTATTTAAAATTTGGTTTCATACCTGCTGTACACGATGAATGGACACCTTTTTGTCTTCTATGCAAACAATGACTGACCAACGAATGAATGAAACGAGATCGTCTTGAAACACATTTGAAGGCGAAACATAATGCTCATATTAATTGAGATCCGAATTATTTTCAAACTGCAAAGAAAAATTCTGAAAAACGAGTAGCATCAAAGTCTCCATTTACTGTTCATAAAGCAACTGTTTAATCGTACTCTTGAGTCCAGTTATCAAATTTCACTACTCATCGTTAAATCTGGGAAAAGTCATACTCTAGGAGAGAATTTAATCAAACCATCAATGTCAGGGTTTCTTGAAACGGTTCTAGCAAAAGATGACAAAAACGTCAAAGCTATGCTACTAAGTAACAATACTGTTAGCAGAAGTATAAATGAAATTAATGAGGATATTGAAATGCAATTTGTTGAAAAGCTGAAAACAAGAAAATTTTTGATGCAAATGGATGAATCAACTTTGAGAGACAGTGAGGCTATACTTATAACTTACGTAAGATATATTGATAAAGGTGATTTTGACGAAACAATGTTGTTCTGCAAATCATTAGAAAGCACCACTACCTCTAAAGATATTTATAATAAGCTAAAAAATTACTTACATGTAAAAATAGTCCAATAAAAATATAACATCTTGTGCTGCAGATAGTGTTCCCAATATGATGAGGAAGAAAAAGGGTTCCTTGAACTTGATGGAAGATGAGAATCCGGAAATGCTTATTGTGCATTGTGTTATTCATATGGAAAACCTGGTAGCTATAAACATTTCGCCTGTTCTAAGTGAAGTACTAAATTCAGCTATAATGTGTATCAATGCTATTAAAGCCAGTGCCAAATGTGAACGTCTCTTCAAGTTACTTTGTGAACAAAATGAAAACTATAACACTTCACACTGAAGTAAGATGGCTGTCAAAAGAGAACTGTTTGAAAAGATTTATTGAATTATTTGATACTCTTAGTTATTTTTCAAGTGGCAAACATGAAATGAAAATTCTGTTAACGGTTGATGGTAAGGCATTTGTGAGTTTTTTAGCTGATATCTTTGAAAAACTAAATATATTAAATAAACAACTTTAAGGAGTAAATAAAATTCTTGTCAATGCAAAAGCGAAGATATTTGGTTTCATTACCTTTATTAAATTGCGCCAGGCATATATTTACGTAAAAATTTTGAAACGTTTCATTGGCTCTAAACATGTGAAGTGACTGATACCATAATACTACATTATGCGACATGTTATTGTTGGAGTTTTTTAATACTTAAGAGTTTATGTTTATGTTTGAAGTTCAATATCAAATGAAAGTCAATATTTGGATAATCAATTCTAAATCACAGGAATATGAAAATTTGTGACATGCATGATAAACACAATATACACTCACGTTTGTGAAAATTGCAACACCATGAAGGACTTACGCGAGTGAGCTGAAATTTTCAGGAAATGCAAAGTAGCGCATGATATGCAAATGATTAGAATTGCAAATCCGTAGCGCATGCGTATGCTGAGCAGCGCCCTCTGAACGGCTGATGGATCCGAATAAATAGACGGCTGTAGCGAGGCGTGTATGGTTATCGGTGGTTATCTGCTAGTGGTAAACGTTAACTCAATCTGTACTTATGCCTCGTCGACGAAAGAGAGCGAGATTTGAACAACTTACAGAGTTTGAACGAGGGAGAATCATCGGCCTTCGTGAAGCTGGATTGTCGTATCGTGCAGTAGCCTCTCGTGTGCAGCGTAACAGCAGCACAGTGATGCGCGTTTGGAAGCAGTGGACGGACGAGTGTCGGACAACTCGGAAATCCGGGAGTGGACCCCGAAATGTGACGTCAGCTCGCGATGATAGACACCTGGTCCGCATGGCGCGGACGGACCGTACAGCTTCCTCTAGACAATTGGCAGCACTGTGGTCAATAGCTACAGGTGTTTCATTGTGTGCTTCATCAATTCGTAGACGTCTGCTGCAGTGTGGACTGCGCGCACGGACTCCTTTATACAGGATCCCCCTAACGCACGACCATCGCCGCCTGCGGCTACAATGGGCCAATCAGCATAGAGACTGGCGTGCTGATTGGCAGCATGTCGTGTTTTCTGACGAATCCCGCTTTAATTTGTGGTACCATGATGGCCGCATTCGTGTCAGACGCTATGCCGGTGAACGCCACCTTCCGGAGTGCATTATCGAACGCCACAGTGGACGAACACCCGGAGTTATGGTCTGGGGCGCCATAGCATATCATAGACGATCTCAATTGCTACGAATTGTGGGCAATCTGAACAGCAACCGGTATATCCGTGAAGTTCTACAGCCCGAAGCTGTTCCCTTCCTTCAAAGCTTGCCAGGCGCTGTATTTCAACAGGACAATGCCCGCCCTCATACTGCTCGGATTGTTAAATCCTTCTTTGCAGCGCAGCAGGTACAGCTTCTTCCTTGGCCTGCGTGTTCCCCGGATATGTCGCCAATTGAACATGTGTGGGATGTCATTGGTCGGCGTCTTGCTCGTGATCCTCGTCCTGTTGCGTCTGCAGACGAACTTTGGGTACGCGTACAAACGATATGGAATGCTCTTCCTCAGTCAGACATTCAAACTTTGTTTGACTCCATGCCACGTCGTGTAGCAGCACTTATTGCGGCGCGTGGTGGCCACACAAAATACTGATTCTGATCTCTTGTTCTTGTTTGTTTGCTTTGAACATTTAATCATTTATTTGTACCACTACCACTCAACTGTGTATTAAATTGCATTCAATTATGACGATTCCTTCTTGGTGTTGCAATTTTCACAAACGTGAGTGTATACTGTAAAACTAGTGTTCACATCAATAGTAAATAGTGGTATAGTTTTTAGCTCCAACAGAATAATTAATTTAATGCGTTGTGTAAAATACAGTCGGGTCCAGTGTTCTAAATTAAAGTGAAAACATTACAAGAAAGTTAAAATTAAATATGGAATTTATTAAGATATTACTGAATAAATACAAATAGTTACATTGGTGGCGGTGTGGTGGAATAAGAACAAAAGTAACTGTACATACATTGTAGGCTCAGACATCCGACAAGTGAACTTCGGCCACGTCACAGCGCCGCCACAATTTTGCTAAAAAGAAAAGAACGAAAATTAGGAAACTGAATAGGAAAAGGTAGCTTCGGAGCCTTCCGCCCCTTCTACTTGGGGTTCGTCCTCATTTCATCGCCCAACCTTGGTGGTTTCTCTCCTCCATTTCCTTCATACATCGCTCTATGAACGCAGACAGCTACTCTTCAGATAGTATTTTTCTTTCGTGTCTCGCTCTCCGCTCCGTCTCCTTCCGTCTGGCTCCGTCTGGCTGCCCCCGTCGCTAGCTCCCAAGCTTTTTACTCCATTCGCCAAAACTGCTCGATTGGCGATTTTAGATGGCAGGAAAACCGCCAACAGCCCGGCAACCCCAGGGGAAAAACACGCAGAAAGGTGAAACCAATGTAGGATGAACTCCAGAAATTGGCGAATAATCGCTGATACACCAAGGTCAATCACCTCTAGCCTCGTCGAGGGGTCCCAATCCTGTATAGAAAAAGCCTGCGAGTAAGCAAGACACCCCGTCCCCTCGACCTTGCTACCGGGTTAGTAGTGTATGAACTAGCCTCTACAGCAGGGTGCAAAACGTTTCAATGATGACAGATGCTTCCCAGACCCTGTCTGGCGTGAAAAACAAAGTCGTAAATTCCCGCAAGGCAACGGAAAGTTTTTTTTTCTTATTAAAATTAACTTCAATGCTGAAAGTACTTCAATTAAAATATAATAATTACATAGATAATTTTCTTGGGTTTATTACAACACCAAACACGACCACCATAGTAAGGAAATAAAAATTACTTCAGTTAAAATACAATAATCAAGTATGAAAATTTTTTTATATTCTCCACAACACCAAAACGACCACCATAGTCAGAAAATATGGATCCCAAATTTAGCAGAAAAGGGGGCACATTAAAACTTAATTAAACTTTAAACACCAACTTGTGTAAACAAAACTTTAAAAAGATTGACCTTAAGGGTCAACTTATCAAGAAATTAACATTAACAACCAAGGTTAAGAAAAAAATATTAACTAAACAGAAATTTAAATAGTTAACCAACCAAAAGAAAAGAAGAAAAATTAATTACTCAAGCAACTTAAAATCAGCGTTAACCAAAACTGTCAAGAGAACAAATTAAATGACTACAATTACTTTTCAACAAGCCAAAGAAACTTAAGTTCAACTACAAAAAATAAAAACAAATTAATCTTTAAGTCTGAAGCAAAATAAGTTAAATCATTACCTTTAAAACAATTTAAATCACAACTGAAATAAGTAATACATAACATTATTGTAGATCATCTGAAAATTTTACCGGCTGATTTAAAAGAAAGATTTTCCGATTTGAAACAGATTGATTTCCCAACATGAATGATGCAGCCAGTGTTATTGGACTTCACTGATATTTCAAATATGGAGTATTAAGAAGACCACGCAGAAATGCAAAATGATGAGTCAATTAAAATTTTTTTTAATGTAAAAAGGGTGATGCCAAGGCTTTGTGAGGAAACTGAAATCAAATACTCAAATGCAACAAAATGTGCAAGAGAACTAACGTTGCCGTTCCCATCTTCATATTTAGCTGAGTGCGGATTTAGTGCCATAAATGATTTATTGTTAAAAAACGAAATCGGCTGGATATAATAAAACGGGGACACTTAAGTCTAAATTTAACTCAATTGGAACCTGACATAAAATCTCTTTTGCAAGCGAGCATCAAGCGCAAGAATCAATCTTACTGTTTTTACTTACTGTGTTTGCTCATAAAATTTCCTAGTGAATTCTGCCTAAAACCTATCATTCAACTTTCTTTCATGAACATTTCAATTTTTGAATATTAAAAATTAAGTTTATTTTAGGGGGAGCATAAGAATTTTAGAAAGTATTTGGTGAGGCATAACCCAAAAAAGGTTGGGAAACATTGGATTAAACAAAAACCAAATAATTAACACAACTGACACATATTTAAGTTTTTTAATTGCAACTGAATCGTTATTAAAGATGACCAAAATTTTTGCTTGGCTTCTTTTCTCCATTTTAGAATATTAAGATACAGTTTAATTGAGATTAGTCTTCTGAAATAACGATGTTTTGGTTTAATTGGGGTTACAGATTTTCTTTTTTAATATTAGTGTTAACAGCAAAGGTACAAAATATCTCGGAGGGGTTTCTTTTAGTTTGTTAAAATGTGACTAAGTCATCTGCAAGATGGCCTTTGACCTTTACTTGCAATTTGATCTGTTCAACGTACTTGGAACGTAAAATATGCACCCTCTTCTCTTTTTCGAAGAAAATATTCGATGAATATTAAGATTGGGTTTAAAACGCAGAAGCAATAGCGGAAGCATAAGTGGGCTGAAAGAAAATTTGAACCTCTAGCTTCATTTCGCATTCAATCCTAGTGAGTACTTAACATCAATTTAAATGTTTTACATTTGCTTTTATTTTTATTTCGAAAGACCTTTATGCTATTAGGAATTATTCTAGTTTCTTGTCCTCCTTCATGTTTGTTAAGTCAATAAACGTATGAAATGATTACTTTTATACTGGTTACTATATATTTTACCAAAAATGCTGAGAAACCTTTGATCCATAAGAAATATAAAAAGGGTTAAAAACAAGGAAAACTACTGCATTAAATCTATTGCTTAAGTAATTTTTCATTAGACACTATACACAGATGCTATGCGACAGAGACACTATACAATTTTTAAATATATATATATATATATATATATATATATATATATGAAATGTTTCAGATTCCAACGATCACTTAAAAAGATTTGCTAAGGTTTCTTACACTCCCGATGAGTTCGCATCTGCCAGTCTGCTATTGCACTCACGCTTGCTAACCCATTTCTTTGTCTTTTTAGCTTTATTATTAAGTACCATTTTCTTCGCACTTAGGCTACATAGAGTTCAATAACGAAATTACAAAATTTTTAAAAGCACCATCGCAACATATGTTTAGACTACCATATGCAGTGTTAAGTGTTGGCATAAAGTTTTTTTAATTTTTTTTCAATCTTTCTCTCACCTGTCAAACTGAAACTTGATATAATGGACTTTTTCTCAGTTCATCGTACCAAGTTTCAGTTTTCTTACTAAGATGGCTTGCAAAATATCTTTATGTCGTTTAGTTATAAAAGTTTTCTGTGTTAATTTAATTTATTAAATATCATATTTTTCGCACTTACGCAACAAAAGATGCACTTCAGTAGCAAAATCACGAAATATTTAATAAAAAAAAATCTTCGAATTTCCGATAGACAATCTCGCGCACGAGAGAATAAATGTTTTATTCCGGGCAGTGATGCCACTGCTCGCTTTCAAATGGTTGAATTTGTTAATCAAAAATTTATTAAAATTTTACAAAATATGAAATATAATAATCGAAATTCAAAATTCGGGCTTCCAAATGCACATGTTGGGGTAAAGGAATACTTGTTCAAATTTAACTGCTTTAGGTATCGTCGTTTTTCAACAATGCCAAGAAGATTTATATACACTCATGTCCATAAATTAAGGAAAATGCAAAATCAGGCAAAGGAAGAGTTAGAAGCAAAACAAATTTGACTTATTTGTAAAGCTTATTTATTAAACAAAAGGTAAAGAGCAAAAAAAATGCTATATGTTTGATATTATTAAAAACATTAGCGATTTTATTTGCAAAAAACCAATATTACATGGTTGGTATGAATGTTAATACATCGTATCTCTCCCAGACGATGCAATACAGTCCTTACAACGCCTAGGCATGTTGAGTATCAAATTATCGATCTGATCTTGGGGGGATATTACACCACTCAAAAAGCAACGCTCTCCGAAGTTCCGGTAGACATGTAGGAGGAGGTTGGCGGGCGGCAACTTGTCGGCCAAGCATGTCCCGCACGTGATCTACTGGATTCAAGTCCCGTGAGAATACTGGCCAGCCCATACGGGTGATATCT
>KK116875.1:397940-440133 GCA_000611955.2 Stegodyphus mimosarum | reverse complement strand
CATGGCGCCCCGAAACAAACGTACATATTGTTCCAGAATGACGTCCCGATAGATTTGGCTTGTCATGGTTCCAATTTGAACATGCAGGTCAGTTCTGGAACCCAGAATAATTCCACCCCAAACGAGCAGTCCTACACCACCGTAACGGTGTCGTTCAATGATGTTTTCTTGGTGGTAACGGGTACCTGGAGCTCTCCATATGAGAGTCCGGCGAGAATCAGACTGCAAGCTAAACCTGGACTCGTCGGAAAACATCCCACAAGCCCACTGTTGCGGTGTCCACAATGCATGCTCTCTACTCCAGGCTAACCGCAGGCGACAGTGAGTTGCAGTAAGTGGAACGCATCTGACAGGTCTACGAGCATATAGACCAATCCGCCCTAAGCATCTGTACACGGTCTGCCTTGAAATTGTCGTACCAGTGACTGAAGAGAGCTGACAAGACAGGTCTGAGGTTGTGCTTCGCCTGTTTCTTTTGGCAGCAACTGCCAAAAGAAACAGGCCGAATGAGGACCGGTATTTGGCAGTTTGTAACTCTGGGGCGACCTGTGCTGTAACGTTTACTCATATTACCATCATCTTGGAATTGTTGCCAAAGCCTGGAGATGACACTCTGGGCAATTCCAAGTTCGTCTGATACTTCCAGTTGGGTACGCCCACATTCCAGACGGCCGATAATTCTACCACGTAAAAAATCCTCCAAATTCGTCCTTTGTGTCATAACTATTCGTTTATTGCACTGAAATGCTTATAAAGCTCCTGCGAACGATTTTACTTCTTTGACTGTATTCCTTATATATCACTCTCTTACACTCTCGTCTTTGTGACGTACCATCGGTGTCATCTGGTTACTTCCTGAAATTTGCATATGATTCTTGAGGATGTGTGTAGTGATTTTACAGGTGATATATTTATTTTAGAGTTCGATTTCCGCGTGACTCCGAATTGTCCTTAATTTATGGGCATGAGTTTATACAGGTAGATAGATAGATAGATAGATATAGATATACATGCAGTTTAACGCAGTTGCATTGACGCAGTTTAACGCGGTTGCATTGACTTTAAGCACTATATTAAAGTAACTATTCTGATGCTTCATGAATCTATAAGAACTACACTAAGAAAAATTAACGGAACAAATATAAAAAGGAAATTTTGGTAATTCTGTTAAACCCAATAAAAGGTAATCCATTGGTAAATGAAAGTCACTTTATTTCATACTCCAATGACATTAACATTTGCTACGCAAACTTATGCACATTTTTGCGTCCATTCTTTCAGTACGCGTGGAAAGGAAAGCAAAGAGTTGCATCTCTTTCTAATTTCGATGATTATAGTAGGTACTGTCCATTAAACTTTCGCATATGGAAGATAGAACATATCATTGAGAAGGTATTCTCTAGATTGTGAGATATGGTATGCAATAATTAGTAGAATGGTAGCAGGGCAGACATTAAGACAGGGTTATAAAAATCTACAAGTAGCCAAACGCGTCATATCATACATCTAGAAACGGTTTAAAGGTATAGATGATGTATGCAGAAAACCAGGTCAAGGTCAAAACTCATTACAACAGACTTTTCCCGTCACTGTTATTTCGCAAGGACTGGTAAAGAAAGAGATCAATGACATCAGTACAGAGAGCATGGAAGTTTACTGCAACTATAGGAACTCGATTATCCAAACAGGCACTGGATTGCAGTGATACGGAACTCATGGTGATTAAAGTACAGTGGATTGGAGCCGAGTCCTCTTAATTAAAGAGCCTCGTTTTGTTTAGAAAGCGATTTCAGGCGTGTTACAATCTGGAGGCGAGAAAATACTAAAAATCTCCTGTGAAAGATATCTGTAAAAAAGGTACTAGAATCATGATTTAGGCGACCATCATTCTAAATGACTGTACTGGACGTATAAACATTTACCACTGCAATATTGAATGCTGAAATATACAAGATGTGTTCCTTGATCCTTGATGTGCATTCGGTACTATTCTATCTATGTCCAAATTCTCATCTTACTCGAGCTGTACAAGTAGTGACCGTTTACCTTGAAAGCGAAGTAATCTAGCGGATGGAATGGTGCTCCGATGTTCTCTACTTGAATTCTATGATTATAACTCTAGCGGGACTCAGTACGACATTGAAATTTATCACTTCAATCTCCGTCTAGAACTCTCCAGAAGCATCAAGTCGCTATTTATCCTGAACACGCTTTGTTATCGCAGGATTTTTTGGACAATCTAAGTTGTAACTCGGAAAATTCCTGTAAAGCTTGTATTTCCGTCAGGGGTAAACGAACACACTGTTCATTTTTCTACACATTTTGATATTGTTGTAAACAACTCGACCACATATTACGTTTTCATTTCTTATGCTCTTATTCAAATTTAACTTTTACAGAAATAGTCAATTCTGCATTTTCAAGATATTTCAGTAATGACAAAATAAAGTTCTTTGTTTTTGCTGCCAAGTCATTTAAGTTACAAGAATTTTACAGTTACGTTGCTTCAGTTTTACCTACTAGCGTGAAAGGAAATATTTTATGACTAGTAATTTAAACGACTAAACATTAATGTCTACATATCAGAAAAGTACAGAAATTACTTAACAAAAAAATTAGTGAAATATTTTAATGATTGAAACATCATACGAATCTTTTAAGGTGCAGTTTACGTAACGTATGGCAATGTGAGATGGTTCAACCTAAAACGTAATCAGAGATTTCGAAATAGTTCTTACTATAAATTTAGAAGTGTTTCATTCTTGGAAATGACTTCTATATCAATTTACTTTTCTTATTCTAGTCGGTTTCAGCTTTCATGAATTCCATCTGAGTCGAGGAAATTTTAATATTCAGATATCCATAAATATCTGCTTTATTACATCGTAGCTCTGGCTGAGTGAAATTGAAACCCCTTTCCCTTAGGGTCACATGTATTGATTTTATATTCTTGGAAATCTGCGACTAAAATGAACTTCAGAATTTAATCGCTTTTTAGATATTTCGATCATTTTCTTCTCAGCAAAAACAAAAGATTACTTACTAAAATTGCATGCGAAATGTCAGCTTTACTAGAAATAGCCGCGTTTCATGTGAAAATAATTCTAATCTATGATGTAGCCAGATTCCAATTTAACTTTCATCTGTGGAATAAGAACTTTTACATTGTTATATTTATTTATTACACATTGTAATATTTAGTTTGGTTTCTCTGTTTGGGTCAAATCCTCGATTTTCATCCGCAGTTTCCGAACTATACTCTTGAACGTTTTCACACGTATGTGTTTTACACTGACAATATAGTAATATGCGGAATTAGTTTTTCAAAATTTCATAAAAAAGACAAAATTTAATTTAATTTTTTTCACAAAAACTTGTACACAAATTATCATGAGATAAAACTAATTATGAGAAAATGATTATATTTATGCCATCAGAGTTATCACAAAATTGTGTCCTCCATGTGTTTTAGTTTCTAATATCATTTGTAAATTTTTTGTGGCTTTACAAAAATCATTCGATTTTGTTGTGTCGCGAATTCTGTGTTTTTAATGATTTAAGTAATCAATTATTTAAGTATTTTATTTGTATTTGTATTTGGTTTTTTTTAAGTTTGAAATTGTGAAGAGCGTAATGAATATATATATATTTTTGTAAAGAGTGTACTTAAAATCTTTAAGCAATTATTTTTCCTTCAACGGTTCAATTTTCTAACGCTGAAAGGGGAGCGTCTTCTAACGGAAGTAACATCTGTGGGAAATGCCTTTTAAGATGACAGTTGCAACATTCAGTAGTATATCGTTGTTCTCTTGTCTTTGTTCGAAGCTGTGAAAGTGGACTCTGTATTGGGCTCCCCACTGTTCACTTACGTTTCAACATTGTGATTGCCGCCTTGTTTATAGCTTCGGGGGAAATTGTAAATTGGATCTTTGAAAGGGCAGTTTTGGTTGTTTCTTATATTTTTCGCTTGTTAGCAAAAGGGGTCGAATGTTTAGTTTCCAGTTTTCGCTGGCGCTACTGTAGACAATGACTTAATTCTGATTCGTATGGGGGTTTGTACTTGTCCTATTAAATTATATTGAAAAGTCTCGGATTGGCAAGAATTTAATTTTATGTGTAACCTTTGGACCTATAATTGTGAGTGGGAGGAGAAACCGAGTTTTCCTCGGTTGTTGCGCGAATTTTGAAGTCAGTTTTTATCGGAGTCTTCGAGAGAGTTTTTGAGTTGAATATTTAGAAGAGAGGGCTTTTGGCCCTGCGGCCAAGCTTACCCGGGCTTGGGTGGCTTGCGCTTGCGTTCTGCGGACGGACTCGTATTTTAGCTGAAGAGATTTGCGATACTGCGGTTGTACCCCGGCGGGTGGCTCGCGCTTGCGATGCGGCATGATAGACCTATTCAAGTCGTAGGTGTGATTAATGGAGAATTTTTCTTCTAATTTGCGAGAAGTAGAACTCAGAGCGAACTCTTCCGAGTTAGAAGCGGGTTTTCCCGTAAAACGGAAGTGTAAGGGCTCGTACCTAACTGAAGCTTTCCGTTCGTGAGAAGGAAAAGTTTCAACATTCTGTCCTCGGTGGTTTTTCCTTCAACCTTAATGTTTTAGAATTTTGATTGCCGGGCTTTTCATCTTTGAGGTTCTACAAGAGGTCATTTTTCGTGGACTTTTTGAATTTGATTACCTAGGACCAGTTCAACGGCGGAATTCATCTGCAGCCTGTAGCTTCCTGTGATGACGTCGCTTATAGCCTATGATGATGAAATTCCGGTTTTTCAACTGTGAGTTACATTATATTTTCTTTGGTAGTTGTCTTAATTAAATCTTGCGTAACGGGTAAAAAAATATAAAAGCATTATATAATCGATAAAAACTATGTGTCTTGGAATAATTTAATGTTATTGTCAAAAATAAGAAATTTATGTTAATTGAAATTTCTATAGAAGTTTGTGTGAAATCCAGTTTAAATGATTCATTTAATGTTCCAGTTATTCTAAGTAATTGTTGTTCTGTTAAAATTCAAAAATGTTATCTTGATGAATGACTCTTGGAGAAATTTAATGTAGAATATTAATTGCATTTGTATGTAAGGGTAGTCTGGCCAGCTCTCCCATAAATTTATACTAGATATTAATAAATGAGTGTGATTTTATATTATTACTTGCATTTGTTTTTTTATTTGTGTTAAGAAATTGGTCTGTTCAGTCACTCCATTTGTTGAGCCGGGAGGCTTTTAAGAAACATGGAGATTTTTGCTTGGGGTTATTGAAAAATGTTTATGCATTTTAGGGTACTCACAGCGCGCTCTGTTTTTAGCAAATATGTACTAACCACTTATTAAGGATTCTTGAATATGTTTTATGATAGAATTTGTAATGACTTTTAGGTGACTGGAAAGTTAAAACTAGTGCTTGATTTTTAGAAATGGAACTGATTGATTGGTGTTTAAATTTTTTTTCTTCTCTGGTGCTCATGAGGTTTCTTGATTTAATGAACTTATTAACTTGTGATTCTTCAGTTAATTATAGAGATACGTGAATTTTTAGAAATGTTTTGGTCGAAATAGTGTTTTATTCTACCGAGTACCAGAGAAGATTTATTCCAGCTTCCTTTTCAGGTTAAGTTTATTAAGAAGAATCTGCCTTGCCTTGCTGTGTGTGAATTAATTGCTTTAAGAAAAGTTATATTTAATATTATTTTGAGTCAGATCAACCAATTAGTTCCTTCCTCTATTTTCTAACCAGTTCATTTTAGTAAGTTTTATTTTATTTGGTTTGTCCGGCGCCAAGAGAAGTTGAGTATAAGAGTTAAATTTAAAAATTAATAGTAAACCCAGTAATGTTTTTAGGCTATTTAACAATTTCCTATTTATCGACGATAATTTTGTTATAATTTTAAATAAAAAAATTCATTCATAAATTGTTAGCAACTCCTTGATTTTAAGTTAGGATAAATTCGGATCTCTAACTCAAAGAGAAGTTCATGTGAACCGAATTATAGCTTACGCCAGATTAGAAAGAATAATTTTCCTATGTTCAGAAGTAGACATTTTATTTCTTTTCGAATTTTGAATTATATAAATTAATCTAAAAAAAGAAACAATTTTTATCTGTCATAATTTTCTTGGTCCGTTTATTTTAATTGGAACTGAAAATGAAATTGGGGGTTTTGACGTGTGAATTTTATAAGGTTATTCAAGCATTTCAAAGAACAACAGAGATGGTGGTGTTAGAAATAATGTAAAGAAGCATGATTCAGTCAATTCGCTAAATTTCATTGAGAATTTCATCAAACATCCATCATTATTAACTTCCTTAGAACGTTCTTTCTAGTCATCTACCTCGAAAACTATTATGATAATTAAATATAATATTTTACGTTTTAGTAAATTTGATAAAATTCATAATTTAATAAAGTCCTTTACATTTTTAAGATAAAATTATTAACATGCTTGACAGCTTTTCATTCGAAATAGAAAAATTTGAATTTGTAATGCTGTCGTTTTTAAAAATCAAAACTAATGAAGCCTCACATTAATTTAAATGACTGCAATGAATACAGACAATTAAAGATTCATAAAGTTGCAGGGTTACATTTGATCTGGTGGTGCTAGTTTAGTCCTATAACCGTAACAGATGTGAAGCGAATTATCAGTATGTCTCAGAACAATAAGGTTTTGATAAGACTAAAACAATCCTTTTATTGAAACGGAATTCAGAACAGAAGTGCACCACCTTATCGATCTTGTGCTACAATGACCACAATTCATGGCGATGCAAATAAACTAAACAGTCCAATTTAAATTAAACGTTCAACGGTAGTCAAGGACTACAATTTAAATATTGCTAGAAGCTGGCTCACTAATTCTACCGGTCCGCCAGAGTTAAAACGTCGGCAGCGAGAATGCAAAGCTGAATGATTACAATTATTAGAGCTAGCAGGAAACTAACTAGTCGTGCACACGCAATGCCAGAAACACCGTCCGAAATTCAGATACTAAATCACATATAAAACATAATTTTCTGTAATCCAAAAAATTTCTATTTAAATACTCGCCACTTATTTTCATTCTGGTGGTGAATACAGAAAGAAAAATGTTATAGAAAAGGCTGAAATCAAAGTAACTGGCTAACTCAGATACAATTTGCTATAAAATTCGAAATTAATTATATAGAATACAAACTCTTATACTTAAAATGCGGTGGCAGAATGTTAAGTGGCAGAAAAGAAACATGCGATGGTGTTACTTCATGGTAAATTAGGGACACATATGTTCTTGTGAACGTTTTATGGTTTTCTTCCGTAAAAATAATTCCAAGCAAAGATTGTATTTTCGTAACTGTGAATATCGGAGCAAGGTATTATTTAATAGCAAAAATAAGTCAGTTTTATCAATTAACTTTCTTGCCTTCATTCTATGTATGGGGATGTGTTGATTGTTTCCTAAAAGGGCACATCCTCAGTTTTCATATTCTTCAGTAGATTGTAAATACCATAAAATGGATATGTAGCAAAGATATTTCCTTTAATATTTTTTGTGCATGACTCTTGCTTGTTACTTAACATGATAGGAATGCAACAATGCTCAAAATCTTTTATACTTTATTACAATAAATTGCACAGCCGAAAACTATGGAGATGAAGCTTTACATCATGACTGTACCATCATCATTCTCTTTTTATTATCACAAAAAAGTACGAGTATATTATGTGTAATCTTAGTATCTCAAAGAATTGTTGATTTAGTAGCATTAAATTAATTATTTTTTAAACCGATGTAACTTTGTTGAACAAAAAAATTGACTGTTTTTTAAGTCTTTACACCTATATAATTAATATAAAGTACTGAAGAATGCATTTCTAATTGAAAGAAAATTTTAGCTTGGCTCAAATTAATAAACCAAAAAAACGTTGAAAGCCTTCACTGTTGAATTGTTAACTAGATTATTGCACTAATCACATTTACGTGAACGAGATAGAAGAAGACGTGATAACTTCTTTTCTGTATCCGCCCGTCTTTCAGATAAACTGCAGTTCCTTGGTGAAAATGTTAGTAGTTATTTTTAGATGGAGGATTGGATATCTTGCATAGTTAGTTGATGTTGACGGTGGGAAAAGATTTCTTGTGTAATAAAATTTCTAACGTGTCATCTAAAATGCCAGAGTAAGCTCTAAACATTTAAGAGCCATTACGATAAAAGAATGTCAGCAGTTGTTTTATATGGTAAATATTTATAAACGTATTCTATTTATGGTTACCATGCTTAAAATATCTATTCGAGGATACAATAGGCTTTTGCTGTTGGTCTTTAATTTATACCGTTGCTTGTAGAAACACCAGAAGTTCTAACCTGAAACCATTCGACTTGCTATTAGCCCACATGACAACAATTTGAGTAAATGAGTTACTTTGAAATAGATGTTCACGGTATGTGTAATGCGTAATCCTTTTGGTCTACGTGTTCAGGATGTGTATAATGTGTAATCCTCTTTGATCTAGATGACCAAGTTGTGTATAATGCGTAATCTCTTTGTTCTACATGTTCAGGATGTGTATAATGTGTAATCCTCTTTGGTCTAGATGACCAAGTTGTGTGTAATGCCTAGTCCTTTTGGTCTACATGTTCAGAATGTGTAGAATGTGTAATCATCTTTGGTCTAGATGATTAAGATATGTATAATGCGTAATCCATTTGTTCCGATGTTCAAGATATGTATAATACGTAATCCCAAATCTTTATTGAAATAAAATCTTCTTTCAAATTATTCTAATGTTTCTCTTGGTCGAAATAAATGATAGTGATATGCTTCTTCTTGTTTACACTTGTTTAGTTCTTCTTATTCTGATGCATTACTCTCTATCCAACTATACAAAAATTTAGCTATAGTTCAGTAATACAAACAAGGCAAACCTTTAATTATCAGAATCTTCCTCGCAGTTTGCAACTCAGTGTTAATCCACAAGAGCAATAGCTACTCGCGGGGCTTACAGAACTCAATTTTTTTAAGCAGTAAAACATAGATTTAACTTTTACATGATTAACTAAGCTCCAGCTATAGGAGACTGCACAATCCAACAGATATTGGGTTCATTTCTTAGTCCATTGGTGGATTAGGTGAAAGAATCATCTTTTAGGCCTAACAAGCTATAATTGGCTGGGTATACCACAAACGTTTCTTACATCACAGCTTTGCTTGCTATTGCAAATGAGATTAATTTGCGTTACTTTTTTATAAATAGTATACTTTTCAATGCAAAGCTAACCTTGTTGCATCAGTCATATTTTATTCTTGTTTTAGTTTCAGGTATCGTATTCTTTCAAAATGTTTTCTCGTAATTATATAGATAATTCTTTCTTTCGAATCAAGGGAGTTCTGATATCCGAGAATAAGAAATCTAACAATACTACTTTCAAATCTTAACTTCTTTTGCCCTCATACGATAATCGCCACAATGGGAGAAGATGAGATATTTTTGCCCTTCTGACACCAGTTACAACACGTAAACTCCAAAATAAGTGAATCCCACAATTTTCATCAAGTTTCATTCGATCGTTTCGGGTTTGCTCAGGATTGGCACTTAAAAAAATAAGTGAAGTTTACATCTAGGAGAGAAATGCGCCGTTTTGAGCGAGATAGTTCGAATTTTCTCCGTGTGTACTACATATAAGAAAGCACATAAAAAAGTTTTAAGTCATCCATTTGATTTATATGGCGAGCAGCCACTGCTAACGATGGCTCAAGAGCAAAAATATATAAATAAATGAAAGCCTGTTTAAGTAATTTAAAATTTACTAATTTATGATTTTTTTAATATAATGACAGCAATATAGAACCATTTTGACATTGCATTTAACATTTTGTACATAACACTTAATTATAAATTTTATTTATAAAGATCAAAAGAAATTATAAAATTAATGAGATATTTGTCCTTGAATTTGAGAAACTTGAGAAATGACTTTTTTAATGCATATAATGACAACAACAAAGAATTATTTTGATATAGCCTTTGTCATTTTATACGTAACATTTCATTATAAATTTTATTTATAATTATAAAAATGAAAAGAAATCATCAAATTAAAGTGATAATTAGTCTTGATTTTGAAAAACTAATGCATCAGTGTCTAGAGGTTACCATCCTCAGGGAGTTCTCAAGGTGTTCATCTGATATTCTAGTTCTAATTTTTCATTACAACCGTCATTCCATTCAAAATGCATTTTATTTTAGGCCAACTCCAAGCGTCAAATAACTTGTCCATCCATGCTGAAAGCCAGTCGATCGCAACAATAACATGTATCATTGAGGTGGGATCTTGATATTACTTTTTCACTTCACGTTCGCGTCTAAATTCTTGCTTAACATTATTCTCGCATAATAATGATACTTGCTTTGGGCGGCATGCGGCTAGCGACCTAGGCAACTCTGGATTAGAGCATAGTTACCAAAATTTTTGCCTCACCCTATCTTTATGAAATTTCATGTTAATTTTATGTTCTTATCCGTTCGGATTTATTCAGAGCACTCCTGCACTCGGGATATTAATAAAGCTCTTATCTAAAAATATAAGGTATTTCTACCGCCTCCTTAGCACGGCTTCGTAGTGTAATGGTCAGCACACTCGGCGCGTATTCGAGAGGTCCGAGGTTAGAGTCCCGGTGAGGGCATTGCTCATTTTTCACGTCTCCCAGCTTAAAAAAATCCTAATGTCTCTACAGTGACGCCTAAACTAAAAAAGGTGGTGGATGAGAATTCTCCCCCCCCCGGATTTGGCGATTGGGTCCCCTAATCCCCAATCCTCCTTTAAAAGAGGGAGTATATAAGGTATTTCTCCCGCTTTCTTAGTATGTCTTCGTAGTGTAATGGTCAACACACTAAGCGTGTCCGAGGTTCGAATCCAGGAGAGGGTATTGTTCATTTTTCACGTCTCCCAGCTTCAAAAATATACTAGCGTCTCTACAGTGGTGAATCTACATAGTCTATAGTGGCGACTCTAGATGCGTTTACATTGAGAATATTTAAATTCGCTCACTTAGAGTTTTAGATATATATATTGAAATTCGTAAAACTATTAATAGAAACTCATAGGGAAATACGAAATAAATGGAAATGATCAAACATTTTTTACACTTTGATAACAAAGAAGCTGGAAAAATATACACAGATTCTTGTCAGTCTTTGTAACTGTAACCTTCATAAATTAAAAGAGAAAGCTGTTTATCCATAATAGATACCACTCTATATACACTTTTATTATCTTATGTTTACAATTTTAGGTGTAGACTTTATATTGTATGTGCACTTTTCCTTTAAAAAGGGAAGGGGTGCCAGAAAGGCTTCCAATTTTAATGGTCTGCCTATCAGCACCGTGCTTGATATCTTGTTGAAATTATTTCGAAGCTCAAGAAATTTAGAAGCTTAAAACTTTGCATGGATATGTCATATTATTAGCATGCGTTCATAAATGTATTGATGACTGCGATTTTCGAAACGTTCATTTAGTATATGCGCTTGAAAAATAAAAACCACAGAAGCTTCAGTAACTAGCAATTTAAACTTTTGCTGGAGAATTATAATTGAATCGTGTACTGACGGCTTAGGCATCTATTACTGCATGTTATTAATTCACCGTGCATTAATTCGCGTGCTTTGGTATTAAATCACCTCGTGCTTAAATATAAATTAATACGTTCCATTGATTTAAAATTACAGTTCTTTTAAAGGCATCGTTCTGATTTTGAGGCTCATTGCATAATCTTCCCATTCTCAGTGAGAATTATGGGAGAAGTTTTCTCATTTTCAGTCTGCGAAATCCTAAATGAGCTTAAGAAACGTTATACATAATCGAACGTTACTGTTGATGAAACATCATCATCTAATAAAAAATAATCAATTTATTCCTTAAAATTACTGAATTTTGTGCAGACTGTAAATGCAATTTTATGCAACAAAAACATTTCGAAATACATTTTTTCTTAAAATGTCCACAAATAAAGTGCATATGTTGCAAACTTTAAGCAACAAAATGTTTCAGAAATGTGACTATTCAAATGAGTGTTCTTTAAATGAACATTTTCAAATTTCTTTATATGAATTTCGTCGAAAGGAAATAAGCATTGAGAAAAGGTAGAGATATTTTAACCTAATTCACAGGAAGAAGAAACTTTAACTTTCAAAATTAATTTTGTCAAAGCTTGCAAATTGTATTAATTCTTTCCAGGAGGAGAAATCCTCAGAAAAATACCATTACAGAACATACAAACGGAGAGAAGCTGAAATTTCACTGTACTGGATTCGAATATAATTAAGTGCACCCCAGGACTCTAACGGCTAATTTTAATTTTGTCTAAAATCGTCCTTGATGGATTCGAATATTTTAAAACGAGGAATTCATTCATATAAGGAACTGAATATTAAAAATCTCAAAGCAAACGACATAAAGCAACGTTTTCCAAATTGTACCTGAAGCAGAAATGTTTCTGTTTTTGACAAAATGGCATAAAACTTCCACCTAAAATAGACACTGCATTATATAATTTACAAAAGTTAAGTATTGTTTTTATCTTTATGCGTATTGTTATCTTTATGCGTAAAGTATTGTTTTTATCTTTATGCGTAAAGTATTGTTTTTATCTTTATGCGTAATGCTTGCTTTCTTACATGCAAAAGCACATTTGTTGCCTTCCTGTAAAACTCCAGTTTAATCCAAGCTTTTCCATTTTTGTGATCTTACCGTCGCGTGCTTAAATTCTGTAAGCCAATATATTTATAGAAGTCATTGTAATTTAACAACCATTTATAATAATTTATTTAATTAAAATTAATATTTAGCTGGAATCAAGAAGTATTTATTAAGAATTTCTTGGCCAAAATAAAAAGGAAATATATAAGTATTAATTTTTTAAAGAGTTTTTTTTTTCTTAACACAGGTTCCTGATTTTTCAGAACATTACACAGTTGCTCTTATTCTCAATATTGTAGAGGAAATACATTGTTGACAAATATTTTTCTCGATATAGTTTTTCTTTTAACCCAAAGGACATTAGCCCAGAAGGGCTATTAATTTCGCTTTGGCATTTTGCGCTGGTTGACTATAAGAGTCTGAAATATTTTTCAAATTTTTGCCACCAAATATTAGAGCCCTGCCCTATATTTAAAGAAATTAAATAAGGAAGAATCTTCAGGAATGTATGTATGTTTCTCGCATTGTGAACAAACAAAGGTGCCTAGAGACACCGAATTTTGAATAACGTAGTCCTCCACTCGAATATGCGCATCTGGAAGCCCAAATTTGGAATTTGTTTTATTATCTATTTCATATTTTGTAAAACTTCAACGAATTTTTATTAACAAACTCAGCGATTTCAAAGCGTTCCATTAACATTAATATCGAGTGAATCTGCAGACACGGATATTTTATGCGCGAGGTTTCTTTGCATTTCTTACTGGTATTATGATGGTAGCTTAGCAACGGAAAGACGTTACAAAGTCTAACAGTATTTTACTTCGAATGACTTTGAATGTCTGTATCACTTTTCAAACCCTTTTTTTAATCCCTAGTAGAAAAAAAACGCCCCTTTTGGGCGTAATATAAAATTTACACCCAAAGCTGAAAGCTTTCAGATTTTATTTATTTTTTTAGATTACTGCCTATTTTTGTTTTCAAGTGTACTTATCTGCCCATCTGCCCATACCTATATGCCTTGCTCAGGAAAAGGAAAAATTTTAGCAACACATCATAGCGATTTTTATTACATAATGATTACCTAAAATAAGGAATGCGCTTCACATAATAAAATAATTTATTGTCTTATATTTCATACCGTTCCCAGACGGTATAGTGGTTAGGCGAGTCTTTTACGGTACCGAAGAACCCGGGTTCGAATCCCGGAAAAAGACATGGATGTTTGTAAATGTATAGTGTCTGTGCGGCATGGCGGCACTCTAAATATGCGGTAAGCCAAAGGTCCTCTCGGGTGGATTGGTGGGAGACCCCGCATCCCTCCCGGGGTGATCTCCCTCAAAACTAGGGGTGGAAAATAGAAGTCCAACCTCTCTTCGGAGTAGGATCTGGCAACCATTGTTCCATGTGTTTATGGACACAACAACAACAGCAGACGCAATCTGTTAATACAAGAAATAGAGATGAAATCAAGCAGTGCCTCTATAGAGTTATTCACATAGATCTTTAAGGTCCCTAAAAGTATACTAAAACCATCATTATAAGATAAGATTTTCTGATAAACTGATAAATAGTCTTGTGATTCAAAACTATATTTTACATACTTGTGGTCATAATCTCAAAACACTTAAACTTACGTAAAAAAGAAGTATATAAACCAATAAATTGCGCAAAATATAATATAAAAACGAACTTTTATAGACCAATAAATTGATCAAAATATAATATAAAACTGAAGAAACAAAGCAAATAAAACATATGAACAAAAACGAAGGGGAAATTGAAAAACGTATTTTGAAAAAAAAAAAGTTTTGCCTTTCACTGAAAAGGGAAGTGAATATACGCTTAACCTTTATTTCTACATTTCGTTTTTCACTGAATAAGGTCTTTTTTTCCTAAACCTAAATCCATTCGAAATTTTAGTCTTGTTAGTCGAGGTGCCAAAGGCTAAATTTATTTCTTTTCTGAAATCTTTTTTCACTTTCAAAGAAGTCACCGTTTTTAGCTTTCGGCTTAGAACTTCCTTTTGCAATTCATTTCGTACGCATCCTTTGGAAGAAAGGGAAAAAGTTTCCGTTCTGAAACATGAATTCTGTTTATAATACAAAAAAATTTTAATCTTAGAACAGTATTTTTTTTTAAGTAAAATTCTCTTTTCTACGAACTTTCCTCTTTCATAGCATCAATTTTTATATTCAAACGGCATTGTATTATTTACTATTGGGAGTTGAAGCATATGCTTACTGAAATATTCATAATCTCAGCTTATAGAAATGTATTCTGTGAAATTCTGTTACATAGTTTTTAGCCCTTAAGAAGATCCATTACCATAAAAATGCTACACGACAATTTTTTACATTCTGAGCATCCATAAGTAGGCATGTTAATCCGTTACACAGAGTATTTAACCCTTTGCACTCGAGAGTAACCTTGCACTCGAGAGGTGTCTCTCGGTCACTGGTTTCATGCTCTAACTGGATAGGTGGCTCCCGATCAGCACTCGGTTTGACGCGATACTTCAAGCCGTAACTGTGGCTCGGTTTGAGAAATATCACTTCATGAGTGTATTCAACAATACAACTCGTATGAAACAACTGCTAATCTTAAATCTTAAATATGTGCTTTAGATTTATTCTTATACATGTGTCTTCGACGTTAGTTCGAACTCGAAAGTCGTGGCAACAGGAATATTATTTTCAATGTTAAGGAGCCCAGTGAGCTAACGGAATCAGACAAGTGAAAATGAGTTTGATTTTCATTGATGAAGAACGGAATTACGTCTATGCATAAACTTCTTGAAGATAGAGAGGATGAAAACAGTGATAAAATAGCGATGAAGTTGAATCGAGGGCCCTAGGGAACTGTTAAACGAATTATCGCTTAATTCCAAACAAGAGAAATCGTAAACTCAAGAAGGGTTAATTAGCCTTTACTCATTCAAAAGTAAAATGAACAGTCGGCCCCTTTCTTCGATCTGACAACAAAGCCTCCACTCGGGCTTGAACTCAAAAATAGGAAATAATAACTACTATAACTAAGAGATTTAGCCGAAGCGAACATAAATCTAACGGAGTTGGTCCTTAGTTTTAATTTAGCCGGGGAATTATCAAAAGACACTAATATACGGCCGGGCGTAACAGCAGTTAGATAGACTTAGCGCAAAGGCAAACTCTCGCTACTCAGGACTTCTAGCTCTTTCTCGAAGTAAGTTGAACTTTCCTTTACTTGTTACTCATTTGCATTCAACGCAATTCTAAAACCTCATTCTGGTAGGGAGTTGTAAGTTAAGACGAGGCAAGATAGGAAAGGCTAACTAAATTTAAAAATAACTGTTATAAAATTAAAATATATCTTACAAAGTAAAATGCTAAGAACGCGAAACGTGAAGTTGGCGAAGATTCCGTAGAACAGAGAGAAAGTTCAAAATTGATAACGTGCACAGAATAAGTATAAATGCCGCAAAGAATGCCATTTTTAGCTGGCGAAAGAGCGGCAGGACCGCAGTTATCTTTGGACGTCAGATTTTTTTAAATTGTATATCAAATTATTTTAAGTTAGCTGTTTGAAATTCACCACATTTGCGGAAAATCGTCTCGAGTTGCTGGTTCGCTCGAAAGAGGCCTTGATTGCGAAGGATCAATACACTAACTGTACTATCACAACATCAAAAGGCCGCATTTTGGTGATTCATGAAAAATTAAATTCGCAATAAATTCATGCATTGAATAGTGGATTGATGATTAATAACTGCAAGGCATTTTTATAGGTTATATTTTGTTATTGGAATATACTGACGGTTAAATATTATGTTTTAAGTCTCACATTTATTTGAAATACTTCTAACATGTTTAATTAGTAGCTAAATAATTTACTTTAAATTACACTGAAAGAAATTGTGAAAACTTTCTCAACTTTTCAGAGGAACTTTTCCAAGTAAAACAAAATTGAGAGTAAATAATGACAACTTAACCTCCTTACTTACTAATTCTTTCTTCTACACAAAAATAAAAATACGTTATTTGCGTGCAAATAATTATCAATTTCTTTTATTTCTTAATACAACTTGATACTTGACAACGTTTCGACTCCGACAAACTAAATTTAAAAAAATAAAAATTCTGAAAGGTTTCAGTTGGTATTACGTCTAAAGGGGCGTTTTTTTAACATTTTGTGTGTTACCTTTATTTATTGAACCTCATGCTCTTCGCACTTAAACCATAATATTCAGTTTAAGAGAAATAGTACAAAATAATTTTTAAATGAGCATATCTTTAGAAATTGCGATACACAGTATCCCGCGCTGGAGATAAAAATGTATTTTCTGTACAACGTTGCCATTGCTCGCTTTGAAATCCTTGAGTTTGTTCATCAAAAATTCTTTAAAGTTTTGCAGAATATGAAATCAATAATAAATCAACTTCCAAATTTCAAATTTGGGCTTCCAGATACCCAAAATCGGATGGAAAGGTTCAATATTCAAAATTTGATGGTTCTGGGTGCCGTTGTTTTATCACAATGCGAGAAACGCGCATACATTTTTGCAGATCCTTCATTATTTAAATTCTTTAAATACAATAAAGAGCGATAATATTTGGTGGCAACGATTTCAAATGTGAAACAACGCTATTAGTGAATCGACGTAAAATGCCAAAACGAATTAATAGTCCTTCAGGGCAAATTGCCCCTTTGTACTAATAAGAAAAAATCTGAAAGCTTTCAGATTTTATATTGCGCTCAAAGTGGCATATTTTAAACTTTTGTGTGTTACCTTGATTTATTAAATATGTTCAAATAATTTTTCCGATACACGCTCTCGCGCGCTGGAGATAAATATGTTTTTTTTTTTCGTACAGTGTTGTCATTACTCGCTTTGAAATCGTTGAGTTTTTTAATTAAAAATTTGTTAACGTTTCACAAAATATGAAATAGATAATAAAACATAGTCCAAATTCGAAATTTAGTCGCCTAGATGCCCATATTTGGGTAGAAACCTACGTTATTCAAATTTGATGGTCCTAGGTACCGTTGTCTTATCACAATGCGAGAAACATATATACATCTATGCAGATTCTTCATTCTGTAATTTCTTTAAATATAATACAGGGCTCTAATACTTGGTGGCAACAATTTGAAAAGTGAACCGACATTTAAAGTTTTCAACGCAAAATGCCAAAACGAAATTAATAGACCTTCTGGGCTAACGCCAGTTGGACTAATAAGACTTTTAACGTACAAATGCTTACTTGATTTTCCTGCAGGATTTTACCTTTTCAACAATATTTGTGGGTAAATTACTTCTTTTATTAAAACTGGTTAAAATGAAAAAGCTTAGTCGAATAAAATTTCACTTGTTCACGTTCACTAAGAACAATAAACGTTCTTAGGCTTAGTTACAGTTGTTAGCTGACAAGAGTGCTGGTGCATGTTTGGTCAAGAAGAATGGTCTACTAAAACAAAAGGCTAAAATGAAAAAACCTTTAACATAATTTATCATATTATGTTGTTAAGCATTTCTTAAAAAAATATGTGGATAGGATTGAAATAATAATTATTATATAACTTTCCTAGCAGATTTTGAGATCTCTTTATAACATCTTATGATTGATTACCAAGAATTTTTCAGTATCTGAGTAAAAAATATGCAAATTACCGTTACTTCTGCTATTAGAACATCTTAACTGTATCTTTATTTGCATACATAAAATGCAAGAAAAGATTTCCGTACCGATTTTGAAACATTTTGCCAAACCTCGTTAATAGCCTCTAACAGCCAGCCAACATGATTGGATTCAACTGAGAAACAATGGCTGGGAACTGTTACTGTTTCAGTTGGAAATATTCAACAGCATCTTTTCTGTAGTAAGCAGGTCCCAAATTTTAATCCTTTTTCTTTTTCAAAAATGCGTGATAGAGGGAAAGAAAGGAGTGTTTACTCAAGAATAATAACTAACGCGTGTAATCAAGGTTACAGCAAACACAGCGTGTATGAAGAAGACGTTTCCATTTTTGGCGAAAAATTGTACAGTTTGGCGTCTTTTCTTTAATAGGCAAAACGGTCGACGGATTTTTCAGTAAGTACCGAATAATCCATCTCATTTAAAAACCCGATGCTCAAATTGGTTTCGACGTTGACTGAAGAAGCATACTTGGTTTTTATATTGAAACAGATTCCAGTCTTCCAGTCTTAAAGCAAATAATTCTACTTTAGGTTTATATTATAAGGAATGTTCTCTTCTTCACTACGAGGCTACATTATGTAACAGTTAATACGTTCGCCTTGCAGCTGGAAGGTCCAGATTTCGAATTCCAATGAAATCATAGCTGTTATTCTCACGTTTTAAGCTGAAAAATTTCTAAAAGACTGCATAGTGGCAGCCGACTAAAATTGTGACGTACTATATAGCTCGTCACTATTTGGATTTGCAGTAATGCGCAACCTACGCGCTTTTGATGTTAGTTTACCTCAGATATAATAGAAACTGTTTGGTTGACATATACAAATTTCTGAAAATTTTCTCTTTTCTAAACACAAAACTACATTGTTTCTTGGATGACTATCCTTGTGCTGGACAAGAAATCAGGCGGATCGCTCATTCGCACTGGTATCCGGTTCCACGGGTGACTTGAATTGATAGGCTTAGAGCTCAGATGGCTGGCGATACTTCTGAAAGATATAATGATAATTCCATACATATAGCTTCTATAACTCTCTACTCGCATCTAAAGAAATCTCTACTTTGGCTCCGAGATCGCCAAGTCTTTAAAATGACATTTTCCTGTAGTTTTTTTAGTTACCCTTATTTGCAAGTTAAGGTAACTTAACTGTAGTACAGACTTATGACTGAAAAGAAGCATAGTGTTAAATATAAAGTCTGTTACAAAAACCAAACAAAAAATTGTGAATGGCAGAATAAACAGATTTCATTTTTAGATTTGTGATCAGCATAAACATGTACATAAGAAACAGCATTAATTGTACTTTTAACAAAGTCCCTCCTGACAGGTTTAATAAATGCATGTTAAAAGAAAGACAAACAATAAAATTGCCAAACCTAAACTCAGATTTTGTACTTTTGCACATATAGAGCTTTAGAAGAAAAAGCTACCCAAAAACATTATCTGAGATCTGTATTGAAACGGGACGGAGAATTTTAATACAATGAACACTGAATTGATATTTGCGAAGGACACGGAAATTTTATTTACAAAGGATGATATATAAAAGAATTTGTTAATACTTTAATTTTTATATGTAAAAACTATAATTTAAACATGCTTTCATTTCTAAACTTGAAATTATAATTAGAAAGTATTTTTATATGCTTCAGTACAATTTTTAAATACTTTGCTGCTTATAACAAGTTTTAATACAATGGGAAAACATTTATATGGGATCACATTTATCGGAAACTGAAGAGCCTATTAGATGTTTAGCCGCCTCGTCACCGACAGTGTTGTCGAGGATGTATTACAGAGAAGGGCCGATATTGCACCAACAAGAAGAGGAGAAAGGACACTTCCAAACAGTCAACATTCTGCAACTTTAAACTTGCACTAGCAGTCAACCTTCACTAAACATCAGAGAAGGACATTTATAGCTTATGACGTTTATAGTTTACAGTAAACGCGCATGGTTTATGAAAAATATATGTAATATTAAACGTATATAATGATTCGGGCATTAAAAAATTAATGATAAATAAATAAAACTGCTATGATGTAACAAAATATTAAGTAAAGTTTCTGTAAAATATGAATATAAAATTACTTAAATTGATAGTTAAATTTGTGTTTACACTATTAAATGCCACAATTGAAATGCTTAACACCATGTTCGAGAAATGGTGTGTTACATTTTATGTTGTTGTTGGTACCAATCTCAGTTGTATGACAATGTTCAGCACAGGCCCATGATATTCAGCATGACAAGGAATTAAATGCACTTGCCGTTGGTAAGAGCTTTGAGCACCATATAGATAACAGCCCGACGTAAATATTTTATGCATGATGGCATAAAAAGCATAAGAGGCAGATTTATAGCATCGCAGAAGTCGCACTCACGACAGATCCCACATTATAAGGCACTCCTATAGTTTTAAGAAAATAATAAGCTGATTCTTGTTCCTTAAAATTAAGAGGTCCTACAATGTCAAATAAGTCGAACCTTTATTTTTATAAATCGCCCTCTGATTTCTTGACTGATTGCAGTTTATTACAGCAGTATAGGAAAAGAATACCCGAAAAGGGTTATATGTAAATAATTTTAAAAAGGATCATAAATCTACTTAACAGCATATATGTTTTTACTCCTTATATGTTTATTTATTGCCTTAATTGTAAACAAAATAATTTTAAATCTGATAATTTATGCTCTTCCTTTTGCAATCAAATATTTGTATTACACTCATGTCCATAAATTAAGGATAATGCCAACTCCGGCAAATAAAGCCTCAGAAACATAATAAAAGTAACTTATCTGTAAAGCCCATTTATTAAACAAAAGATAAAGAACAAAACCGATGGTGTATGTATGGTACCATTTATGAAAACATACGAATTTTGCTCCCGGGAGCAATTATAAAAATATCTCCCTTACAAAAATTTAACATTACATAGTTGGTATGATGATTAATACACTGTACGTCTCCCAAACGATAAAATACAGTCAGTACAAGTGTTAGGCATGCTGAGAATAGAATTATTGAGCTGATCTTAGGGAAGATTATTCCACTTAGCATTATTCCAGCAATGCTATCCGAATTTCTGGTACCCATGTAGGAGATGCTTGACGGGCTGCAATTCGTCTACCAAGCATGTCCGGCACACGCTCTATTAGATTCAAGTCAGGTAAGAATGCTGGCCGTTCATTACGGGTGATATCCTCATAATTAAGTCATTCTTTTACATGTTTATATGGCGAGGAAGAAAGTTGTCATCCATAAACAAAAATTCTGCGCCCACGGCAAACCTGAACAAACGTACATGTTGTTTCAGAATGATGTCCCTATAAATCTGGCCTGTCACGGGTCCGATCTGAACATGCAAATCTGCTTTGGAGCCCAGTATATTTCCACCCCAAACGAGCAATCCTGAACCACCATAACTGTCTCGTTCAAAGTTGTGGTCTTGGTGGTGGTGGGTACGTGGAGTTCTCCATATGAAACTCCGATGGAAATCAGAGTGCAAGCTAAACCTAGACTCGTCGGAAAACATCACAAAAGCTCACTGTGACGATGTCCACACTGCGCGTTCTCTACTCCAGGGTAACCGCTGGCGACAGTGAGTAATCGTGAGCGGAACACATCTGACAGGCCTGCGAGCATATAGACCAATCTGTCCCAAACGTCTGTACATGGTTTGCCTTGAAACTGTCATACCAGTGAATGAAGATAGCTGACAAGACAGGTATGATGCTGTGCTCCGTCTGCGTCTTTTGGCAGTTACTGTCAAATACCGGTCGTCAGTCGACGTTGTAACTCGGCGGCAACCTATACTGTAACGTCTACGGACATTTTCATCATCCTGTAATGGTTGCCAAGGCCTAGAGATGACACTTTGGTTTATTCGAAGTTCCTCAGATACTTCCATATAAATACGCCCACATTCCAGACGGCCGATAATTCCCCCACGTAACAAATTATCCAAATGGCGTCTTCTGTGTCATAACTATTCGGTTGTGGCACTTAGCGGCTTACAGAACTCTTGTGAATAATTTTACCTCTTTGCCACCATTCCTTATATACGCTTCTCTTACATTCTGGTCACTGTGATGTACTATCGGCGTCATCTGATTGATGGTTTCCTGTAATTTGCATGTTATTCTTGAAGATGTTTGCGATAATTCTACAGGTGAAATTTTTATTTCAGAGTTCGAATTCCGTGTGATTCTAAATTAACCTTAATTTACGGACATGAGTGTATTTTAACGTCCTATATAAATAACAAATTTCGTTCTTAAGCTTTCGCTTTCACTTTTAGATGTTAATTTCGATGTTAATTTTTTTCCTATAAAAATAAGCATGAACAGGAGACGTTTGAAATAAACATGTTATTTAACACAGGCATTATGAAAATTTATTTGCTGAATAAAAGTATTTTCTGTATAATTTATTTATTTTCAAAACACTCCAAATCTTTGCAAAGTAGCAACAGAACAGAAAAAGTAAAATTAATATGTAATCCCTTGATATTATTTTGCTAAAGCCGCAACTAAAGTGATGTGGTAAATTCTTGGTTTCGATATTTAAACTGAGCTCTGCTTAAGTCGATTACGTCATACAGTTGTATTAAATACTGTGACTGTTAAAAATGTTTTCAGTTTCTTCTAAAGATAGGTGGAGTTTAAACTTAGTAAAGTTGAGTTTGGAAAAGTTATTAGTGTGGTCGGAAACAAGCCATGCTAGAGATTGAAGAATCTACAAGCTTTCTAAACGGTAAATTCGTCATTTGCATATCCTCAAGAACTGTTTCTTTTAATCAGCGCTCAATGGTGGCACATGAATAGGTTTAGCGTAAATTTCTCAGTCTTCTTTTTCAGATAGGGAGAAGTTAAGAAGAATGGTCCTTCCGCTTATATCCAAACCACTGAAATGCATGACCAGGAAAGCTAAATCTAATTTTGATCCTTATTCTTAATTTTGTCATTGAAAAGGATTAAAATAAATCATTTCTTGAGCATTAAAAAGCAATATACATGACATTTAAACTTACATATTTATTCGTTTCTTAGAGAATACAGAACAACACAAAATGAAAACTACGGGAGGTAAGCTAAATTAAAGTTTTTACGTATCTGATAAAATTTTAATAGATATGAAAAAAAGAGATAATTGTTTTGAACGGTTAGTGAATACTTAAAGCATTATATTGGCCTTATAAAAAATTGTTTTATACTTCTTATCTTCATCTGAGATTAGGTTTTGGCATATTATGTGAACTTTATTTGTATATTATTTGCTCTTATTATACTGCTTATCGCCAAGGTATTTATCCATGCAGAATTTCAAAAGCCATTAACTTAAAACCATAAATGAAAATGAACCTTATCAGTGAAAGGAAACAAGTATTTTATTAAGTTCCTGCAAGTGATTGTGATAGTATTTGCTTTTATCTCTAATACTTGGAGAAAAGTAATGAATTATTTTACGAGTTTCGTTACTACCTTAGATATAATGACCATATTAAACTGATAAATCTATATCTCTGAAAACGTAACTGAGCTTCTATGCAAGACAGTAAAACATTTTATACTCTAAAAGAATATAAAGTTAATTATTTTATACATATTCTGAAACTAAAATGAATCCATAAAAGTTTTCCATCCCTTTTTATCTTTAACCGAAATAAAATTCTAATATTATCATAAGATTCTGCGATGATTAACATCAGCAACATTATATTTTTCATAAAGCACTGGAGACAAAAGTGTTAAAAATAGCAAGAAATAACATCTTTATCAATTTAGGAAAACATTTTCGTGTAGAAAGATCGATGCTATCACTAATGATGTAGCTATATCATATTTCGAAAAATGTAACGTCTTAAGGAAAAACTGGGAAGTCAGTATACTGTGAAAGGTCTTGGTGATTAGATTCGTTAGAAAGAAGGAACTGCAAACCGAACTGCAGTTTCACCATTATAAAAAGCATTTCCACATTTTTGTTTTTGATTGCCGTAACTCTTCGTATGAAACTTAATGTTACAGATAATAATTAGAGGTTTCTAAAGGTTTCTAAAATTTGTTTATTGATGCTTAAATTCAAAGCAAAAGAAAAACTTATTTAAAAATTGGAAACTCACCTTTCATAGCTAGCAGCAGTATTGGTTGTAGAGATTTAAGCTAAGACAGACGTCGAATAGCTTCGGAGGTGACTGGGGTTTCGCAGAAAATTACTCCTCCTAAAAGAATTATCTTTAGTTTCTAATTAAAGTCTGGTAATTTCTACTTAATCACATCACTCCCTAGAGACTGTTACTTTATTCAGAGTAAGAAGCGAGAAAAAGCTTTAGCGCCGTCCCCAGTATTCGAACCACTGATCTTCCTCTTGCTGTTCTGGACACGTTAACAACTTACACCTTAAGAATTAGGACAGCGGAATAATAGCATTTTTCCCAAATTAAAGGGCGTCTTGGAAGAGACACGAGACCCAGTCGATTAAATCCAAGTAACGAAGCGTCAATTCGGGCACCACCGTAAAGGCAATTTGAATTTTGGAAACAGAGAAGAGATAAATCTTAAATCTAATTTCAACGGAATGCAAACCTAAGATCTTCCCCTTGCAAGCTGGACGTGTTAACGATTTACACCACGAGAGTTCGCACGGTAATTTCTTACTTGCTGTTTCCCTTCGACTAACAGACTTGAGATGCATGAATATTTGCACTTTCACATACCTCTTCCCTTCTGTTTGGACAGAATTTGTCTCGCCAACATGATTGAAGGGTATTTTAGCTTCCGAAGCCCCTTCTAATTTATGGGGTTTATCTCCGCAGACAACTGTTATTATTAGTTAGCTATCAGAGATACCCTGTAACAGTTAACGTATAAGGTATTTCACCCGCTTTCTTCGCATTCTTTCGGGATGTAGTGGTCAGCACGCTCGACCCGTAACCGAGAGGTGCGTGGTTCGATTCCTGGCAGAAGCGTTGCTCGTTTTTCACGTCTCCTGCTTCGAAATAGCCTAATGACTCTGCGAACTAAATCCAAATAACCTTTTCTTAAAAACTAAGAATAGCTTCGTCAGTCTCTGCCCGTTTGGGTTTTATTTTGATGTCCCTATTCTTCACTTTCTTACAATGTAAGCAATTCCTTTGTCTTTGAAAGTAAAATCATGCTATTTTTTCACTATAGATTATTTAATGCTTTCAGTGTTAAACTAATTGTTAAATACATGATTGATGTATTCCTCTGTAATGTCCACAATTTTTCCTACTTTCTCATAGCCTCTGGATTTTATTTTTGTAAACTCTTGGTAGTTTGGGATGCATAAACTCATCCAGAAAGACTTGCAGCTAATTTTTATTTTTCAATGATTTGCTACGGGATGCATTCAGCAGGGAGACTAATTGTTAGTAGTACTATATAGGAACTACATCTGTGAAATATAGCAGATATATAATCTCCCATTTAAGCTGAAGGATTCCAACTTCTACAGAGGCTGTTCGCACATATTTTAGACGTTTTAGGTAAGCGGTAATAAAAACTCGTTTGCTGCAAAAGAAGTAATTACAATTGTACTATGTTTTTAAAAGTCAAAATTATCGTCTGTGGGCTGAAAGTTTTGTTTTTATTCAAAATGGCCAATTTAACAAAGCAGTGGTTCGAAGGCTACATTTACGCTCTTTCCGAGGAGAAATATGCATACTCCGTTATCCAAAAACGATGTGAGAGTCACGGTTTTGTGATATCTAAAGCGTCGATAGGTAATATCATCAACAAGAAAGGAAAAAAAATGTCAAATTGGAGCCTCAAGTGGGACAAAAATTCCAAGCAACTATCCAAGGGAAAAACGGACATCTTCGACTATTGCAAAGTTACGCTGTTTAATGTTAAAAGAAAATCCTCGTAGTCAAAGGACAGTTGCAAAATCATTAAAATGCTCGGCGTCCACTGTAAACAAATGATAAACGTTGATTTAAATCTAAGGAAAGTAAAAAAACGCTATTTCGCATCGTCTTCTTCCAAAGCATATCGCTCGACGCAGGACACGCTGCAGAATTCTATATGAGAAACACTTATCCAAAGAAAAACAGAAAACAATTATCACAATAGATGAAGCATGGGTGTATTTAAATGATTTTAACAAAAAAGAGCCATTTATTATCATAAAAGGGGAGAACGAAATTTAAGTACATGGTTCAAAGAATCGAAAGAAAGTTTTTCTAAGGGATTCATGATTGTTGCTGGTTTTTCTTATAATGGCAAGTTAAAAATAAAGAGGGTGCAAAAAAATGTCAAGATTAACTCCGAATACCATCAGGAACATATTTTATCGCCCATTTTTCTGAGTGAAACACCATCGCTTTACCCGCAGTGCCATCCATCTGTGAGACTCCATTAGGACAAAGCTAGCAGTCCCACATCAAAATCCACTGTAAATTTCCTAAACGAAATGGAACAAAACACTGGTATCAAGGCCCATACCCTTCACCGATATCCTTACTAAATCTCCCGATGTGTCACCTATGGATTTTTGTGCTTTCGGAAAACTGCATTATCCAAACGTTGTCCCCAAACCCTAACAGGACTCTGGAAAGCTGTTCGGGAGGAATGAGATAGAATACCTCTTCTGACACTTCAAAAGGCATTATTGTCCTGGAAATTGCGGTATCAAAAGATAGTTTAGAATAAGGGATGTCAGACAGAACATTTAAAACACAAGAATTTTATGTAATTTAGTTTTGTGAATACAATATACATCGTCTAAAAAATGTGCGAACAGCCTCTGTATCAGGTTTGCTACATGCAGTCCTTACTAATTTCCGGTGACATTTAGGAAAATATTCTGAAAATAATTAGCATGAAATTCTGCATCAACCCAATGTTATAATAACTGTAAGTATCATGTAGCTCTTCAGTAAAAACTTCGTGTCTTCGAAAAAGGTTCCAAACATTTTAAATAACTATCATAAATTTCTCTTCTTGGATATTTGGTTTAATAATCTTCACTACGTTAAAATAAATATCATTTCCTGAAATACGTAACTTTAATACAAATACGTTGTTAACGGATATACTTTGCTATAGTGTCTTAGACATAATACTTGATATTAGAATGTAATAGTAAAAATCAATGTAACATGCGTAAATTTCCAAGGCTGTATATTCAGGGGTGGCTGCATAGAACCTTCTTCGGCTGCTAGAGATGCTTTTCTTCCTTCGTTTAACCAACCTCGACTTTTTGTTCTATTGTTATCAAATCAGGATATGTTCTCATTCGTCATTTTCACTACTGCGGCTGAAGAGGTATTTTATTTAATCTTGAAAATTATAATCCTGCAAATTGACTTATGTTACGTAGATTCTCACTGCTATATTATCTTTAAACTTTGCTCTTCGGAGTGTTCATTTTAATGTACAATTAATACTAATATTTTTGCTTCTTTAAGATTTCATGCTCTTAGCATTATACTTTTTACGTCGTTATACGAAGTAAAAGAAGTATTATAATCACGAAAAATCCTATGTATCATATTACAATCGTTGGAAGGGAGCCACTTCTGCTTCTGCGAAGTTTTCCTTCTTAACAGTACATATTCTTTGATATAGTTCTTATGCTTGCCTTCACCAAACGCAAAACTTATTTAAACTTCTAGTGGTTGTCAAACCAGTTTCAATTAAATACCACACTCATCATCACAAAGGTGCGCACGGACAAAAAAGCAAACGGGGCACCTGCCCCTCGAAATCAAATGTTTTTGTTTTGTTTGGATGAAATACTGTGTTGTGTAAACTAATGAAGTACTGCTCCTTTTCTAATCTGATTAATTAAATAAGAATTCATTAAGGAAATTACTCTTTCCAATGTTTCCTCTTCCTGCACTGGTAAATTTTTTACGGACTCCCACACCCACCAAGACAACAGTCGTATAACTGTGTATCATATTTTATTTCTTTATACGAAGCAAAGGAAGCATTGTAATCACGAAAAATTTCGGGTACTCATATTTCAATGAGAATATCCATTTTGACCGCTATCGAATGCAATTTAACGATGTTTTTGCCTGACATCTGTACGTAAGGACAAAATAAAGGACTCTTTTTTCCCAAATATAGAAAACCTGATTATAAAACTGATTAAAAATGGATTCAGAATAGATTTTTTTCTCGCATTTGTACCTACATACCTATGTATGTATGCACGTATCTTGCATAACTCAAAAACGAGTAGCCTCAGAACGTTGAAATCTTGTATATAGAACTGCTATACTATGCAGTTGTGCACCACCCTGTTTGGTTGCAATCAGCCGCACCAAAAGTATACACACGTATATGCACCAACTATGTTAATCCGATCCGTGAGCTCATTTTCTTTTAATCTTATATGTTGGTAAATTGCACATTTTTTGCTTTAAAAATGATCGAATTATGTTGCTCCTATCTTCCGGTTAAATGTTTTACGCCTTTTGTTAATCTGAATGCAATAGTTGTAGAATTGTTAGCAATTTAAAAGTTGTTTAAGTGCGGCTAAGCCTAATTTTGGTTTACTATAGCGGCCATATTTGTTTACATTTGAAACTTAGCAGAAGAGTAAATTCAGTTTCTGCACCTTACCTTCAGTGTGTTTTTGCCGAGTAAGACTAAATTAAACTCATTCTAGTGCGCACAAAATCGGCCCCGTAGCCTTCTGGCCGAATTGCTTATTTTTGCGTAGAAACTCTAATTTTAATTGTAAAAATTTTTTTATTGTTTTAACCGTATTTGCTGTTTTATTTTTTTTTCTATATTTTTCAATTTTTAATGAAGATATTTTGAGGTTTCACGCATTTTACCTTGTCCCAAACTAAGAACAGAATTAGTTGAATGAGAAATAGATCTCTAATGAAATTCGAGGAAATAAGTGTTTCGTATTAGCAGCAAATATTGTCGCCAGTCTATTCCGGACAGAAAAAATGTTTACGAGTAGCGCATGTGCATTAGATAAGCGGCGCTGAATCGTCTGTGCATTGTTTTAAATTTATTATAGTATTTGAATAGAACATGTGGCAAAGATTAGATAATTCTTCAAACGATATAATTTCTATGCATTCCGAGTTATAAAATGAATGATATGTAACGCTGTTAAGTGTAAGTAACTAATGCCAGAGTGTCACTATGGTAAATAAATGTAGAGCACTCTAAAGATTGCATTTATTCTATTGTAGTTTATGCGCTACCAACGAAGTATGTTTAATCATTAGTTCAAATAAAATGCTTTAAAAAATGCGTATAATTGAATATTCCGTACAAGAATGTCATGTGGTGTACACATCCGTCTTTATATTTACGTGAATACTTATGTTAAAATAAAGTTTAGTGTTGGACAACTATGAATTTTAGCAATTGTTTGATATAAAGATCTTATGAATTTCAAGAGAAAAAAGCTTTTTTCTATATGTAGGAATAAATATTTTCTTCAATATCATTAGGTTATTGGTTTTAATAATACCGGAGATGACAAAAAATCAACGCAATTCATTATAAGAAGGAAACATATGAATTTATGAGTGATATTTTAATAAATATGATTTACCTACAGGGGACGCACTTAAAATCCTGAACTAAAGTTATTCGGTATTTGTCAATGCGAAAGACTTCAAAGATATAAAAGAAATTTTTTTGTGTTTTTTTATGAGAGAAAATTAGGTATTATTAAAAGTATGATTCAAGAATCCTAAAATGATAAGAGAGAGAAGTTTTTAGTAACTCCTATTTTGATTTTTGATAAAAGAATGTTGCCACCGAATGTTGTTAAAACATGTTAATTTTTAAGAAATAATACAGTGAATGTCAAAAAGTGTGTAGTAGTATTTATAAGTCTATGAGCAATTCTAAGGATAAGTTGTTAAACATTATTCTGTGATTTTGCTATTGAATTTTTAGAAAGGAAGTGATGCTTAATAAATAAAGTTTAAAAGATAAAATGACAAAAAAGTAGTGTAAATTAGCTTACTGAGAAAACTAAAGATTGATATGATGGACTAAAAAAACCGAAGAAAGAAATATTAATGGCAACACTTAACACGGTACCAAGAATTCTAAACATATAGTGTTTTTTTTAAATTTGTGATTTTTTTTTTGTTGTTAAATGTTACGTGATGCAAATGCGAAGAAAACAATATTTAATAATAGAGTTTAAAAGACAAAAACAAAAAAGCTGTGTCACCAGAAGGGAGTCGAAGAGCAGACTGGCAAACTTCGAGCTGGTCTGAAATCCACACCTTCTAGTTTTCAACGGATTGAAATATTCAGAAAATATCATTATTTGGAAATTTGATTTCAGGGAGATCTCTATATCCATAAAAATATTCCGGCTTTAATTAATGAGGCAAATCATAAGCCATATTTACCATCAGACTTTGGAACATTTATTTGTAGTTGTCTCCTTTCCATTCTTCGTCGACAGATAATTTAGTACAGCGATTTTCAACCGGTGGTACGCAAGCAAAAAGAAAAAAAATATTTTTAGCAATTAAATTCAAAAATTAAATATCCCAACATACCGTTAAAGTTTTTTCTCTAACACTCGTAAATTGATGCGATCTGAGCTTTGTTCAAGGTCAATAGCCGCTCATAGACTTTAGTAAAATAACAAGTTTTTATTTTCAAAAATATTCTTTTAGCCATAGACATAACAAAATTCGTCATAAATGATGTTTTTGAAAGGAGTAATAGAAATGGATGCTGTATTTAATAGGAAATAAAAATAAATTCCTATAAAAAGATAACAGTGTCTTATTAATTCTTCTAGAGATGACCGATTTATTAGCATGTCTACACTTTATGTCGCCATCATTTCCGAGCTCATATTGATCTAATTTCAATTAGAATTAGAATTAGAATTTCAATTAGAATTAGAATTAGAATTTCAATTAGAATTTTCTTACATCGATGTGCTGTCTCTCACAACAGGTATATCTTCTTGTTGCTTTGTGATCCTTTATTTTCTAAGCAATTTGAGAATATCGGCGTTTGTTTTTGAAGAACTCCTAATACATTGTGCACTTAAATATTCGTGAAAAGATAATAAAACAAACCTAGGTTTTCAAAACTGTAAAAAGACTAGGATGGATTAAGCGAAAAGTGATGGTTCACAGGTAATGAATCCAGGACAATATACTAGTACTAAGTTGGTTTTGATTTATTTAATTACGGCAAAGCAGACAAAGGGCAATCTGCCTAAGGCATGGAGGATTTTCTAAGGGAAACTGGCTCGTACACACGTTACACATGGAAAAAACCACAAAAACGCCAATGCTGCCAGCCCGTTCTCCTAGATTTGAACACCGAACCGAACTGCCCTACAAGCGCTAAGAATATTGAAAAGAAAAGAAGGTGTTCGTGGAAAATATAATAAATGTTATTTATAATGTCCGCTTACTTGAAATGAAGATGAAATGGACTCTCAACCTCAATGTATTGTTTGCGGTGAACTATTTTTCGATCAAAGTAGGAAAGCATCGTTTCTTAAAAGACATCTTGAATCTAACTATGCCTTTCTAAAGGACAAATTTGAAGAACATTTTAAGGAGAAATCACCGTAGTTCAAGAATAGTAAACACGTAATGAAAGGTTTTGTTACTTCAAGTGGAAATGCTTTCGAAGCTAGTTACCCTAATCCTAAGAACTGCGAAGACTGTACAGGCACACGCAATTGAAGAAAACCTTATATTACCAGCAGCTAAAGATATCGTTTTAACATTATTCAACGAAAGCGCGACTAGTGAGCTTAATAATATTCCGTTATCGAATGATACAGTAAGCCGAATTCATAAAATGGCAAATTCCATAAAAGAGACACTTATTCATAAAATAAAAAACAGTGAATATTTCGCATTGCAGTTGGATTAAAGAACTGTATAACGAACTTTGTTCAGGTATTAGTTTACACACGTTTCGGAGAAGATAAGCGAATAGCCAAAGAGTATTTGTTTTGTGAATGTCTTCATGATATAGAAATTGCAAACGAAATTTTCAAAGTAATTGACAATTTTATGTCCGAGAATGGTATTCCTTGGAATAAGGGTATTGTCGTATGCAGTGACGGAGCTCGGGCTTTAACAAGAAGACATTCAGGTGTTATTTCTCAAATGAAGAATGTCGCACCTGACACCAAATTTACACATTACATAGTGAAACTTTAATGATAAAAACACTCCCGGAAAACCTGAAAATCGTTTTGAATCGAGCTGTGAAAATTGTTAATTTTATTAAAAGCCGAACTTTAAATTCCAGAATATTTACGATTTTATTGGTCAGAGAACATGAAAACATTCTGTTACATCCCGAAGTTATCCAGAGGCAAAAGGTTAAATGGTCTTTTTGAACTTGAATTTTTTTTAGTCTTTTTGAACTTGAACTAAAATTTTAATCTGTGATTTTAAAATTTGAATTGCAAAATTGTTCATTTAGTGAATTATGGTTGGCGAGTTTAGTATATTAGTATATTTAGCTGAAATGTTTGGAAAGTTAAATGAATAAAATTTGAGATTACAAGGACAAAGTTTTAATTTGTTTACGATTAGAGATAAAATAAATGCAATGATAAAAAAACTGGAGCTTATAATCAAAGATTTGGATAATAATATTTTAAGCTTTTTACACTTTTAGCAAGTTTTCGGACCAAAACTAACTTGTAAATAAAAGAAGAATTAGCATCCGACATCAAAAATCATTGTTTCTTATTTATAAATAATTTCAACATGTATTTTCTTAAGGATTATGAAAAAGAAAATTGAATTAGAAATCCATTTAGTTCGTATGTGTTTAAAATTTTATCTTGCGAAGAAAAGAACAATTGATAGAAATTTCCTGAGATAGACTGAAGTTTTCAAAAATAACACTTTTGTTAACTCTTGGCTGAACAGAAAAAAAAAAGAATTTAAAGGGCATTTCAGATAAAGCTATTAAATTTTTATTGCTTTTTACACAACCTATTTCTGTGATCAAGGATTTTCTTCGATGTTTTGTTTCAAATATAAATACGAAACGAAACTGAAAGTGGATCCTAATTTACCGTTAAACGTAAGTGAAATAAGACCAAGCATAAAGAAATCGATCTCTCTTAAACGAGCCCAAGTTTTACCCTAAATTTTAGAATTTAAGTATTATAACTTAAATTTGATAATTAAAATAATAACCAATTCTAATCTAACATTTTTATGGTTGTATATTTAATACAAATAGCCAATAGGTTGTGCAAATGGCAAAATGTATTTGTTTTATATTTCTTTCGAAAAAATAAAAATAATCATTGTATAATGTATTGGTGGTTATTAAAGTTTACGCATTAGTCAAAAGTTTGAGAACTGCTGTTTTAGAAGATTTCTTAAGTTCATCCAGTATCTTCACGTAAACATATAGTTCGTCACCAAATTTTCACATTTATGACTTGAAAAAGGCATTCAGTCTGACTTTTGTAACTACATTATTGTACATTTTATTTAATTTAAACAAATTCCTTGTATATATTTCTTTTCTTAAGTATTTAGTTCACTAAATACTCAAGAAAAGAAGCCTTCTGAAGCATATTTTTCATTACATTTCTTCATATCTACCAATCTTTTTAAAACAAGTTAAATAACTTTAACAGGCTAATTATTAATAAATAATGTTAGATCCTCTGTTTAACTTGAATACTATATTCTGTGTAAGAAGTTATAGACACCTAATTGTGTAGAATAAATTCAAAGACAATTTTAGGCTTTTCAGATCCTTTTAGAACGATAAGCGAATTATTGCTCAGTTTGAAATATTATGAGAAAGTCCTGCGAAGGTTTAAATAACATTTTTATTAACTATTTAAATGAAGAGAAAGTACAACTCGTGCATATAAATAAACACCGCTCCTTGTGGTTATTGATAACAGAGTCGGAATTTCAAAATAAAGGAATCCCAGTTAAAAACTGCACAAACTGGGCTACTTAAATTGGTTCAGTATTTTGATAGCGCATTTTAATGTCGACTAGCAAAATGGCTAAAGACAGAATGTCCGCTGGGCGAAGGAACGTAAACTTCAGGCGATGTTACGAAAAGCTGTACGTCTAAAGTATTCAGAACCCCGACGTAAATAGTCTACAATGTAATTTGCATAATGCTGAGGATTTCGGAAAGGAGAAGTTGTAGTAAAAGATTTAAATCCTAATAATAGGTTAATTAACGTAAAATACTCATAAAATTTGCCACATGTATTATTTTATATCCTTCTGAAAATATTTAACACATAAAATTATCGCTTAGCCTTTGCTCTATCAATGGCAATTATGCATTCAGTATGATCAATATTAACAATAAAAGACTGGAAATTAGGTCACAATTAGCAATAAAAGACTTTTTTGTGAAACGTAATAAATTAGATATCACAGAAAAAGCAAAATTTCCAAACATTTATTAATAAAATTTGCACACCAGTGTTTGACTGGAAACCTTCAAGTTGTTCATTTTGAAAACGAGGAATGCACTATATTTCATTTTTTAAATAAGAGCAGTTGAACGTTTTATATTAAAAAATAAAAGAATGCAGTCAAGAATGTAGAGAGAAAATTTTAGATCTCGGTTTTTCTGTTATAGTAGCTTATAGTGATAATTGATCACATAAGTGAAAGACTCTCTTCCGTATTTCTTAAATTTTTTATATGATTTTCTATTTTGAAAGATAAAAAATGCTTTTAGAATTAAAGGGAAACACATTTCAGAAAATAATCTTCTCTATTAAAAAATGTTCTTTTTATTATGGTAAAAAATATTTTCTTTCAATCAGTTTTGAAAACGAATGATTGCTTATCTTTCATTTAAATGCTAGCTTTAAAAAAATAGAATAAGCATATATGATTTGTTCCATGACTGTAGAGGGAGTTTTATTTCAACCACGCTAATCAGGCTTTTTAAAACATATTACTTTTTATTGCATAAATTTTCAAACGAAATGAGAAGATAATCTATCAAATGAAAGAACCAATTTAATACTACGAAAAGTATAGATAGTCATGATAAAATTTAATCTTCCGAATAAGCAATATATCAAGACGTCCTGATTATTATGGTGGTTAAAGAAATCTACTGGTGGTTAACGAAACCAGAATTTCTATTCTCAGAAGTGGCATCGATGCTTAGAATTATTTATTCTCGCTGCCACGCAGCCGATATAGTAGTTAAAAGCCCTTATGGGTTCGAACTCGAATCCCGGGAAAGGCAGGGATGTTTGCAAGGGTGTAGTGTTTGTGCGGAAAGGAGACGCACAAAATACGCAGCTATCCGAATGCCTTCTCGAGAGATTGCTGATAGGGGAAGAGAAATCAGAGATCTTCGGACCGCCTCTTCTGTTGGTCTTCCATAATAATAGAGTAGATTTGCACAGTTATTTCGGCGGGACTATATCTGTGAAACTAAAGATGAAATTTTGGTGTCTCGGCCACTTCCACTTGCCTATCCTCGCTCTGGTGTATAATATCAGTTGTCCCCTGTCGTGGTGCATCCTCTGCAACTGTCTTGAGTTAGGTCTCTAAATGACCGAAAGGTCTGGCTATTCCCGATGAATGCATAATTAACAACTGAGCGGCCTTCAGATTTTTTTAAACAATTCTGAAATTCAAATAAGTCTTTTCAAAAGTGCGATAAATATTAAACGATCCATTTTGTTTTTCTGAAGGTTATCGTAAATCAGTTATTTGAGCATTTGCTACTGATATGAGATGTCTATAACTTGAATGAAATGAATATGTTTTGAATTTCCGTTAAACTAACTAAATCTGTATTCGGAAATATACATAGTCAAATTCATTAGTGTTTTTACACTAATTTGTTCTGCCAAATGAATTTAATGCACCGATAATTAACTCGCTGACTGTTTATTTTATTGATTTCCCCCTTTGAATACATGATTTATAAAGCATTTTCTGACATAAAATTATCTAAAATTGCTTATTCATGTAATTATTGCATAATTCCTGTAACTGTCACCACGTGTAAAAGTATTACATTTTCTTATTTTCAATATAAAGTATAGCAAAAGGCTTTCGGTTATTTTGGAGCTTTTTTGCGTTAGGAATACGTGTTGCATATTTCAATTTGATTCAATGTTATTGGTTTCGCATGCAATTTATTACCGAAGAGAAGGAGGACGTTCTTATATATAGCGTATTACGTAAGTTTTATAGCGGACATACATCAATATAAAATGAAACTATCACTGAAAATAAGATTCATCATTCTGGGAAAAAGCAGACACATCAGAGCAGTAATACAAATCATAGTTTTAAATCAAAATCATAAAGATAAATTTTGAAGTATTTCAAACGACTTTCTTATCTGTTAAATCTGTACATCGTCATTTCGAAAGTTTCACTTGTGTACCTTGTCTTACAAACGAACTTACTATATTTTATTCTCTTCTTACTGGGAAAAATAAATGCACAAATAAAATAATGACGTATAAATAAAAATAATGCAAAAATAATACAGATAAATAAGGCAGGTTATATATTGAAGGAAATGCATGTTTAATTATTCTTTATGAGTTCTCTTTTTATTCTGTACCTAGATTAGCATAAGCGTTTAAATAAAAGGGTTATTTTTTAATCCCAACGTATTTTCAAACAGTTTTCTCCTACAACTTTAACTTGCATTGCATTTAAAAATATATATTTCTTAAATCATCAATGGCACAATTTCTAAGTTACCATTAACAACACATGCAATCCCAGCACTAATTCTATGATACCCCAACACTCTAATTACATATGTTATAATAAATAATGAAATATAAATGCGGTAATTATTAATATATATATGTTTATATATGTATACATGTCATATTTTCGGAACACAGTCGGGATGGCAGAGTGGTAAGGTGAATGGAAAGAGTTGATACCAAACTAAATTCAGCCAATTAATACCTTTATTTGCAGATTTGGCAGAGTGGTAAGGCGTATGGAAAGAGTTGATACCAAACTAAATTCAGCCAATTAACACCTTTATTTGCAGATTTGCAGCCACACTAGAATAATTCCTTGTAGACAATATGTTCTTTAATCATAGCAATTACTATCATTTCTTATATAGCCATATAAAAAAACGCTACTTCTTTTCAGGCCGGAAAGCATAAACGGCGCACTTATGTTCGCAGGGTAGAAGTCGGGAAAAAAGGTCTTCGCAAAGCAGAATTTATACTGCGTAGACACAAATACGAATCCACAGCCATTTGGTCAGTTTTACTTTCAGTTACCATTTTTCAAGCAGCGTTACGTAATTTCGAATGATCTCGAATTTGGGAGAACAGACGAATTTAGGGGGAGCATCACCAAATTTAACATGTTAATTTTGAGGTCGCCAATTAGTTTTTAAAACAGCTATCATACTTTGTTATATCTTATATATATATATGTGATTCCTGTGATTACCGGTAATAATTATAAGAAATAGTAACCGGACTCTTAAGCAGGCAAGTACGAATATACCATTATCAAGCTTTTAACAAAGCACATTGGGAAAATGAGTTATAATGTTTTTCTGCAGACGAACCACATCAGGTACGTTGATAAAACAGAACACTTGGTAGTTTAACCAATTTCATATAACCTAAGATGGCAACAGATGTCAGCGTTAATAATTTAGTTATATTTATAATTTCCAAGTACGCCATACTGTTTAATTGTCACGGCACCCATGTTTCGTACTCGCACAAATTCACTTGGTGAAACCGTAACAATTAAAAAATTACTGACTTAATTAACTAGCAAGTAAACATTTCTTTGTGATCGTTATTTTATGAAAGGATCGTATTGTGTTTTATCTTTTATTTCCGGGACCGTGCTCAGCCAGAGATCGGTTATTTGAATGACATAAAAACACAAATCGTAACATAAAATAAATTCAAGCTTAATCAGGAATTTTACTTACGTCTAAGTGATGGTAGTAAGTTCACATTTATGTTATAATAAACTATCCATTTTGCTATTTTATTTTCTATCTATTGACTTTAATCTTTAGGCAAATAAATATAACAGAAGACATACTGAGTTACTATTTAATCATGAAAGCTATTAAGATACTGAAAACAGGTATAGTATACATGTATTACTGTCCATTGGATTCAGCATTAGTTTAACAACAGGATACCATAGAATTCCCCCTAACATTTCACTCTGATATAGATTTAGCTTTCAGTTCTAGGTTAATTAATAAGTAAATCATAAAAATACATATATTAGAAAAAGATCACATTTACACAAGAAAGTAACATTTCTTCCTGACTTAGAACAGTTCGTTAATTTTTTCAGTATTTTCAATTCACTATAATAATTAAATTTTAACTGTTCATTCCTACTAACCCTATTACATTTGTTGGAGCTTAATTTTTTTAGGAGTTGGTGTATAGGTTTTAAGTTCAATACCCAATCATAAGTCAATATTAGGATAAACAATTTTCAATAACATGAATGTATAATGTTTGTGACACACATGATAACACAATATCTCTGGTAGAAAAACAGGTTTTAAATAAACTGTAAATAGTGGAATAAGGGCTCCAACAGAATAATTAAAGTTTGCGTTGTGAAATATAAATACTGGTCCAGTGTTCTAAATTAAAGTGAAAACATTACAAGAAGTTAAAATTAAATATAGCATTTATTTAAGATACTTTGAATTAATACAGAGTGGTACATGGTGGGCGGTTAGGTGGAAAATATAAAAGGTATATCATACCCAACCCAACAGGGAATTTAACATTTCAGGATACAGACGACATTGACGTTCCAATTAGAAGTTCCAAACAGTGAAGATTACAGGGTGAAATACATGGAAGATGTAGATTCTTTTACTTCTAGAAAAGGAAAGAAAAAATAAATGTTAGTATGTTCGGTCATTTTCGTCGCCCTCCTTAGTATTCATCTCTCGTCTATTTCTACCGACAACGATGTTTCTCTGATAACGCCGACACTTTCAGCTCCGTCTCCTTGCTTTAAAAATGGCGGCATGTCAAACTCCCCTCAGACCTCCTCGTCAGCAGCTCCCAAGCCCTTTTTACTCGAAACGCCAAGACCGCTTGATTGGCGATTTTTGATGGTAGTATAACCGCCAACAGTCCGGCAACCTCAGGGGAAAAACACGCAGGAAGGTGCAGCTCCACATAGAAAGAGCTTCCTCATTTGGCGATCATCGCTGCTAGCCTCGCAAGGGGTCCCAATCCAACATATGAATAACCTGCAAGTAAGCAAAAAACATCGCGCCAACCAGACCCTACGGCAGAGTTAGTAATGTAGAAACTAGCCTCTCCGCAGGGTGCAATTTTTCCAAATGTTGACAGAGGTTTCACAGACGACCGTCTAACGGGCGAAGAAATCGAAAACAAGGTCGTAAATCTCTTTGGAAGGGCAACGGACTGAATCGAAAGTTTTGAAGGGATACGTGAAAAGTATTGATTTTACAACAATTTAACTTCAATACTGATAAGTACTTAAATAAAAATATAATAATTTCACAGATAATTTTCTTGGGTTTATTCCGACACCAAACACGACCACCATAGTAAGAAATAAAAATTACTTCAGTTAAAATACAATAATCAAGTATGAAAATTTTTATATATTCTCCACAACACCAAAACGACCACCAGAGTCAGAAAATATGGATCCCAAATTTAGCAGAAAAGGGGGCATAACAGAAAAACTTAAATTAAACTTTAAACACCAACTTGTGTAAACAAAACTTTAAAAAAATTGACCTTAAGGATCAACTTATCAAGAGATTAACATTAACAACCAAGGTTAAGAAAAATAAAACTAAACAGAATTTAAATAGTTAACCAACCAAAAGTCAAGAAGAAAAATTAATTACACAACCAACTTAAAATCAGCGTTAACCAAAACTGTCAAGAGAACAAATTAAATGACTACAATTACTTTTAAACAAACCAAAGAACTTAAGTTCAACTACAAAAATTAAAACAAATTAAACTTTAAGTCTGAAGCAAAATAAGTTAAACATTACCTTTAAAACAACTTAAATCACAACTGAAATAAGTAATACATAACACATTTATTCACAGTAAGTGCAGTTAAGAATTTAAGGGAAACTGCCTAGACTAAGCAGATGTATATATATAAAACTCATCTAGATGATCCTAGGCGGTAGACAACATTTTAAGCCAGGATGAGAACAGTTACTCAAATGGGTCAGAAGAAAGAATTTTATTTCAAATAAAAAGACTATTAGACCCGTTAGACTATTTCAGAAGATTGCAATTCACTATTTTTCAGTTTGTCTCTCAGCACTGAAATCCTGTAGCAACAAAAAATCCCTTGGTATTGAAATGCACTAATATCGCTTAGATATACTGAAAAATGGATATACTAAACTAACTAACTACATTCTAGCAAACTAATGCACCATTTCCATGCAGGCGAAGCTAGCATGTTATTTATAATGTATCATCACCGAACTATAAATAAAATTAGAGAAATGGTAATTCAATGGATCTGAGAAAGAAAGAGCATATATCAAAATTATAAAAGTTTTAATTGTAAATTTTAAAAAAAATCGATTGCGGAATTTTTTGGTTTATTTCTATGCATTTGAATTTTAGCAAGCCAAAATCTACATTATTTCGCTTCAACCTGAAAGAAAATATTTTTAATACTTAAATTATATTTTTACAAATATGTATGGGTGTGTCTGAATTCTCCTCTAATTACTTTAAAGTCATCCTAAAAAATAATGATGATAGTCACCATAGCCAATGACCAGATAAAAAGATCACGAAGACAAGGCTTCATACATCGAATTGCGACAATGATTAGGTAGTGCGATCACAGTGAATTCAAATTCATATTAATTTTCTGGAGGTACACTGCACAAAAAAGGGACAGTTTTGTGTCTCCCATTTAACTGGGACATTCGATGAAATTCAAACTGCCTCTTCCGTGTCTCGAAAGCGCGACTTAGAATATGTATTAGATTTATGCATAGCTTTGTTCTAATATAGGTATTTTGGTGTGGAAACAAAAGTGGGACTTTTTCTGAAACATCATGCCATTTTTTTTCCATATTTCGATTCTGCGACTCAAATTATGCCTAAATATTACATTTTGTAAAATTTGGTGCGAAATTTAAGGAGAAATTCAAAAAATTAACTTGTCGCATTTTTTTCAGTTTGAGCCGAAAATAATTCACTTGGAGAACTTCTCTAATATATAACAACCTATTTTCCCTTCCCTTCCGTTGTGCAGGATCGGAAAAAAGACACATCGTTACTACATTTTTACATTGTGGATAAGCGAAAAAAAAGCACCATCCTTCTTACTTTCGAATACTTTTAACAAAAAGTGCGTAAACTACATTGTCGTTATTATCGCTTTCAACAAATATGCCAAATTTCAAAACGGGCCAATATATAAATTCACGTATATCTAGGAACATTTTGAAAAAAAAGCTCTCATTTTTTGCAGGTATGCTTAAAAATACATCTACTTTCAGATGATTGTAAGAATTATATAGGTTATAATTCAGAAGTGTTTTTGAAAAATTTATAAAAATTATTTATTAAATACAAAATTTAAAAATAAATCATTAAAAATGAGCGAATTTTATTTGGAATGTTACTAAATTTCGAAATGGGTAGGAAGAAATAAAATAAATGTCATTCATAAAGAACACGATATATAATAAATAAAGGTAACACACAAAACGTTAAAAAACGTCCCTTTGGACGTAATTTAAAATCTGAAAGATCTTCCACATTTAAATTTTTTTAAATTTTTTTTACATTTTTTTTTTTGTTTTAAAAGTAAAAAGATGCAATAAACGATGCATAAATTATT
>KK116875.1:377606-397896 GCA_000611955.2 Stegodyphus mimosarum | reverse complement strand
CCTGCTGAAAAATAGCTTTAGCCAATTTTATCAGAGTAGCTACTGCAACTTCCAGGATTTCTTCTTCCAGTAATCTTGTCTATGGAGACGCTCACTCTGACAGGCCACAAACTCTGAATTCCGCAAGAATACGTATCATTTCCTTTGTGAAGCAAGTTGACTCTTTTTACGGTTAAGGTTTTATCTTTAAGGACTGTGGCTCCTGTGGGGAATGTTTTTGTATCTCTGCAGAGAAGATATTCACTGCTCTTGCGTGCTTCTGAAAGATTGATGGGATCTTGAGGAACATTTCTTGCGACAGGAAATAGCATAGTGATCACTATTCCGGTTAGATGAAATGGAAAAGCTATCTTATATGTTATCCACCATTTTTATCTATGCTGTGAGTAATAATATTAAAACAAACTGTGTTGTCTTGCCCAATGATATTATTTTAAAGATGTAATAATGTTTTTTCGAATTTCAGACAAACAGTATTAGTTCAGACTCAGGAGTGCCTAACCCAGTGGACTAGCTGTTCTGTAGATGGCAATCAAACTAAAATATTGGCAAATAAAAAAGCATCAGAAAAGCAAAAAACATTTTATTGTAGAGCTTTAAAACTAAGCTTTATCTTTATTCTAAATGTCAGTTTGTGTCATTCACAGTATTGCTCTAAGAGAGAGACATGATTTGAAACTGAGAAAACAAAGATTCAAAACTGATGCAATAAAATGTTTCCTTTTGCTAGTTCTTCCTAAGGTCTTTTAAAGGCAAGCAATGATGTCATTTCTGTAGCTGCTGATACATTTGATAAACATTCGTACCTTTTGAAAACAGTAGCAGAAATATAACTCTTAGGACCTCTATTATTTATCAACTTTCAGACTAGTTAGTCAAAGTTCGATTTCAGTTTTGTTAGTCAAAGGGCGAATAATGTTTTAGGTGAAAAGCTAATCTCCGACAAACATACACAAAAAAGAAACCTTTCTAGAAGAGTTTCAAGTAGTTTGATTTAGCTCCATTGTAAGGTATTTCTCCCGCCTTTTTCGGATGCCTTCGAAGTGTAGAGGTCAGCACGCTCGACGCATATTCGAGAAGTGTGTGGTTCGAGTCCCGGCGAAGGCATTGCTCATTTTTCACATCTCCTGCTTCCAAATACCTTAATGTATTTACTCCGTAGCATACAGAAAAATAAGAAAATGTAATAGAGATCTGACTATTTACGAAGAAATTTAATTTAGTATTGTAAATTAGTATATGCGTGCATACTAGTGATGTTGATTCATATGGACTTAAATTGTCTTTCAACAAACAATTTATTCAAACGTGTCCCTAAATGAAGATTCAGTAATAATAAAATGCAAAAATACTTTTGAACAGAAATAGTATTTTCCGATAAAATAGTCTAAATAATTTTATATACTATTTCCTGAACAACTTGCTACATACTTGAAAACTTATCTATTTATCTATGCAGATAAATAGATAGATAGATAACTATATATTTTTTTTTGCTGATCTGATAGCTGAAATCAAACACAGCCCTAAATTCCTCTCATGATACATAGAATATAGTAAAATGAGATATAGAAAAGAAAATCTGTAAATTGACTATCTAATTCTTTGCAAAACGTTTGCACGACAGCGTTAAATTTTACTTAGTTTTTCTTCTACGTTACAAAAAATAATGAATAAATACATGAATATTTTTCAAAAGACAGACTAATTGTAAATACTTATAACATTTTAATATATTATCTTATATACTTTAATCTATCTGTATATGTATATAAAGAAGAACGTCTGTTTGTTTGTCGTCTAATAACTCAGTCACTACTATAGCTATCATCACCTACCTTTCTACAATTCTTTTCTGGATCCTGTGAAAAGTCGACGTCCACTTTCTCCCAAACAAAGTGGCTAAAATTAGAGCTATTAATTAAAAACTCGGAAAAACGTTAATTTTTGCCCTCATTTGTCCGAGTGGCAGCAGTCTCGCAAGCTGAAGATGAAAATCTGCTTTATTTCGAAACTGTTGTTGCCACTGCTCGCTTTCAAATCCTAGAGTTTGTTAATAGAAAATATCTAAGTTTTGCGATGAAATAAAAATAGCGTTGCCAAACATTAAATATATTATTCCTGATTCCAAAAATTTGTGGGAACCCCTTTCGACTGTTCTCATCTTCGTATGACTTCAGCCGAAATATTAATTAGCCGAAATCAGCCTTAATCAGCCGAAATATTAATTAAAAACTCCGAAAGCGCTGATTTTCGCACTCATTTATCCAAGTGACAACAGTCTCGCTCGCGTGTTAGAGATAAAAATGCTTTATTTCGAAATGTATTGCTACTGTTCTATTTCAAATTGTAGATTTCGTTAATCAAAAATTTGTAAATTTTATAAAATATATACTTATAAAGAAGAATGTCTGTTTGTGTATTTGTTTGCTTGTTAGCTTTATTTATTTCTCATGAATTATGATAAATTTTACGCCACATTTATTCGATTAAAATTGAATATAAATGAAATATTGGAACTTGAGCTTTTACGACCATTTGATTTAAAGACGAAAATCATTAAAAACTGCGTGACATTATTGTTGGTATGTTGAGAGAGAATTAGTTTATTTTTCTAGCGTTCTTTTTTGTGTGGATTCCCTATCCCTTCAGACTGAAAAATGTATGACTATGAATCGTACTTTTTACATCGTTATTAAAGAAAGATTACAGCGGTACTCTGAATTTAACCTACCTGACATCGGGTACTTCTGCTAGTCACTATATAAGTTTAACTCCTAAATATTTAAATTAGTACAAATTACATAAGATAGCTCCTAAATGGAACCAGCATTTCAAATTTTTAAATAAACCGACCAATGTCCTACTAGAAGCAATATCCATGTACCATTCATAAATAAGATTTTGTTTAAGCAATGAATTATATGCATAAAGTCATTACCAAAATTAATTAAAATAGTACTAATAATTCAGTGGATTGTATATTGTACTGTATATTTAGCTAGAATAAAATTCCCTTTCTTCTCTTTTTGTCTGTTCCTGTCCCATCAAAACAACATTGAAAATTCTTTTATCCTTTATAGCAGCCGTTTTCAAACTTTTCAGGTCGACCCATTGACCCCTTAGAACTGTAAGATATTTTAGGGGAACCAACTTTCCCGCCTAAAAAAATTTAAAGTAAGTCAATAAGTTATATGTACTTTTCGTAAAGAAAATTTTTTAAAAATATTATTTCTTTTATTAAAAAAATGTAACATAAAATGAATGTAATTTGCTCATCATTAGATTTAATGCCTGATCCAGGTGCCACCTATCCTTGCATTATACTAAGTGACAGAGGTGTATTTCCATTTTTTTTACACAAACTGTGTCGAAGTCTAGTTCCACTGATGTTATCTGGAATGACATTTAATATCCTCCACTTAGTTTGTTCCTATATTTTGTTTTTGTTTTTTTTGCCACATACGTTAAGAAAATTTTTTCACTTAAATAGGTTGATTCGAAAGGCATTCAAATGCTTATAGCTTGAGAAGAAACATACTTGCAACGCACATCGATTGAACAATGGAAACACTGGGACTATTCTCACCTGCACTCACCGCTGACATCACGTTATGGGTGTCGACAGCCCACATACGAAGTTAATAATTTTCCGAGATAAATAAATGTATCTTTGAGTTAATAAACATTAGAGAAATCGCGTTAGAGTTTTATAATTTACTTTTACGAATTTTTATTTCGACTCACAGAACCTGGGGATTTGTCTCAAGGAACGCAGCGGTTCCGCGGAAAACCATTTGAAGACCGCTGCTTTATAGAAATAGAGCATTAGATCATTTGGATACCTTGAAAATGCAATTTTATTCATTACATAGTTATTTGGATGTTATATATAACTTGTAACCTATTAGTAGCCCATATGCAAGCCACCAAGTTTTGTGCAGAAAAAAGTAATTTACTATCTAACAATCACTAAGAAAGGCGGTTCCCCACTGATTACAGAAAGCCGAACTCAGTCACAAAATATTCTGTCTGTCCCTTGCCCATAATCTAGGAAATAATCCGAATAATAAAATCAAGCAAATTCATGACAACGTTGGACCTAATGTCCGGATATTTACAAATTGGAGTGAAGCATGAAGATGCACCTAAAACAGCGTTTATCACAAAGCCCGGGGTCTACTTTTTCTTAAGAATGCCGTTCGGATTATGTAGAATACCTGCCATTTTTCAAAGAGCCATGAACACGATTTTGTGGCCAGTACTCGGGATAAGCACTTTCATTTACTTAGATAACATTATAATTACAACTGAAATCACACAGCAGCACATGAAAGTATTTTCGATTCTAAGTGAAGCCAGACTAAACGTAAAAGCCGCAAAATGTAAGTTCGCCACCGAAGAACTTCAGTATCCCAAATACAATATATCCAGTAAAGGCATAGAAATGGAAAACTCAAAAATAATAGCAATAAAAAATTACCATCCGCCAAATGCCGCAAAGAAACTTTCTTTCTCTTTAGGGATGTGTTCTTACTCTAGAATGTTTATTAAAGACTTCGCTCAAATCTTAGAACCGTTATTGCAATTAAAAGGAAAGAAAATTAGCTTTAACCGGACAGCTGAGGCAAATACGGCGTTTGAAAAATGAAAACAGGCACTCGTCGAAGCCCCTGTGTTAAAAATTCCCGTTAGGCGCTGAAGACCTAGAAATTTCAGCAGATGCCTCAGACTTCGGAGAGGATGTAGTTAGTCCTCATGCAGAAACGAAGAGCGATGCCGTATTTTAGTAAAATACTAAATCCCGCACAGAGGAACCATACTGCAACTAAAAGAGAAATACGGTGTTATTTAGCCGTACAGAAGTTTCGAATTTACTTTGGCAAATCACCTATTAAAATTTATTCATATCGTGCGGCTGTAGGAAGTTTACATTAAAGAAAGAATTTATTGCCAAGATTGATCCGTTGGTCACTTAAATTGCAGGAGTTTAACTTAATTATTTAACATACCCAGGAAAAAGGAAACACAGTGGTTGATGTACTAATAAAGTTAGATGATAAAGCAATATCCTAAAAGGCGAGATGTTAACGTTCAAAATACTTTGTCAGGACTGAGTGTTCGGTGCATATTCTTGGTAAACATCTTCGTGAACTCCTTAAATCCTGATCTGGTACAGGGAGTTGAATGCAGCTATGTTCTGTGGTAGAATATTGTGATTAAGTGGTAGAAGAACTGCACTTTAAAGGGATTTAAAATTCTCTTTTTATTAAACCACAATTATTTACAACCACTTCCCAACTCGGGAGGATACAGAAAGTAGAGACCTTACTTGGGTCTAAAATGCACAATCAAATAATTTAAACTAAAAGCTAAATAGAAATTAAATAGTCGTTGCTCACAGAGCTATAACGCGAGGTTGGCCTCTAAACTAAATGGTGCGTAGCAAGATTTAACTAATACTGACGCACTTGGAGTTACTTCAATAAGTAATCACGTAAAAGCGCTACGGCGTAGAATTTAAATACTAGCTAGTCAGGCGAACATTGAATAGAGTAATCGTGGTCTGAGACTAAAAGCTCTCTCACACTGAAAGGTTTCTACCTTTCGTTTAAATACTGCTTGGCTCCACTTCAAATTAGCATAAAGCTGAAACGCGCGCTTATTCTAACGAGAAGTTGAAATGAGAAGGGATAGACAGAGTCAAATTAAAATAAAACTTTGTTAGTTTAACTAAAACCTTATAACTTGGCTCAAGAGAGATAGGTATTGAAGAATTAAAAAGGGATCCTGAACTTAAAAATATTGTTTCGTGAGTACGGGTTCGTAATAGATGACTGTAGAAGTCCGATAATAGGTTAATGAAATTTATTCTTTCAAAAGAAATATATCAGAATGCTGGAATTTTCCTCAGAGGTATTCGTACACGTTTTCACAATATCACGCAGTATAATAAGAAGTTATACTTCAAACTACTAGAAATGTTAAAACACAACGCAATGCAAAGCATCTCTAAAGAGAAAGCAAATTCGGATATCTCAGTTCACGCGGAACTAAACAAATCGCAAAAACAATAACTAAGCAACTGAACTCAGACACTCTCTCTTCGGCCTTTTATAGTTTTCAACCGATCGTGAATAATTTTAGTACTTTCTGCTTCTCGAGATTTCTGGAAAACAATAAAGGATGGAATTACGATTACAGCTAGCATTGTGGTCAATTACATTTATTCAATTTCAGTACAAATGACTGAGATAACCATTTATTCACTGTTAAATACATGTGTTCCTGTATTCTTACTTTCCCGTCCCAGGTTTCTCTAAATTTGTCTCGCGCTGCATCGCACTGTAAAATACAACAATTTTAATTATAATTCTACTAACATTAACTATCTAAGTATAAAATTCGTAACATTGCCCCCTTCCTAAGGACTACACATACTGGGCAGTACAAACCCTGGACAGGAAGCCATGCTTACAACTAGGGCACAATGCAATAATAAAAACTACAATGCAATAACAAACAACATAAACAATAATTACAACTAATAACTTGAAACAAATCAAATACTAAATCAATAAATGAGTGAACAAATTTACAAATTTTAGAAACAAATAGGTCCATCGATTTATATTATTTGCATTATATACTTTACGTACGATGGCCGTAGTAAGCAGCTAGCCTGTCGTAATAAACAACTTTAGGCTTAGAATTTAATGATTTACGGATCCGAACTACGACGCCAATTAGCCTGTTTATTACTTTGTACAGACCATCCCAAGGTGACTGCGGTTTAGGACAGAGTCCTTTCCTTCGAATTGGATTCCACTACCACACCATATCGCCTTCGTAGATTCGATGTCCTGTAGCTCTCATGTCGTAACGGATCTTCATAATCTCCTTCGCCAAGTTGACTTGCACTCGTACAAAATTGTAAGTCACTTCAAAACGGGCCTGGAGATCATGGATGTACTCCTCAGACGACGAAAGCGCATCCGGATGGCGACCAAACAAGAGATCCCAAGGCAGAACGACCGAAGAGCATCTGAGATAGGTAACAGCCGGTAATCTCGTGGACAGCACTGCGGTAAGCCAGTAAAAACAGTGATAACTTCTTGTCCCAGTCCAGTTGGTTTTTGGAAACCACCAATGACAGATTACTAAGGATGGTTCGATTGAACCTCTCTATAATGTAGTCCGACTGGCGATGTAAAGTTTTTGTCAATGCCGAGTAGCTGGTAGAGTTCTTTAATTATAGCAGATGCAAAATTTTTTCCTGGAGTGTAACTGAAGAGACACTCCGAATCTGGAAATCCAATGCTGTATCATTATCTCTGTTACTGTAAGAGCCTCTTAATCAGGAATAAGCTACGCTTCAGGCCCCACGGTGAAGTAATCACTGACAAAAAGGATGTATTTGTTGCCATGGCAAAAGTTCGTGGCAAATGTTCCAGGATGTCAAATACAATACGTTCAAAAGACGCTCCTTCGTTGTAACGTTGCATTTGACCTCGACTGCCTTTCTTCGGTTCTTTCCGACACGCACGCGCATCGTAAGATTGGCACTGCTTTTACATATCATCCTTTGCATTACTCCAGTAGAAAGCTGTCTGCAAAGTCTTCAGTATTCTGAAATGGCCTCCTGTTGGACTGCTATGTAGTTCTTTAAGGACGTCCGGGATCTTGGAAATAGCAGCTGCCGTGGGCTAAGTCTTTCTATCACCCGATTCGAATTTCCGGTACAAAACGCCGAATATGGAGTGAGTCCCAAAAAGCATTTGTTTGAGCCCATTGCTTTATGGAGTTAGATTTTATGAGGGTTTATTGTTCATAGAAGTTCAGAGTTTTAGTATTAATTTTTAGTAGATACTTATTTATATTTTCTTTGCCCGACACCAATGAAAGTTAAGACATGTTAAAAGTTAAATTATTAAGAACTAATTTTTTTTTAATTTAACGGAATCAACATTATTTTTCAAATAGATTATAATGTTCTAGATTCATTTATAGTCTTTATCAGCTAGAATACTTCAGAACTGTTAGCGAATGATAGCTAACAAGCCCAAAGAAGGGTAACATTACCCTTTTCTTCAACTCATAATATTCACAGATGGCCCCTTTCGTGTTTACAAAAAGCCTCCACTTGGGCGTTAACATAAGACAGAAAATAAGAAACTAGTCTAATAAGGAACTAACTAAACTAAAAGCTAGCCAAATCTCCACAGAAATAAGTAATAGAATTGGCCGGCCGTTTTTCAAGCCCACCGGCGAATGTTAGCAAGCACGTAACAATACGGCCGAACGTAGTAAGATTTGGCTTAAAGCAACAATGTCGCCAGAAGGCAAAACACGCTCTACTAACTTCTAAACTCTTCTTCTGAAGTGACGCACACTTCAACTTAAATACTGGTTCTACCTTAGTTACATAAAACGAGATCCTGAAAATTCCTTCTTGCAGAGAATTAAGGTAGATGGAAAATAAGAAATTAAAGGGAAGCGTGTTTAAAAATAAAAATTAAAAAAGAAAATCTGAAAGGTTTCAGATTTTAAATTAAGTCCAAAGAAGCGTTTTTTTAACATTTTGTGTGTTACCTGTATTTATAAAATATCATGTTCTTCGCACTTAAACCATAAAACTCAGTTAGAGATCAATATCGCAACATAATTTTAAACTGAGATTAGCTTTAGAATTTCCTTTACGCAGTCTCACGCGCTGGAGATAAAAATGTTTTTCTGTGCAACAGTACCATTGCTCGCTTTGTAATCCTTGAGTCTGTTAATCAGAAATTCGTTAAAATTGTACAAAATATGAAATCGATAATAAAACAAATTTCAAATTTCAAATTTGGACTTCCAGATGACCATATTCGCAGGAGGATTACGTCATTCAAAATTCGATGGCTCTAGGTACCACCGTTTTATCACAATGCGAGAAACATACATACATTTATACACATTCTTCATTATTTAATTTCTTTAAATATAATATAGGGCTGCAATATTTGGTGACAACAGTTTAAAATTGAACCGATATTTAAGGTTTCCCACGCAAAATCGCAAAACGAAAACAATAGTCCTTCAAAAACAAAGACCCTTTGGACTAATAAATATAACTATTAGGAAATTAAACTAAATCCCTACAAGATCATTGGATTAAATGCATATCTCTTACTTTAAAATTTCAAATATTAATAATGCATTCTGCTTTTGTTTTGCGGAAATATAAGTGAGCTACATATAATTATAAATCACAGGTAATTTCATTAAAATAATAAATGATTATTGAAACTTTAATCTAAGAGAAACGGAGTGATGCAATGTAAAGCATCACTTTTGAAGACTTTCCGTACAGCTTTTAAGGTAAGATTTACGAGATAAGAGTTTGTGCAATTGGTTATATAGATTATGAGACGGCCAAGCTTAATCGATGTTATTGACGAGGAAATATTTCCTTCCTCAGCATACTCTCCCAAATAGATTAATAACTCATATCTTGCAAGAATTTATATGTAGTTTGTCAAACTAAGCTATGTGTCACTGATTAGTAAGTATGCTAACTCATGCATGAACGCAAACAGATTGCTCCAAAATTTCCGTACTCCCTAAGGTCCATGATTTAGATTTATCACATACAAACTAGTACAGTTTCCAACACAGTAATTATAGTTCAGTGCCATTATAAATATATCTTCAGAATATGATATTGTGCTTCAATATAGGTTATTGTTTACACTACGATTTGAAATATTTATACAAATATTAAACTCAATTTTAAGCACAAACTATTTGAATTGCATGTTATTAAAGATTAGCAAAAGATCTTATTAATTTAAATTTGTTAATCTTTTTAATAAAGCTGGAATAATATATTCGAAATTCTCAACAACTCGCCGTAATGTTTCTGTGAAACGAGTTACATTTGAAAAAATTAATTCTTCAAAACTAGTGTACGCTATCACTAATTTAACAAACAATAACATTGAAATTATTCACTGAGAGAAAATCATTTTATCAAATTAAAAATATATATTAGTTTCTTAATAATTCTATAAATGCAAAACGTGATGCATCATTGATTCAAATATAATGCTTCTCTAAAATATAAATTTGTAAAGTATTTTCGTACTCTTTACTGGGTGGCATCGTAGTATAATAAGAAGCAAGTCCAACTAACAAACGAGAGGTCCCGCATTAAAATCCCGCCGACAGCACTGCACATTTCTTTTCCTTCCTGTTTCGAGTAATACCTAATCGCTCTCCAAGTGAAGGTTAAAACTGAAATGTAGTGGACGATTATTTGTCACTACCTGGATTTGGTTGATGGGTCCTCTTCTCCTCAGTCGCCTCCGAACGGAGAGCGCATGTACGGAATTTTTCTCTTTTTCCGCGTGCCTTCATGGCGTAACTGGAAATACATGTAGCTAGCAGCCTGGAGATCAAGACTTCGAATTTTAGCAACGTTGATGTTTCTTGTTTCTTGATACGATATGAACCTAATTACTTCACAAATTAATTAAACAATTATTTGCTTCATAAACGCTTTCAAAAGCATGTTAACAAGTAGGTATTACTTTTTAATTCAGAATATTAATTTTCACATTTAAGTAAATGAGCTTATCATAAAACAACTCCCACGAGATGATCAGTAGAGTAAAGAGTAGCAGGTATTTTTTATAAAAAAAATACATTTCTGTCGCATGTTGTTCCGAGCAAAACATCCAGTAACCTGTAATGTTAGGCTATAAAAATTGCTCTAAATGGAAATACACTAGCTTGAAATAAAAAGATCCGAGGGTAGAATGAAAAAGAACCGGGAACTAAAATTTTGGTTAACACCAAATTGCACATGAAAGTGGAAAATGTGTTTATGATACGAAACAAGTAATATGCATAAATATGAAAACAGTATTTTCATTTTCGTAAATTATTGAATGATGTCACATTTGGATCATTAACAAAATAAGATTTAAAACCCAAAAATAGCAAACAAAACTTACATTAATAAAATATGTGGCCACCCAGGAACTTTACACAAACTTTATAACGTCTGCTCATTGTTTCTAAAAGGTGATTAAACATTGCAAAATTTAGCAGTGGCCCTTCCTCTATTGAAGCAGTTTCCAAATCTCTCAGATTGGCTGAAAGAGGTGAACGTGCAGAGCCAGCAAACCGAGAACATAAAGATTTTCAAATCAAACGCTCCCCAGTCTACGTGCAACCTTTGAGGACATCGGCTTGATGGCGATGGGCATTATCATTAATAAGGAAGAAATCAGGATCAGGCAGCTATAACATAGAGTCTAACGTTTGAGGGGAGGATTTTATTCCGATAGCACATGGCCATCACAAAGCTGTCTTTAAAGATGTGTAGATGCTGTCACCTATAAATAAATGACGCTTGGTACTCCTATGGACATTATTGCACGTGCCTCGTTTCCTCGATGATCTTAAATGCTTATTATCTAATTTTAGGGGAAATCTGCTATCTGAAGCAAGCCCTCTGTACTAGGACTTAGTGAAACATAGACACTGGGTACTCACATTTCGTACAATCTTCCTACGTGAAGATATCGACGCACAGTTCTGGCATATATTGTCTTACCAAGTTGCGCTGTAACCATTGTTATAACAGTTTTCAAAGTGGCTCATTAATTCAGCTTGACTGTTATAGAAATACATTCGTGTGCAAAATTAAGAGAATTTTCAAATTTAATCCATTTTTGAGAAAATTATTAAACCAAAGTTACAAGTTATGCCTCGTAAATTCTGTAAATATTCAGAGTCGAATACGTAATCGTGCCCGTGCATGTCTGCACAGCAATGATTGTCGAGGAGATATAAGCGCACGAGGGTTTTTCGGCGATTTGCGGGATCGTACTACTTTACGACATTCACTGCGTTTCGCTCAAACGTTGGGTAAATTTTACAGGTTTATCAGGTAAAATGAGTAGCCACAAATGTACAAATGACAAAATTAGATGGAGAATCATCAATACATTAGAATCAGGACAATCACAAGCCCGGGTGGATAGAGAGTTCAATATAATGCCCAGTGCTGTCTGCAATTTGTGAAACAGTTTTAGGATAATGAATTCATAACGAGAATATCTCTTAATTTGTGTATATTCGGACAGTCAGTAGTGATTAACTGATTATATATGGGTCGCTCAAATGAAAGTGGCACTACAGGCGATTTAAGAAATGGTTTAATAATATTAATATAAATTAGTATATAAAAGAAAGAAGTATTACTGTTCTGTCGTAGTGCCTTTTGGGAGGAACACTACTGAACATGGTTAACAATTTGTCTCAAAGCTAAACACCAAAAAATATCATTGCGTTGTGAATTTTACCAAAACAACCCATGAACCTTGATGCTCGTGAACTTACTGCAAATTATGCATCTCAAAATGTGTAACTTAAACATAACAAAAACACAGAAATAGATATTGAATTTTAAGAAAGTCTTTAGTGTTTATTTCTTCAAATTAAATCAAATATGACAATAACAATGAGATAATAAAAATTTGTTTAGCCCTTCCCAGGGAGTGAAAAAAATAACCTGAGAAAATTCCATTACATTTATATGTGTTTTTAACAATTCCGTGATTTCAAAATAAAACATCAAATTTCTGTAAGTGTTAACTAAGCATAACAATTTCATTTTAGTAAAATTTTTAAATTCATAACAAAGTATTTCTTTACACCTATGAAGGTTCTTTCACCTTATTGTTGCACCTTAATTAAAAGAATATAACATTTAGAACAAATCTAAATTTATCCCTTATTATTGCACAGAAAGTTAAAGAATACTACTACTCAGAACAATCTTAAATATCACATCTTATTATTGCACAGAGAATAAAAGCTTCTAACATTCAGATTCAATTAACTGAGTTACAACAAAATCATCCTGATAGGAAAATTTAGAGTATTAAAACAGAAGCAATGCTATTTCAGTTAACAATTTATTTAACCTTAGCAAGGACAGTATGCTCATCAAATAAAATTGATATTTAAATTCCTCAACACCTCAGAACCCTAAAAATAAATGCAAACAATTTTTTTAATTAAACCAAAATTGCATTTTTTTTATTTAAGGCTGGAAATATAGCTATAGACCCGATAGATTGCTACTTAACAAAAATAAAAAGAAAAATAATAACTCTTATTTTCCCTTCTGTCTGACTGCATCAATGGCCAGGTGGAAAAGGAAAACCTGGAACCTGGGTGGAATAAAAAAAAACAGTTCGTGATGAAAGGCGATGAACTTAGGTAAAAAGTGGAGGAGAAACACATTCCTGTAGTTGATCATAAAAGAACAGATGATTCCTCAATTAGGTCTGGAACATGTTGATGAAGAAGTACTGTTGAATCCAAAGCGGAGAGAGGAACTTAGGTAGAAGCCAGGATGGAAAACCTCGTTCAGATTTATTATGCATTTCTGTAGTTCATCATAAAAGGACCGTTGATACAGCAATTAAGTGGATGCGTAGATTTCCCGAGCATTTCGTTAGATGATGTTTTCTTGAATCCACTGAGGAGGCATATTTTCTCTGTTCTCGGGCAATAGCCATGAGAACCTCGGTTTAAAGTATCCCAACGCTTAGATGAGACTACACAATAAAACAGCTACAAAGCGAGAGCCAAAGAATGTGGCCAAAAGGGCGGAGCAACACCTGCAACGCCTTTTTGTTAAGAGAGGAGTTCCATAAAACGCCAAAACCTGTTAAAAGGGTGAAAAATCCAATATGACAAACCCCGCCTTATAGCCCTGTAAAATTCCTCTTCTTTCCGAGGCGTTGAACTAAACACAATTTTAAACATCGCCAGACATCGCCAAGACTTGGAACACCTGCAAGGCCGATCTGGCAAACATAAAACTCACTCCAACGGAAATCCCCTTCACATGTAAGCAAGAATGTTAGAAAACTGCATTTTTTCAGTTCCTCCTCCCTCACATTTGACACAATGAAAAAAGGAAAATTCAGTTAAATAACTTACTCTCATTTAAAATCTGTTAAGGCTATAATCTTCAAAGCGATCTTAAATTAAAAAGCTAATTTTTCCGCTTCTAGTGGTATAAATTAAGAATGGATACACTTAAGTTAAGTAATATAAAATTAAGATAATTGAGTAGGAAAGTACCCAATTCCATTGAGTGTTTTAGCACGTTTACGAGTAATGAGTAGAAAGTACGTATCAATCTTAGCTACCAAAAACCCTAATTAAAATTAAACAAAAAGCACAGATATTAAATAAAATAAACGTTGTGTAGCATAAATTTAGAATAATAATACACTCACGTTTGTGAAAATTGCAACACCAAGAAGGAATCGTCATAATTGAATGCAATTTAATACACAGTTGAGTGGTAGTGGTACAAATAAATGATTAAATGTTCAAAGCAAACAAACAAGAACAAGAGATCAGAATCAGTATTTTGTGTGGCCACCACGCGCCGCAATAAGTGCTGCTACACGACGTGGCATGGAGTCAAACAAAGTTTGAATGTCTGACTGAGGAAGAGCATTCCATATCGTTTGTACGCGTACCCAAAGTTCGTCTGCAGACGCAACAGGACGAGGATCACGAGCAAGACGCCGACCAATGACATCCCACACATGTTCAATTGGCGACATATCCGGGGAACACGCAGGCCAAGGAAGAAGCTGTACCTGCTGCGCTGCAAAGAAGGATTTAACAATCCGAGCAGTATGAGGGCGGGCATTGTCCTGTTGAAATACAGCGCCTGGCAAGCTTTGAAGGAAGGGAACAGCTTCGGGCTGTAGAACTTCACGGATATACCGGTTGCTGTTCAGATTGCCCACAATTCGTAGCAATTGAGATCGTCTATGATATGCTATGGCGCCCCAGACCATAACTCCGGGTGTTCGTCCACTGTGGCGTTCGATAATGCACTCCGGAAGGTGGCGTTCACCGGCATAGCGTCTGACACGAATGCGGCCATCATGGTACCACAAATTAAAGCGGGATTCGTCAGAAAACACGACATGCTGCCAATCAGCACGCCAGTCTCTATGCTGATTGGCCCATTGTAGCCGCAGGCGGCGATGGTCGTGCGTTAGGGGGATCCTGTATAAAGGAGTCCGTGCGCGCAGTCCACACTGCAGCAGACGTCTACGAATTGATGAAGCACACAATGAAACACCTGTAGCTATTGACCACAGTGCTGCCAATTGTCTAGAGGAAGCTGTACGGTCCGTCCGCGCCATGCGGACCAGGTGTCTATCATCGCGAGCTGACGTCACATTTCGGGGTCCACTCCCGGATTTCCGAGTTGTCCGACACTCGTCCGTCCACTGCTTCCAAACGCGCATCACTGTGCTGCTGTTACGCTGCACACGAGAGGCTACTGCACGATACGACAATCCAGCTTCACGAAGGCCGATGATTCTCCCTCGTTCAAACTCTGTAAGTTGTTCAAATCTCGCTCTCTTTCGTCGACGAGGCATAAGTACAGATTGAGTTAACGTTTACCACTAGCAGATAACCACCGATAACCATACACTCCTCGCTACAGCCGTCTATTTATTCGGATCCATCAGCCGTTCAGAGGGCGCTGCTCAGCATACGCATGCGCTACGGATTTGCAATTCTAATCATTTGCATATCATGCGCTACTTTGCATTTCCTGAAAATTTCAGCTCACTCGCGTAAGTCCTTCATGGTGTTGCAATTTTCACAAACGTGAGTGTAAAATTAATTCTTAATAAGTCATAACTTAAATAATTAATTGAATTTGCTACACAACATTACAGACGTAAGAGATAGGCTAAACAAAGTCACCTTGTAGGTTGAAACAAGTGTACCAGGGTCATCGAGATGACGGATATCTTGCGTGAAGGAGCTCCAGGGTTGGTTGTGGAACCAATTTTCAACGGCAGCTTCGACCTCATTATCGTCCTCAAATCGCTGTCCCTTCAGAGGTTTCTTGAATGGACCGAAGATGTGGTAGTCAAACGGAGAGAGAGTCAGGCTGTAAGATGATGTTCGAGAACCTCCTATAGGAATTGCCGTATCAATGTTTGCAAAGCCACAGCCACATGAGGACGAGTATTATCATGCAAGAGGATAACCCCATCCTGACAGCATGCCACGTCAGCTGTTCTTGATATTCTGTCTCAGTTTCTGCAGTGTGGCACGGTACGTGGCAGCAGTGACAGTCGTGCCCGGAGGTAATCATTTTAACAGTAGTGGGCCATCGACGTCAAAAAAGCACGTTAACATGACTTTACCAGCTACAGTGGACTCCAGTTCTTCGGGCGTGGGGATAAAAACTGTCGTCATTCCATGTTCATGCTTTTGGTCGCTGGATCAAGGTGGCAGCACCATGTTTCATCTGCGACAATGATCCTTAAAAGAACTTTGTTCCCCATTTCGTGCTACCCTATAATGTGTTGTATGGAAATAGACATACGATGAATCTTCTGATCCGTTGTCGAATGTTTTGGCTTCCATTATGCACAGACCTTGCAATATTACAACCTTTCACGCAGTATTGTGTGCATACTTCCTATGCTCAGAGACATTTCCTCTGCTATTTCTCGAATGGTCATCCGTCGATTCATTTTCACGAGACTATCCATATCTACAACTGCTTCCTGGGTGATCACCATATGCGCTTGATCAGGTTGTGGCCTGCCACTTCTTCCACTACGAAAATCCCTACTTTACCGGAACACCGATCTGTGTTTCATATACTCCATGCCATACACGTTTTGCTTTCGACTATGGATTTAAGAAGCACTCACATTTTCCGCTGTTAAAAATTGCACGACCGAAAGTTGACATCGTTTGCAGGCAGCCTTGATGCGAACGATGCTTTTTATATTGCTCCGACACTATCACACACGCATCCTGCAGGATCTTACGATACAGCATGCACTTTCAGCACCTGTATAGGGTCATGCGAAGTCATCTTTCGCTTCAGATGGCGGAGTTATTATAGCAATGCCACTTTCATCTGAACGACCCTTATACAATATTTACATACTGCCATCTGCATCCGCAACGTTTTTAACAACGCTTTCGAAAACTGCTAAATTTCAGTACGTACTAAACGTTTTCCATCTAGGGTATTTGAATTCAAATCAGTCACAAATAGCGTTTCATTAAAAGCTTCGAAAAAACTAGGTAAACACAACAAAACTATTTATTTTATTTAATCTGTATATTTCAAAGTATTACAAATTATATCTTGACTGATTCTCCGTCAGCATTATGTACGTAGAAGATACATATAATATTTTGTAATTAACTGTTGCAGTGTCTAATTTCTTCTTAGTTGTCATACCGTGATTGAGAATTTCAAAACTTTAAGGTTTTCTTTCAACTGAATCTAACACTTTTATGTTGGTCTGGTTTAATAAGCCTTATTTCACCACGGCTGTTAGTAACTCTCTTCAGTTTCTAATGTTTCTTGTAGTAGCTATTCTATCCCAATGTCAAGCATTTCGAATAAAATTACATGTATATACATTAAATCTATATTCTTGTTTTTAACACTACGATTCTAAAACAAAATCTAAGTTCACAGCATGAATTAAATATAATAATATGAATGCCTAAAATTATTCCAATAACTTTAGTGACTAATGATTAAAAAAATTCCAAATTAATTACAAAAAGTCAAAGATGAAGGAGTTTTAACGTTTTTTTTCTCAGAATTTTGTGTTGGTAAAAAAATGGAAACTTTTTGATCCAACTTTTGATCCAATTTTTTGAAACTTTGATCCAACTGTTTGAACCACCAACTGTGACATTTTTGTGTATATCGAACGAGGGATTAAGGGAGCTGAAAATTCAGCATTCGGCAAGCATTCGGAAGATTCAAATGAATCAGAAATCCCACTTATCGAGTAGCAATGGAACATGCTGGAGAATAGATTTTAATCAGCCAGAATAATATTTATTATATGAGATTTATTTTGAAATATGAATAATATAAATATAAGTCTCTATGCCATAAGATAAAATGTTGTTTTTTTATGTAAAAATAGGAATAAAAAGAGAAGTGTTTATTTATGTAAAAGTAGGAATAAAATAATTGCAATTTAAAGATACTACACTGTTTCACTCACCGGTACACTGTAAGACAGAATCGAATGAAAGCGACTGAACGACACAAATACACACTGATTAAGATTCCTCGCAGATATGGTTAAATATTTGTAGAAATCCACTCCATAATAAGTTTAACTTGGACCTTACGAAGATTGTCAGAAGACCTACCTTTCATCCTGTGGAAATAACACCTGAATCAGAAGGAATGTTTAACCAGCCTTTTTAATGAAAACACGTAACTAAACAGATGTTAACTCGTGCTTACAATTTAAATCTTTGGAGCTTGCGAGATTTCATGTAATACAGGAAGTGGATTAAAAGTAAAAGTAAACGTGATGCTAGAGACTCAAATTGTAAAATTCTAACAAGAGTTGCCTCACTTCTAGCCAAATACACGAGTGATTTGGCTAGCAAAAACGCTACCGTCAGTTACCAAAATCTTAGAGCTGGACAAGGAAATATGACAATGGTCAACGTCCTCATTTGCATCTTCACAGACAAGAAATGGAAAACATCCAACAGTTTTTCAAGTATCTCATTCACATCCGTATTTCATTTACATTCTGGTGAGAGCTAACGATAATTAGAAGTCATAGTGACATTCAAATGAAGTGACAGTGAGTTAATTAACATAAAGCTTTTAAAATTAGCATTTAATGAAGTGAGATAAATGATAAGAATTATTTCCACGCATTAAAAGTATTTCAACAAAATAGAAATGAAATTGCAAATTTAGACGATAGTATTACAAAAAATAAAAATGGTAAGATATATTTCCTAGAAAGTAACACTACCGTGAAATACTGCTGCAGAGAAAAGTTAGATAGAATATTCCATTTGAAAATAAAACTAAAAATTTTCAAAATTTTTTCTTTATATTTAGCAACACAGTGATATAACTGGTAATATAAATTGTTTCCACTTATTTTACTGCCAAAAAACGTAGAAATACTGAAAACTGTTAATTAAAATAAAAGCTTAAAAGTCACATTTGTGAGACATTTTAAACAATAAAAGCCAGAAATATTTGTTAGACATTTTAATCAGTTCCCGTGCTGCCATTTTACGCTTACACTAAATTTTGAGGGAATAAACATGGGTGGTGATGTATAGCTCACCGAAAAAAATTAAATAGATATAAAAACTAGTATTAAGTTGTGATATCTTCTTGTTAAACGTTTGGAGTGACAGCTGAAGTAAGTGCAGAAACCAGGCAGGAGAAGGGTTACAAGAACCTTTTATTAAAACTCTTTAAAATTCACAATGCGTCAACTTGACACCAACAAACTATTCCTCGCTTGGTCGGTAACTCAACTAACAAGAACTAAACTAAAACTTCAAAGAGATTAACAAACAGTAGAATTTTTTGACCAGGGCTCAGATAATCCTGTTACCCAAAACCGCGTCGAAGTCTCGTGGCAGATGTTACCCACTTTAACCAGCAATAAATGCAGACTCAAAAGCTTACACTAGAAAGGTACGATGCTTGTCCATACTCTCTTTTTACTTTCTTCTAAAACACTTTTCTCCTAAAGGTAGAATTTGCATCTTTCACGCGCGCTACCAAATTTAAATATTCTGCCATTGACAATTAGGGAATGAAGGCTTATAGGAAAGCATAAATTTAAAACTTAATTGGTTATTGAAAATAATTATAAATCCCTACAAAGGGTATAGCCTATTAAGTTTAACAAAAGTAGTTTAAAAAATTGTAGCTAATTTGGCTTCTTTTTCAAGCGCTATTTTTTCCTTTTCTTTCAATAGTAAAAATAGGAGTCGGAAATACTAATTTAGCACGTTGACTTCTAACTATGAGCTTACTCGTAATCTTTTGTTTTTGTTTAAGTCTACCAATCGGAAAAGTGGTGCTTTAGTTTCCTCTAACTAATGTTTTCTTTGAATATAAGCTTATTTACGAAAAGATGCTTCAGAGAAACTATCTAAAAATCAAAGCTGGCTACACGAATTGAAACTTTATTAATAAGTCATAGAAGCATAAATATTTTACAAATTAAACAACAGGGATTTTTTTAACATTTGTGACACTTTCTAAGATTATCTCTTGCATACAAAGGCTCTTTTCTCTTCATTAAGTAGACCCAAAATAACCCATATTTGGGAGTTTTTTAGTCTGAGTACAAATTCGGTATGGCTTTGTCAGACGGTTGATTTTTCAATGGCTGAGATGGTCATAAATAATAAC
>KK116875.1:363049-377554 GCA_000611955.2 Stegodyphus mimosarum | reverse complement strand
AATTTTTTAAATTTTGGTTATGTTGTGGTTAGAAGGTGAATAATAATCAAATTCGCTTCTGACATCAAAGCTCTGAAATGTGCCTTGCTTATCAAAATTTTAAAAGTGACATAAAGAATTATTTAGTTGTAATTTTGGATTTTTTGAAAGCTTATAGAAGAAAAATCAAATTCAGTCATATATACATTCTAGATAAAGGCAAATTGAGTTCAAACATTATCCTTATAGTTCGTGAAGGTATTGGTACATATAGATTTCTAAATTTCATGCTCCTATACATTTCTGAATAAATTTTATCAGTGCGTAAAATTTCAAATTTCAGCTATGTTAAAGGTATTTCATTAAAGATATAGGCTAAGATAACTTGGGGATATAGAAGAATTCAAAGTAACACAAATTATTGATGCTTCGCTATTAAGGAAGAGGAACCTGAGACTGACCGGCTGAATCGACAGTGTAATATTAAAAATATGCGGAAACAAAAGTTGCCTTTATGCCTTCGGTTACTTAAAAACTTGAAAAATATCCCGTGCCTTCGCCGGGATTCGAACTCCTCACCTCCCTCATACACGTGAAATGGCCTTCCAGTTAGACCAGGAAAGCATGGAAAAGAAGGAGGCAAACGCCAACTCCTGGTGGTGATGAATTATCGTCCACTACTTTTTAGTTCGAGTGCCACTTAGAGTCATTAAATTTGAAATTGAAAACGTGTGGAGTGCCCTTGCTGGAGTTTAAGCTTCAGACCTTCGGATTACGCATCAAGTGTGTCTCCAGTTACACCAGAAAGGCACGCGGAAAAGAGGAAGAAAATACTTTATAGCCTAATTTTAAGTTTTATATCAAGATGTTTCTTCTTCTATTTGATGTAACGACCTTTTTCAAGAAAGGATTGAAAATAATTGTTTGTATGTACATTGGTGTCGTTGTATCGGTCATTTCTAAAGTTAATTGTTGAAGTACTGCCGTGTAGAGGGCCTACATTTGTAGCATTCATTATTTTAATTAACCAAATTATTTTTAGTTTGAACTTTCCTATCGATATCTCAAAGTTTCAGTTGCTGCCCGAATTTAGCGCGAGCGAGATATTTATGCAAATCGCATATATCTGTTAGCAGTTAAAAGGCAGGAGTTAACGTGGGGAAAGACAGAGCCTTGGATTTATCGCCGTAAGGCTGTGCGCGAAAAGATTTCCTCTGTCTACTGAAAGTTCGCCTTCATAGGCAATTTGCAATTTCCAGTGTTTGCTAGTGAAATTCGCATTATTGCATTTCACTAAGAGTTAAGCTTCCCTCGCCGTCCTACTTAAGCTAAGTTAGGGAATTGAATTTGTTAACACACTTTATTTTTCATATTATTTTAGTTCAGCCCAAGTAGTGGCTTACTCTCAATTTGAAGAGTTGTAAATATTTGAATTAAAGGGTCACTTTTAAACCCTCCTTCTGACTTTGTAGTTCTTCAACACTAAAGGACATAGCCTAGATTTGCTCACTGTCCTCCACATAGGGTTTCACAGTTTATGCTCACGAAGAAAGTCAAGAGATTGAAGGAGAAACCTTATACTGGCGCCCGAACATCTAAAATGATGGAAGGAAGTTGGAATATGCCTACTACATCCCAAAATCCAGCTGCAATGCCTGATGGATTTGGATTCATAGTGGAAACCATCAGAGCAGCCATGAAGCCGGCAGTAGTTTTTGATGCCAGAGGACCTGTGAACACATTCCTGGAAAAGTTAGAAGCGCATTTTTTGCTGTATCCAGTTCCGGAACATCAGAAGGTCATATTAGCGACAGGAGCATTGAGGGGCCAAGCAGCGACCTGGTATAAGTGCATCGGAAAATGTCTGCTGGGAGAACCAGGAACGCCGACTTACACGTACGAGAATTTTAAACTAGCAATTTTGAGAGCGTTTCCTGTGGTTAAAGACCGTGCGAAACTCGAAGCTGAGTTGTTTAGCAAGTACCAACAGCGGGTGGATGAACTATCGGAATTTATTTTGAGAAAAATACAAGTCTTTAAATTATTGTATGGCACGAGGCCGGACCCGGAGATTATCCAGATAATCCTGCCCAGATTGTTACCATCGATACAAGATTTCATGGAGCTAAGAAATCCCGTAACGCTGGACAAGCTGTTTGAACTCGCCGTACAATTCGAGAGCCGGCGAGCGGCCGAAAATCAACGGAGACAATCGTATGAACAGCGGCTGCAGGGGAACCAGAATGCCGAAGGAAGAAACAGACGATGGCCGAGAACTACTGGTACCAGTCAAAATGCGAGCGGTCAACCGCGCCAAGTACAGCGCCAACAAAATAATTCCAACTACGGAAGAAAATCATTCTCCCCAGGCAGAAGCCAGCAACAGAAGAAAACACCCGCAAAGCATTTAAACTACTAAGGAATATTGCGGGGAAGGGGGTGCAATGTTCCGAGGAGAAGAAAAATCCCTCTGAAGTACAGCTAAATACGGTCATGGTGAGAAACATTGAATTACCGAGACTGCAGTTACTAATTAACAACGTACCCGCTACAGCTCTGTTGGATACCGGCGCTCAAGGAAGCTGTTTGGCAGAAGAATTTTTTAAGAAGCACTTTCGTAGATATCGTCTGCATAGCGTGGAAGGAATGAAGGTGGTAGCAGCCCAAGGAAAAACGTGTCAATGCATGGGAAAAATCGAGCTGTACATCAAAATCGGCGAAGAACAAAAAAAAATTATGTTTCTTGTAGTGAAGAACCTCCAAGCATCGGTTATTTTAGGAACAGATTTCTTTGCAGCTGTGGATGCGAAAATCGATTTTGAAAACTCCACCTTGCAAGTAACCATGGACCCAGTGAAAAAGAAATCAACACCTCCCCCTGAAGTGGATTTAAGCCATCTAACGCCCGAAGAACAGGACAAGTTTCGGGAGATGGTAAGTTATTTTGCTGATTTATTTGATGACATTCCTGGATTCACACAGATCGTAGCACACGAAATTAAATTAACTACGGATGAACCTATACGTCAGCGTCCTTACAAGTACGATAAAGTTAAAGAGGAAATAATAAAATACCATATTGATGAAATGTTAAAAAACAAAATAATAACTCCTATTTCGAGTGCATATGCGAGTCCGGTGGTTTTATGTAAGAAAAATAATGATTTGCCGTTAACTGATCCATTAAGGTACAGGTTCGCTATTGACTACAGAAAGCTTAATAGTATAACAAAATTTCCAACTTACCCACTTCCGGTAATTGATGAAATTCTAAGAAGTATTAAATCAACAAAATACATAACCACGCTAGATTTGACATCAGGATATTTTCAGATAAGCATAAAGCCGGAAGATGTTCACAAAACAGCATTCATAACAAAATACGGTACATATGGCTTTTTGCGTATGCCTTTTGGATTGTCGGGAGCCCCGGCCACGTTTCAGAGGTGCATGGACAAAATTTTAAGGCCGGTAATAGGAAAAAGTACATTTATTTATCTTGACGATATAATTGTTACTTCAGAGTCGCTGGAAGAACATATTAAAGACCTTCGAGAAGTCTTTACTCTTTTGAAAGATGCAGGACTTAAAGTGAACATTAAGAAATGTAAATTCGCGGCAAAAGAACTCAAATATTTAGGGTACAAAATTTCTCAAAGGGGGATCGAAACAGATAAATCTAAAGTTATAGCAGTGAAAAATTACCCAATTCCGAATACAGCCAAAAAGTTAGCGACTTTCTTGGGTATGTGCTCATATTATAGAATTTTTATTAAAAATTTCGCAGAAATTGCTGAACCATTGTTAAAGTTGAGAAGGAAAAGAGTTCGTTTTGCGTGGTCTTCAGAAGCAAACGCCGCGTTTGAGAAGTTAAAAGAATCTTTAATTAATGCACCGGTTCTAAAGTTCCCAGAGAAAGACAAGGGTCTAGAAATTTATGCAGACGCATCAGATTACGCAATCGGAGCCGTGTTAACACAAAATAGAAAAGCGATTGCCTTTTTTAGTCGTACATTGAATGATACGCAAAGAAATTATTCGGCAACGGAGCGTGAAACTTTAGCAGTGCTCGCAGCTGTTCAAAAATTTTGTGTATATTTTGGGAGTTCTCCCGTAACAGTATATTCAGATCATGCGGCAGTTACCAGATTATTTTCAGGAAAGAATCTTTCGCCACGCTTAATTCGGTGGACCCTAAAGTTGCAAGAATTTAATCTCATTATCAAACACACACCGGGAAAAGACAATGTAGTGGCCGACGCATTATCTAGAATAAAGTTAGACGAGAACGGCGAGAAAGTAAAAATAGCGATGCTTCAGGCAAAGGTCATTGACTCTCGAGAGACTGTAATAGAAGAAATTGCTAGGGATCCCGAATTCGGAAATATTTATAATTATTTAAAAGACCCAGATAACTTCCAGCATATAGACATTAATGCAATACGAAGCAGAGCACAGAACTATGAAATCATTGATGGTCTCTTATTTTATACTAAAGTTACGAATCAAAATAGTGAATACAGACCAGTCATCCCGGCCAAATTAATTTTAAGTATCTTGCAAGAGCTCCACGATTCGCCTGTCTCGGGCCATTTTGGAATTAGAAAAACAATACAACGCGTACGCGAGGCGGTATATTTTCCGCAATTACAAAAGATAGTTAAAAATTACTGCCAGACTTGTCACACGTGTCAGATAAATAATGACGTAAATTTCCGCCCGGCCGGGTTATTAACTAGTATTGAGTCTAGGTTCCCCAATGAAATAATTGGTATTGACCTCTTAGGCCCCTACCCCAGGAGTCATGTAAATAAGGCACGATTTTTATTAGTCATTGTGGATCATTTCAGTAAATGGGTTGAGTTGATACCACTTAAGCGGGCTTCAGCAAAAGTCGTTGCAGATTCGTTTTTGAACAAATATATTTTAAGATATGGATGTCCAGCGAGGGTGATTAGCGATAATGGTCCCCAGTTTGTAAGCAGTACATTTAAAATGATGTGTGACAAGTTGGGCATTAAGCATATGAAAATGGTACCCTACCGCCCACAATCAAATATAGCGGAACGGGTAAATAAGAATATTGTAAAATTGATTAGAAATTATGTGCAAAAGCACCATTCTAACTGGGATGACTGCGTCGAAGAATTTGCATTCGCCCTCAGAACGGCTAAGCACGAGACAACGAAGAAATCCCCCGCCGAATTGTTTTTGGGCAGGAAGATAATGACCCCCTTAGATAAATTATTTTATGTGAAAGATAGAGCGCCGGAATTTCAAATGGGTGAAATAGAAAAAATGTTGAAGGAGGCAGAAAAGTGCTCCCGGGAAGCGCAAAAGAAACAAAAGATTTACTACGATTCAAAAAGAAGAACCGTAGAATATAAAGTGGGGGAGGAGGTGTTGAAACAAGCCCACGCACTTTCATGCGCAGCAAAAGATAAGGTCGCAAAATTTTGCCCAAGATGGCATGGTCCTTTTGAAATTACAAGAATAGTTGAATGCCGTGCATATTTAAAGAATGAGAAGGGCGAAGAGACTGTGGCAAATTTCGATCAAATTAAACATTATTATCGAAGAGCTAATAATAATATTTTGAAAGACATGTTGCAGGGTCCAGCCTCACAGAATTTTTCTAAGATTCAAGAGCCCCAACCAGGTCCCTCAAAAACAAGAGAACCCAGTTTGAAAAGGAGGTTACCAGAAGAGAGGAAGCCGCAGCCGAAGAAAAGACCACCCCAAAAAGAAAAAAGGACAAACGCTAAGCAACAGTCTCAGCAACCAAAGCGTCTAAGGAAGGAACGTCCAAATGAAAACACTATGAAAGCTCCACCACTACGGAGGGAACAGAACGGCGAGAAGCGAGCCGCCGAAGGTGCCAACCCACAACGAAGGAGCCTACGAGTGCAGGAGAAGGAACGAGCCAGTCTGGAGAGGGAGCAAAGACTTCAGCACAAACGGAAAGCGCCACCCACCATTCGTCCCAACAAGGTGTTTCTGGAGGAAAGAAGATCGACAAAACGAAAGGCAGCCCCAGAGTTTCAATCTAGGAGTAACCGCCAAAGAGTGGCACATACTACAGTATATCCAACCTTTCAGGAATGGACAAAAAAACGCCTAAAAGACTGGCAGAAAGATAAGTAGATTCTTTATTTTCTTTAAAATTCACACAGTTATGTTTCTGATTTAAGTGCAAGTTGCAGATTTAAAAGGGAAGTTATCCGAGTCAAAGGCCGGTTGCCGAAAGCGTAAAGGACACGCTTGAAGGAACAAGTTAATTATGCAGCGAAGAAATTCGAGAGTTCAGTTGAAAAACTGTGAGACTTCGTGAAATGTTCTTTGTAATCCAGAACATGGGATGCATCGATTTTAGTCAAAAGACTCTCTGTAAATAGGAAATTGAATTGTGTTAATTAAAAGCAACTAGTACGTAAGTTGTATAGCAAAACTGTTGTATTATATTTTTCTATGTATAAATAATGAATGCATTTAATGTAAAACAGTTTTCTATGTAATGCATGTATTTGTTGTAGCCTTAAGCACTGGTTTTGTTTATATCGAATATTTTGGAAAAGCGTAAAGGATACGCAAGTTAAAATTAAAATGTAATGTAAAAGCGTAAAGCGCGCTAAATTAGAAAGTGAATATATAAGTGTTATTTAACGCAATGAGCATTTAAAGAAAATTTGAATTGAAGATTGAAAGAATGAATTATATGTATGAAATGCAATTGAAATGTTTGAATGTTGTACGTAGTGTTCTCTGGTTTCACACAAAAGTTTAAAGTTCATTTCATGTTAGAACCTCAGGGCATTTCAGATTTGTTTTAGGGGAAGTCTGAGGTCTTGAAAGTCGAAGAATTAACCCCAATAGAATTGAAGTCAGGTGGTAGTTGTGAACACTTGACAAAGTAAAACTGCGTGTTTTTCACAAACACCACATTTGGCCAGAGAACAAGGGGGAAGTTTTAAAAATGAATGAGTGTAAAATGAATGCGTTTGGCGAAAAGCGCTAATAGAAATTAAAAAACGCGAATACCTAAAGCGCGAATAAAAGTCATTACGGAAAGCATCAGAGGAAGGGAATGTTGTACTTTTCAGGTGAAATGTACTTATAACATGAAATTAAAATTTATTTCCTTCCAGATTGGAAGGAACCAGATAGTATCCAGCCAAATTCCTGATGGATCTTTTTGATGTGAAGACGGAAAAAGATATTCTATGTTAAAATATCTAAGACACAAACAGAGAGTTAAACTAAATTTAAAACTTACAATTGTAAAGGATGGCGAATAGGAAGGAAAATTTAGATTTAGAATTTAGCATCTTCACTAAAAGCCGATTTTAGGCTACTTAGTTTCAGACTACTAAATTCTGGGAGCAACTATGTAGCATTCATTATTTTAATTAACCAAATTATTTTTAGTTTGAACTTTCCTATCGAATTCTCAAAGTTTCAGTTGCTGCCCGAATTTAGCGCGAGTGAGATATTTATGCAAATCGCATATATCTGTTAGCAGTTAAAAGGCAGGAGTTAACGAGGGGAAAGACAGAGCCTTGGATTTATCGCCGTAAGGCTGTGCGCGAAAAGATTTCCTCTGTCTACTGAAAGTTCGCCTTTATAGGCAATTTGCAATTTCCAGTGTTTGCTAGTGAAATTCGCATTATTGCATTTCACTAAGAGTTAAGCTTCCCTCGCCGTCCTACTTAAGCTAAGTTAGGGAATTGAATTTGTTAACACACTTTATTTTTCATAATATTTTAGTTCAGCCCAAGTAGTGGCTTACTCTCAATTTGAAGAGTTGTAAATATTTGAATTAAAGGGTCACTTTTAAACCCTCCTTCTGACTTTGTAGTTCTTCAACACTAAAGGACATAGCCTAGATTTGCTCACTGTCCTCCACATAGGATTTCACAGTTTATGCTCACGAAGAAAGTCAAGAGATTGAAGGACAAACCTTATACATTGTACCAATTAAGTATTTCACTCTATATGTAGATGTTTCAGTGTCAGATGTTCGAACATTCGTTTGTTAACTGGCATTCAGCTACTTCCATTGATTAACTCTTCCAGGTGTCGCAAATGATCACATAATAGGGCCTGAAAGTCATTAACTAAATTTCAAATGTGTAATCTAAAGTTCAGTGAAAGAATATGGCACTTTGCAGTCAGTCTCATTGCTTGAGAAATAAATGAGAATACAAATCACAGTGAATTAAGTTGGCTTCATAGTAAGAAAGAGCATGCGAAAGAACAGTCTTGAATCTTAATTCGGCTGGCAGCTCCGCTGCTTGATTTCCTGAAAGGGGCAAACCATCGGAAAATGTTTCACGAGAAAAATATGACACGGATGGTAGAGGACGAATTACCTTGCAGGAAGATGAAAGATGTAATTCTTGTAGTCATATTTTAATATTCCTGGTTTGATGTCGTTCAGAAGGTAGTTAATAGAATTAGCGACTAATGTCTCCAAAGCATAAGCAGAGATATCTTCCTGTAATTCAGAATACTGAAAGCTTTTTCCGTTGCCAAAGGGAAGATTTTTTTTAAATTAAATTCTCGGACATAGTGGGCAGTCTCTGTAGTTGGCCTTACGTCGTACACGTGTTTGCCTTTGAGCTTTGGGTAACTGATAGGTGTAGGTTAAATGGTTCTGTACGCATTTCCTACAGGGAGGAGTATTGTTACAACAAATTTGACTATGGTCGAGTCCTTATCCTCCCAAGGAGATTTCACAGGACCTTTTCCTGGCCGAAATTTGCGGATGCTGATGTTGACAGACACCAGCGTTTCTCAGATTCTAAATATTTCTTCCTACATCATTCTATGAAAGCTTGACGAAAAATATACAGAGGACCGCCACTCCTGATCAGTCTTCTTGAAAAATCTTCCGACTTCAACTGGGTAACTCACTTCACAGAGCTCTTTCTTGATTTTATCCTGCTCCAACTCAACTGGAAGTCCTCTCATCGTTAATTTAAATGACGCTTTAGTTTTAATGCACTGAAGTGAACATAGTTATCCATCAAATGATCGTCGTTTCATTCCATGTTTGAGGTGAATGTTAGCCTAATTTCATCCTTAGTCGAAGTCCCGAAGATCGATGTGTGATGCAACAAAAATTATTTGATCTTTTTGCATGTACGTTTTGGTCTTGGATAGATTATAGGCGGTTATATTTACTTCCCTAGAGTAGGTAAGGGCTCGGTATCTGCGAGAATTATATCCTTCATTTTCTCTACAAGGCCCTGTACATTTATAAAGTGGTTTTCAGTTTGATAAGTACCTATAATCTCCACTGTAGATGCAGATTTGGATGTTTTCGTGAGCCCATCCGTTTTTGAAATACTGGTGGAAAGGGATCATCTTTGATTGAACATTCATCAACAACCATATTGAAGACTTAAATTTGCATTCATGCATTAGCATGACTCTTCCGTAATTAAACGAATTTGAACATAACCTGTTTATCAGTCGCATGTGAACAAACCGTAATAAAACTTACCATCCGTCAGAAGCAAATAAATGCTAAGAGCTACATGTAGTAATGTGCAACGCCAGCTTACAACAGGATCACTCTACACAAAAAATACAACCGCACGCAAGCTGACTGTTACGTTTTCAAAATTCACTTTCCTCGTTCTGTTATAGTTTAAAAGTGCGGTTTCTATATTTAAAGCCAGGGAGCCACGCGGTAGTAAACGGTTGGCTAAAGTTATAGCATAATTTCTATTAAGTGCACTAATTACTTAACTTGAAAGCGATTTCTGGCTCTTATATGTAATGTTTATAAAAACATAAAATGAATACTAAGGTTAAAATAAATGGGTTGCACGTAATTACAGATAAAAGTATACGTTGAGTTCTAAAATAATTTAATTTTTTTAATAAGTACCTTTTACGTATTTACGAAAGCGTGAAAATTGTATTTTCTTTAAAAGAGAATGCATAAAAAATGAAGAAAAACGAAACATGGAAAAAGCAAATTATTTTGAGGAATTCAGGAACGTGGGTTTTCATGATTTGAATATTGATTTAGATTAGTAAAGAAATATCGCAAATTATATCAGGAGCTTTCAAAATAAGGTCTAGTTTGGGAATTTTTTGTGTTAAAGAAATTTTGTTAGAACAGAAATGCTAATAATAATTTTAACGAAGTTTCACCCCTGTAGATCTCATACTTACTAAAATTTCCAATCATTGCAGTTAGAGCTATTGAAATTCTGCTGAATATTTTCATCTTACTTAACTCTTGTTTATAGTTGTTAGTTTTACATGAGGGGTATTCCTTCAAAACTGAAAACAAAAGATTTGTACAGTTAAAAAAAATGTTACGCTGAAAAGAATTCCAATTTTATGTAAATATGCAGGATCGATGTAAAGTCGAAAAACCTAAATAATTCGAACTTTCTTTTTTTTTATAATTCGTTCTTCTTCAAAAATCAAACTTTTCCTCCGTTTGAACATACAATTCGAAAACGCATTTTCTGACATAAAATTACTTAGTTTGGAGTTTATGCATAATTCATGTAAATGTCACCAAGGGTAAAAATATTGCATTTTCCCCCTTTCAACATAAGTAAAAATGAAACAAAAGGCACTAGATTATTTTGAAGCTCTTCTGCTTTTACGATATCCGTTGCATATTTCGATTTGATTCAGGGTTATTAGTTTCAGATCTAATTTATTACCAAACAGAAGGATGACTCTTTTATAAATAGCGTCTTACGTAAATTTTATATTACTGGTACAGCCATTACTGAAAATAAATAAGATTGATGACTCTAGGGAATGAGAGACACGTTAGTGAAGTAACACAATTCAGAGTTTTAAATCAAAACCATAGATCGAAATTTTGGAGCATCTTAAACGACTTTCTGATCAGTTTTAGGACGATTTTAAAAACTCCACTTTTGTGCCTTGTCTTATAGTGAGCTTTATTTGATTACAATATATTTAATTCTCTTCTTACTGATAAAAATAAATGAATGAATAAAATAAGGCAGTCTAATGTATTAGAGCAATAGCGTGATTAAATTATCTTTTTGATTTTTTTTATTTTCTGCCTAAATTAGCCCAAAAGTTTAAATAAAAGACTTTACTTTTAATCCCAATGTGTTTTCAGACAGCTTTCTTTAACAGGCCTCACTTACTTTATATTAAAAAATATATATTTATTTAATCATCAACAATACAGTTTTGAAGTTTCTGTTAACAATACATGAGATTCCATGATGTATAATGTAGGATTTCTATTATCTTTACTTATAGTTATTTTAATTTATTAGCATTTTCTGTCCTTTCTGATTTCTCTCGTGTTTCCTGGCAAATATGTAAATGAGCTAGGGTGAACAAGTGTGTATTTATCCTGAAGTAGCGAAAAGTTTAGTCAGAGCGTGTTTCGCACGTTGCTATAGCTACCAGCTCTTTGAATTTTGAATATCGGCTTCCCATTCTTACCGCCGAAGTTAGTATCTCGCCAGTGTAGGTTTCTGAGTCAATCTGCTAGTTTAGAATAAATTGTGTAGACTTGAACTACTTTAAATTTACCTTTAAATTTAGTTTCTTACATTATCTCAAAATTTCTTACCACAAGTGGTTGGTAACAGTGTAAGCACGTAAGTCTGTTCCGTATGTAAATAATTATTTTCAATAAAAGAGTCTTTTACACCCTTCCTCTGCTGTGCTTATCTTCCAGTCTTTACAAGAAATCACAACAAAGACTTTCAGATAGATCTAGATACAGTTTATGCTAGCAAAAAAGACTAGATCTTACAACATGTAATTCCGTAAATTCTATGATAACCCAAAACTCTAATTACATATTTCACAATAAAAGATGAAATACATTCAGGGTAATTATTAATATATATCCATCAATCCTATGACTTACATTTTTTTAGGTTACTTATTAGCCTTTAATTGTAAAATCATTTTGGTTACTATGATTTTACAATGATCTAAATTGATAATAACTATATGGGTTGTAACATAACTATATGGGTTAAGCAGGTCAGTATGAATATCCCATTATTAAGCTTTTATCACACTTTAGTAGTTCACATAGTGTTATCCTACAGAAGAATTACATCAAGTGCGTTGATAATAGGGGTAACTGGTAGTTAAAGGTTTAGTTATTTTTAAAATGGTTTAGTTATTTTCAAAAATTTCTAAATAAACCATGCTTCCCATATCTCGCCAAAGCAAAATTGTCTTTGGATACAGTTCTGGCTTCTTTGCGAGATTTGGCTTTCTTATTGGTACAATCACCAACTTTGTTGAGTACCCTTTATCACGAAGATTGTCGTTTTTCCATTTCCAGTCCAAATATGATATGAGGAAAACTCCACGTATTCATTGTAAATGAAGAAGTGCAAATCGGCACTAGTTACTGATTGTTTTCATTTGCAGTGTGGAACCCAAACAACCGCTTGATAAAATATTCTTTTCAAATAATCTGTTGCTGTTCGCGGTATCCAGTGAAAACTTCCCGATTATTGCTTTAGTCCTCATATGTAAATTTGATTATATCCGAAGTTTGCAACTCCTCCTTTTCCAATTTTCTTGGTTGCAAATTTCTTGTCAGGTCCTCAAGATACATATTACTAGTTCGGAGCATGTAAACCACACTTGGCATTGCGATTCACTGATTGCACTATACTGAAAAAAATCTTCCAAGAAGATTCTGCATTTCCATGAAGGGTAAATGCATGAAGCAGGACATAGAGAATATGCAGCTTACAATGTGACCAAAAAAATTCGATTGCATGATTTTTTTTTGCATACTTTTATGCACTTTAATTTTGGAAAGCCAAATCTGCATTATTTCCCTTCAACCTGATAAAAAGTAATTTTTAGCATTTAAATTACATTTTTTCAAATAAGTATCTATGTAAAAATAAGTATCTCGATAATTACCTCAAGTCTCCTCTACTTTCTTGGAAAACATCCTAAAAATAAAGATGATAGTCGCAATAAGTAATGCAGGACAGTCGCAATGCAGTAAACAGGTCCAAAACGTCACAAGATGCACAAACTCTTCTTTATTTGCAGAAGATACACTGCGAAAAAAAAAGGGAGTGTTGAGTGTTCTATATCTCCCGTTCTACTGGATTGTTTCGTCAACCTTCTGGACAGGTAGACGAAATTCAAGCTGCGTTTTTCATGTTTCGAAAGCGCGACTTAAGATATACATTAGATTTATGTATAGCATTAATCTAACATAGGTTATTTTTAGACAAAATTGAACTTTTTTTAAATCACATGCCAATTGTTTTTTCCATATTTCGATTCTACGGCTCAGATTATACCTAAATTTAAAATTTTGTAAAATTGGTGCGAAATTTGCTGAGAAATTGAAAAATTTATCTTGGCACATTTTTTTCAGTTTGCGCCATGAATAGTTTACTTGGCGAACTTCTTAATTCATGGCAACCTATTTTCCTCTCCTTTTTTTGTAGATGAGCAGAAAAAAAGTCACCTTTCATGCTTTCAAATAACTTTAACAAAGTGCATAAACCACATTTGTCTTTATTATCGCTCAAACAAAAGATGCCAAATTTCAAAGCGCGACAATATGTAAATTCATGTATACCTTAAAACATTCTGAAAAAAAAACTCTATTTTTTTGCAGGTCTGCTTAGAAATACATCTACTTTAAGTTGGTGGTTAAAATTTTAGACGTTATGATTAAAAAATTTTCTCGAAAGATTTATAAAAATTATTGAAAAATACAAATTTAAAAAATAAATCATAAAGAATTGAAGAATTTTATTTGGTATGATCCTAAATTTCGAAATATTAAAGGAAGAATCAAATAAGTTTAGTAAAGAAAGGGGTATTAATAAATATATACCAAATTCAATTAACAGTGGGGAGCTAAACTGTTGAGAGCTAATTTTTTAAATACTACTCGTGCTATTTTTACGAAACTTGGCAGTACTGCATAATTTGAGTCGTAGAATCGAAATTTGGAAACAAATGGCATGCCATATCACAAAAAGTCTAATTTTGTTTCAAAATACCTATATTAGAACAATGCTATGTATAAATCTAATACATACCCGAAGTAGCGCTTTCGAGACATGAAAAAACAAGTTGTGTGAATCGGCTCTGGGCAGGCCATAATAAATAATAAATTTCAGCGACGACATAATAAAAATAGTTATCAGTTAATTTGGTGTGCCTTTATTCTTCATCTCTTACTTGAATTAAATTTTAAATTAAACAACATTGATAATTTCGATCCCAAACTCGTCAGATTCCTTTATAATTGAATGTTACAACAGAATGTTTTTTTCTACAGTTATGAGAAGCTCCAAATTTTCGTAAACTAAATGAAATATAGGAAAGCTGAATTCCAATTGAAATTTTAATTAATCCAATTTTTTTCTGGGCTGACAACTTAGTGAAGTTTTAACCTTTTGAATAAATTCCACGCGTCTTAAAGTGGCAAATGAATGCTTCTTCAATTAATTGAAAGAATTATTTTGAAATTAATCTGTGATATGATTTTATTATTTTCTC